>JAHRHZ010000064.1:3061349-3119276 GCA_024137785.1 Ginglymostoma cirratum | reverse complement strand
AGAGCTGGATGAACACAGCAGGCCCAGCAGCATCAGAGGAGCAGGAAAGCTGACGTTTTGGGTCTGAAGAAGGCTCTACACCTTGTTATCATAAAGTTGAAGCTTCTTGCCTTGCACCTATCAGCTGGGGTACAAGAAACTACGCTTCAAAAGGGCACATCAGTTCACACAACACGAAAAGATGCAACAAGTTCATAAGATATTGGAGCAGATGTGTGAGCCCTTCAAGGCTGCTGTACTGTTCAATGAGATCATAACTAATCTCATACTCCTCAAATCCACTCGCCAGCCTTTTTTTCTTCATGACCCTTGATTCCCTTACTGATTAAAAATCTTGTCTATCTTCACCTTGAATATACTTAATGACCTAGCCTTGACAGCCCTCTGTGGTAAAGAATTCTGCAGATTCGTTTCCTTTGCAGAGAAGTAATTTCTCCTTACTTCTGTCCTAACTGGATGATCCCTTTCTCTGAGCTACTAGACTTCCCCTACAAGAGGAAATAATCTCTCTGAATCTAGCTGTCAAGGCCCCAGAGAATCTTGTATGTTTCAATAAGGTCATGCCTCAATCTTCTAAACTCCGAGTACGGGCCCAATCTGTTCAACCTCTCTTCATAAGACATGCCCAGAAATAGCCTAGTGAACCTTCTCTGCCTTACCTGCAATGCCAGTGTATCTTTCTTTAGAAAAGGGGCCCAAAACTGTTTGGTGTTCAGGTGAGGCCTGATTAATTCCTTGTATAGTTTTAGCAAAACTTTCTTATTTTTATGCTCCACTCCCTTTGAAATAAAGGCCAACAGTTCAATTTATCTGCTGGACTTTGGATGCTGGTTAAATATATTTTTGAAAGAATAACAACTAGTTTTATTCAAAATACTACCATCTGGAATTACTACCAGTGATGTTATTCTTAGGAAAACTCTTAAATAGTTCACTTCACATTCCCAACTTACTTTGTACGTACCTTTTGAAATGGAGTGGCAGTTGGAATGTAATCTTTATATGCAAGCAAGTTCCCACAAGCAGCAAATAAATAAATAACTAGATAGTCTTTCTGAGGCTAAAAATTAGTCATTGAAAAGGGATAACTCCCCTGCTCATTTTAGAAATGGTGCTGTGGGACTTTCTACATTGACATGAGATAGCAGATGGGAGCTTGTTTTAACATCTCATCTGAAAAGTGGCCCCTCTGACAATGCAGGACACTCTCAGTACAGTGAAGGGTCAGCTAGCTTATGAGCATTTGTTTCTGAAGTCAGATTTGAATCTGCAACCTTCTGACTTGGAAGCAAGAGCACTGCCTACTGAACCATGGTTGACAGAAGTAACTGCTTCCACTTGTTTATGGTGCGTAATTTAAAGGAGGGGAGGTGATGGCCTAGTGGTATTATCGCTGGACTGTTAATCCAGAGAGCCAGGTAATGATCTGGGGATCTGGATTTGAATCCTATCTTGGCAGATGGTGGAATTTGAATTCAATAAAATATCTGGAATTAAGAATCTAATGATGACCATGAACTCATTGCCGATTATCAGGAAAAACTCATCTGGTTCACTAATGTCCTTTAAGGAAGGAAACTGTCATCCTTACTTGGACTGGCCTAATGTGACTCTAGACCCATAGCAATGTGGTTGATGCCTAACTGCCCTCTGGGCAATTGGGGATGGGCAATAAATGCTGCCTAGCCAGTGACACCCACATCCCATGAGTGAATAAAGAAAAAATCTTCTGCAGCTATCGCTGTTGTAGGTTGACTCTACAAGCCTGTGATCTTCACTACCGAGAAGGGCAAGGGCAGCAGATGCAAGGGAACATCGCCACCTGCAAGATCCCCTCCAAACTTCTCCTGACCTGGAACTGTGTCACAGTTCCTTCACGGGCACTGGGTCAAAATACTGAAATTCCCTTTGTAACAGGACTGCAGTAGTTCACAAAAGCAACTCTTCACCACCTTGTGCTGGGCAGTAAATGCTGAGCCAGTCATCGACGTCTACACACTGTGAACAAATAAAGAGCCAGAAGGAGCAGCGCTCTGAAAACTTGTGATTTCAAATAAGCATGTTAGACTGCAACCTGGTGTCGTGTGCCTTATAACTTTGTCCATCCCAGTCCAACTCTGGCCCCTCCACATCATAACAAATAAAAAGAAAGAAAACCGTTTAATTCATTGTCTTAGATGTCATACTTCTGATGTTGCGTTCTTTGAGGAGGAAAGAATGGAGAATGTTAGAGACTTTTTTTCAGTCTAGTATAACATCTACATATTAAATACAGAAAATCCACAGAATCTAGGATCTGTTGACAAAATTGTAACTTCGATTTTAAGTTCAGATCAACTTGTTCAATTTATGTTGATGAGCAGCATTAATGCATCTTTTATCTTTTGCAAGGTTTGGCATGTTGGGCTTATGACATTAAAACATATAATGCAATCTTAGATCTGGTTTTAATATAGTTGTCATTTATTTTTTCAGCTATCTGGTTGAACAGAGGGATGTGGAATTAAATGTCAGAGATAAATGGGACAGTACCCCACTGTAAGTACATATTATCTATTATATGTTATAAATCTTCATTTATTCTCTAAATTCTACATTCTGTTAGAAAGTTCACGCTTCCTAACAAAAAGATGCTTGCTTACTGTTCTGTTTATGTCCTGCTTTTGTCAACATTTACATTATACGTTTGTTTGTATACATTTATAATGGGATTTGCTAGTGTCACTTTGTCATACTGTAATCTCCTATGCTGTAACTGCTTTTATTCCTCTGTTTCGCACATTGCTGTACTTTTATTCAAATCTGGCTGAATGATATTGGATAATATTTTCTATCAATAAGGAAAGATGTTTAACTTTAGAATAAAGACTCAATGATATCTGCTTGTACTTGTTCAATTAAACCATTCCCATTCATCAGAAATCTATCACATCCCCCTCCTTTTTAAGACTCCTCTTTAAACCCCATCTCTTTATCAAGATTTTGAGCACGTTTTCAAAACACTATTCCATCTCGTCAGCCTTTATTTCTGACTATGCTCATTCGACTGCCTTGGAATTCAGACAATAGACAATAGGTGCAGGAGTAGGCCGTTCGGCCCTTCGAGCCAGCACCACCATTCATTATGATCATGGCTGATCATCCACAATCAGTATCCTGTTCCTGCCTTATCCTCATAACCCTTTATTTTTTTCCCTAAAGCTATTTATATAAATGCTGTTGTAGGCTGTCTACCTTTTCCATATATAACGTCAGTGGAGATTAATGTACGCGTGTATCTATAAAAATCTGTGTTTGCTGTATGCAGTGGTCTCGGAATGTGTGCTTTGAGAGGCATTTCCTCACAAAGAAGCTGAGATATCCACACATTGCCATGAGGAACATGTTAAAGTTCTTGTTTCTCCCTATCATGTTGACTTGCAGCGTGCAAACATTTTTACACATTTGTTCACAAGGTGTGGAAGTTGTTGGCTGGGCCAGCATTCATTGCCCATCCCTACCTGCCCTGGAGGAGGTGGTGCTTGGCTTATCAGCAGGTGTTTTACTTATTTAATATTAAGCTTCATGCTGTTGGGGAGGCGATGGCCTAGTGTTATTATCGCTGGACTGTTAATCCAGAGACCCAGATGTTCTGGGGACCCAGGTTCGAATCCCACCACGGCAGATGGTGGAATTTGAATTCAACAAAATACCTGGACTTAAGAATCTATTGATGACCGTGACTCCATTGTCAAGTGTCAGAAAAACCCATCTGGTTTACTAACGTCCTTCAGGGAGAGAAATTGCCACCCTTACCTGGTCTGGCCTACATGTGATTCCAGACCTACAGCAATGTGTGTGTGACTCTTAAATGCCCTCTGGGCAATTAGGGATGGGCAATAAATGCTGGCCTAGCCAGCGACACCCTCATCCTGTAAATGAATAAAGAATAAAGGGATGCTCTAATTTCAGTTTTTTTTTCAAACTTCCTTTTGTGCTGATCCAGTTCTCGGAGCTAAAGCCACCCTTCAGTATCTCATCCGTATGTGAGCACAGCCCTGCTGTAAAATGCATTTAACAGTATTAAGCTGTCAGATGAGTTTATTCTTTACAATGATGATGGAGACTTGCAAGGGCAAATCTGGGTGTTGAATATTCCTAGTTAAAACGTGTTCAGAAAAGATGGGAAAGTAAAACAAGAGGAGGAGGATTGGCATTTTTTAGCTAGTGAGAGCGTTTCAGGACTAGAAAAGGAGGATTTTCTAGATCATTTAAGGACAGAATTGATTTAGCTAGAATTTAGGAATAAGAACGGTGCAATTAAATTGCTTGGTCTATTATGAAGACCAACAGCTAATGGGAGGCATATCGAGCAACAAATCTGCACGGAATTTACTGAGAGTTTTAACATCAAAGTAGAGGCAAAGATAACTCTAATTACTTGTAAATCAGAGTCGTAGAGCATGGAAGCATCCTCACAAGGGCAACTAAGGATGGGCAATAAATGCTGGCCCAGCCAGTGACACCACATCCCGTGGCTGAACATAGAATGGAAGTGTTTGCAGACAATGAAACTGTGGGGCAACTGCGCCTGCATGCTTACTTGGAAACACATATGTGCGCAGTTTGAGACCCTCAATGCGCAAAATGCACACAGTGCATATACGCAGAATAGTTGTGACATTGAAACAGGAGGTGCGGAAAAGACCTCCAGGATCAGGGTAGAAACGTGGAGAAGAATCCCTAGATGAGCTGGTGTCACACCATTTTGGTCACAACAATTGAAACATATCACCAGTTTGCTGTAGAATCTTGTTTGGAAAAAGGATGACTATAAACATGGCCCTGGGCAGCTGAATCCTAACTTGCAGCAATGCTTAGTGGTAATCTTAAGCACCCACTTTGAGGGCGTGCTACTTTTGACTTCTCTGAATGAAATTGCATTGTCTTTTGTGTTGTATTACAGGAGACAAATTAAAATCACAAATAAGCGTAGGGCCCTATAAATCAGCACTTAAGTTTTAATGACACGTTCAGCACTAGCTGAAATTTTACTCAGCTGTTTGAAGAATTGCATTGTTTTCTTCTGAAAAATGTTCCACTTATTAAAAAAGACAATCATTCCAGAAATGTAACTTTTTAATTGTTGTCCTTCAAGAGATACAGTAGATCATTGTTTTTTTTTTTACTGCATCACTAACTTTTCACTTTATCAACAGGTATTACGCATGTCTATGTGGGCATGAGGAACTTGTTCAGTATTTACTTGCCAATGGTATGGATTCTTCTAAAATTATTTAACTTGATTTCTGTCTTGGTTGCCGGTATTCCATACCTTTTCCACACCTTTTTTTACTGTCCCTATCTTTTAAAGTTAGGGCATAGTTTAATGTGAGCAAAGTTAATGAAACCTCAAGATTCAAAAAGGCTCTTTGACCAAAAGCAAAACATCTGGTTAAAACAGTATAACACACTTTAGTGAGTTTTTTTGGGGGGCAAAACGATGAAGGTAGTATCAATTTACAGGCATTTCCTAATTGGACCAGGATTCAGATTCACTTGAGCTAATTCAGTTGAGTCTTCATCTGCTGGCTGTGACAGTGCTTTTTTTTAATTCATTTGTGGAATGTTAGTGACATTGAAGGAGTGGTGATATATTTCCAAGTCAGGTGATGATGATGAATTTCTGTGTTGTGTTTTTTATTTGCAGCTTCCATTTACTACATGGCGTCTCAGTGGTCAGCGGGAAATAGAGGAACAGATATGTAAGCAAATCATGGAAAGATGTGAAAACAGCAGGGTTATTGTAGTCTGTGATTTTAACTTCCCGAAATTCAGTCGAGCTCCCTTAGTGCCAGGGGCTTAGATGGGGCAGAATTTGTTAGGTGCAACCAGAGAGTTTCTTGTAGGTAGTCCAGCTAGGGAAGGGGCCATGTTATTTGATTTGATTTATATTGTGACATACTGAGATATAATGAAAAATATGATTTTCCGTGCTGTCCACACAAATCATACCTCATGTAAGTATGTTGGTACAAGAACAGTGTGCAGAATATTGTGTTATAGCAACAGAGATGGTGCAGAGAAAGATCAACTGTATTATATTTTAAATTAGGGAAGGACCCTGGCCTGGTGATTGAATTTTCAGTGGGGGAAGCATTTTGGGAATAGTGATCATTATTCCATACGTTTTAAGAATGTTATGGACAAGGATAAGACTGGTCCTTGGGTAAAAGTGCTAAACTGGGAGAAGGTTAATTTCGACAGTATTAGGTAGGATCTGGAGAAATTAGATTTGGGTGGGGGTGGGGCAGCTGTTTGTGGGTAAATCCACATCTGACATGTGGGAGTCTTTTGAAAGGCCAGTTGATCAGAGTTCAGGACCAACACATTCCTGTGAGGGTAAAAGGTGAGGATGGGAAGATTTTAGAACAGTGGGTGATGAGATGTTGAAGGATTAGTCAGAAAGAAACAGGAAGCATATTTAAGGTTCAGGAAACTGAAAACAAACAAGGTCTTTGAGTATAAAGGAAGCAGAAAAGAACTTAAACAAGAAATTAAGAGGGCTGGTAAGGGCCGTGAAATATCCTTAGCGAGTAGGATTATGGAGAATTTTGAGGCATTTTATACATATATCGGGAGCAAAAGGCTAACTAGGAGAAGAGTAGGTCCACTAAAGGCCACATGAGGGAATTTGTGTGGAGCCAGAGGAAATGGTTGAGGTCCTTAATTAGTACTTCAAATCAGTATTCACCAAGGAGAAGGGCATAGGTGATGATAAGATTAGAGAGGGGTATGTTGATACTCAGGGACATGTCAATATTAAGAAGGAGGTGGTGTTGTGTTTCTTGAAAAACATTATGGTCGATAAGTCCCCAAGACCTGAAAGAGACAAGGATAAAGATTGTTGGGGTCTTGACAGAGAGCTTTGTATCTCAATTAGCCATAGGCAAGCTCCCAAAAGACTGGCGAATAGCCAATATTGTTCCTTTGTTTAAGAAGGGCAACAGGGATAATTCAGGAAATTATAGCCAAGTGAGCCTTATATCAGTGGTATGGAAATTATTGGAGAAGATTCTTGGGGACTGGAGTTACTTGCATTTGGAGAAGAATGAACTTAGCGGGGACAGACACAATGGCTTTATGCAGGGAAGGTCTTGTCTCACAAACCTGATTGAGTATTTTGAAGAAGCGAAGAAGATGATTGTTGAGTGTAGGGCAGTGGATCTTGTCTATATGGACTTTTAGTAAAGCGTTTGATAAATTTCCTCGTAACAGGCTGCTCCAGAAGATAGGTCGAGTGGAATCCATGGTCACTTGACAAGTTGGATAGAAAATTGGCTTGGTCATAGAAGACAAGGTGGTTGTGGAGGAGTGTTGTTCTGACCGGAGGGTATGTGACCAGTGGTGTTCCACAGAATGAGTGCTGGGACTTCTGTTGTTGTAATATAAGCAAATGCTTTTGATGAACATGTTAGTGGTATGATTAGTAAGTTTGTAGACAACACAAAAATTGGTGGAGTTGTGGATATTGAGGAAGACTATCAAAGGATACCTTAGGATGCAGATCAATTGGAAAGTTGGGCAGGGAATTCGCAGATGGAGCTTAATCCAGACAAGTGTGAGGGTATGCAGTTAGGACGTCAAATAGAGTCATAGAGATGTACAGGCACAGAAACAGACCCTTTTGTCTAACTTGTCCACGCTGACCAGATATCCTAAATTAATCATTTGCCAGCACTTAGTCCATATCTCTCTCAACCCTTAATATTCATAAACCCATCCAGATGCCTTTTAGATGTTGTAATTGTAGCAGCCTCCACCAATTCCTCTGGTAGTTAATTTCATACATGCACCACCCTCTGCATGAAAAAGTTGCCCCTTGAGTCCCTTCTAAGTCTTTCTCCTTAAACCTATGCCCTCTAGTTCTGGACACACTTACCCTGAGCAAAAAACCTTGACTATTTACCCTATCCATGCCCCTCATGATTTTATAAAGTTCTAAAAGGTCACTCCTCAGTCTCTGCGCTCCAGGGAAAATAGCCCCAGCCTACTCAGCCTCTCCCTGTAGGTCAAACCCTCTAACTCTGGCACCATCCATGTAAATCTTGAGCTGGAAAAGCACAGCAGGTCAAACATCATCCGAGGAGCAGGGTTTGGCAATGTTTCGGCCTACTGGGCTTTTCCAGCTCCACGTGTATTGACTTTAGCTTCCAGCATCTGCAGGCCTTACTGTCTCCAAATCCATGTAATCTTCTCTGAAATGCAAGAGGGAAGTATACAGTAAAAGGCAGGACCCTTAGGATCATTGATCTACAGGGGGATCTTGGGGTCTGGGTCCAAGTCCATAGCTCCTGGAAAATGACAAAACAAGTTGATGACATGGTAAAGAAAGTGTACAGCATGCTTGCCTTCATCAGTTGGGGCATTAAGTATAAAAGTTGGCAAGTCATGTTGCAACTGTATACAACTTTAGCTAGGCCACATCTGGAGTATCGTATGCAGTTCTAGTTGCCACACTATAGGAAGGAGGTGGAGGCTTTGGAAAGGGTACAAAAGAAGTTTGCCAGGATGTTGCCTGGATTGGAATGTATAAGCAAAAGGAGAGGTTGGCTGAACTTGAATTGTTTTTGCTACAGCATCAGAAGTAAGGGGCCGATGTGATAGAAGTACATGAAATTATGAGAGGCGTGGACAGGGTGGATAGTTGGAGTCTTTTTCCCAGGGTGGAAATGCCCACTATTAGGGGACATAGGTTTAAGGTGAGAAGGGGAAAGTTTTTAAATGAGATGTGCGAGGAAAGATTTTCACACAGTGTGGTAGGTGTCTGGAACATATGGCCAGTGGGGTGGTAGAAGCAAAAACAATAGCAATGTTTAAGAGGCATTCGGACAGACCAATGAACAGGCTGGAAATTGAGGGAAATGGGCCATATGTGGGCAGATGGGATTGGTTTAGAATGACATCATGGTTGGCACAAACATGATGGGCTGAAGGGCCTGTTCTGGTGCTGTACTATTCTGTGTTTCTCTCTTTAGCCCACAGTGCAGAACTGCTGTTAATTTTCCACTAAATTGTTCAAAGTGGCCAGCGGATGACCTGCTAGCGTGGCAAGTGCCAGGATTTCACATTTGATGTAGTGAATTTGAGACCGTGGGGAGAATTGTCAGTGGAGTGCAGGATAAGCTTTATTCTGCATTAAATCCTGTCTCTTCCATTTTCCACTTTCACTTCTGCTTGATAATTCATCCTTTTCCTCTTGATATGAATCTTCATATCTTGTTTTGACATTTTGCACTTGGCCTCGAAGTGCTTGTTAATGAAACTAGAAACATTCTCAAACAACAATCTACTGCCCTCTGTTGATCATAAAATTCTCAACGAAATTGCGCTTTAACATTTATTTACAAAATACACTGCTTCCAGGTTTTGTGAGCAATAGAAGCTGTGCATTGTGCAACAGCTATGTAAAAGTTAGGTTTAATTTTTTGTTTCATTATTGGGATGGTTACTCAGGCATTACGTAACTGAGAAAGAGTCATGATCTCAAAGGAAGTGGAGGTAAAACTAAATCTTAAGAATTAAATGGTTAAATTGTAATGTTTTTTGTGTTGACATTTACTTGATGAATTTCTGTTCTAATGAGGCAAAACCGCACTCCGTATGTGGCATTAAATTTAAAGGCAATCACTTGTCCGTTCTGGAATATTAATTTCATAGAACTGATTAATCGTCACTGAGTCAACTGTTTAATTTCTTATTTGGTTTACCCAAATGATCAGTGATTCTAAAACCTTGATCTTCTCAAACTGAAATTGAATGTGTTACAGGAGCAAAATGTGAAGCCAACACATTTGATGGGGAGCGGTGCTTGTACGGTGCTCTGAATGATTCTATTCGGAGGCTGCTGAAGGACTACAAACAAATCACGGCCAAGTCGCTGCAGAGAGATTATTATGATGATTTTTTGCAACGGTAGGAAATCAGCAAAAAGTTCTGTTTCATTTGATGGAAATTCAGCAACTTATCAGGATGATCTTCTGGGGTGAGGGGATAAAATGCTGTTGTGCAGAGCAGGGATTGTAGGATGGTTTTATGTATCTTCGTATCCTTTGTATTGCCCACAAGCAAAGACGCATGCACACAAACACAAATAACCTGCGTCCCTAAGAACTCCATTCGTCCACCTAACCTTGTCTGCACCTTCTTCCATTCACACCACTATTGCCAGCCAGACTTTGTCATTGAAGTACAAAAACAGAAGTTGCTGGAAAAGCTCAGCAGTTCTGGCAGCATCTGTGAAGAAAAAAAATATCAGAGTTAACGTTTCAGGTCTGGTGACCCTTTCACAGAACTCCAGCTCCGAGGAAGGGTCACCGGACCTGAAACATTAACTCTGATTTTTTTCTTCACTGATGCTGCCAGACCTGCTGAGCTTTTCCTGCAACTTCTGTTTTCGTTCCTGATGTACAACATCCGCAGATCTTTCGGTTTGTTATTTGTCATTGAGGTTGCGCCTTCCTGGTCTTGCTTTCCTATATCTCTTTTTTTTTTTTCCCCTTTTTTTGAACAGTGCACATTTCTAAATCTTTGAGTTGCGTGTGGCCACATGTGCATTGTTACAAAAGCAGTTCCCTCAGCTAGGTATGACTAAATACAGTTCCAGTGCAGTGTCAGGGCAGGTTTGAAGTGTGTGGTGCAACCTTGGGGGCTGCGTGGGTTTCGAGAAACTGAAAAAGAGTTTGTGTACGCCCCCGTTTCCTGCTCTCCAAATCTTTGAAATGTTCTGTTTGGGTTCTAATCGTACCTCAGGTCGCTGTGTTCTGCTTGCTGCCAGCAGTGTAAGCATCTACATGAAGATCTCTCCTTTGGTCTGCAGAACCAAATTCTATGGAAGTATAAACAAGCAGCTGCAGTATAACGTAAACATGGTTTTCATAAATCACTGCAAGATTGTGATTGTCTCATTGATTACAGTAACAAATGTTTTGTTCATGATGGTATATATTTGAGTTCCATTAACATTGCTAATTAGGTTGCTTTCATCGATGGTAATATCAACACAAACCAGTTGAATTGGTTGTGCCTGAGAAAGTCGGCTCAGTTTGCTTGCTCACTGTTTCCTAGCCTGGCCACGTTCTGCTTCCTTTTAGGCTTGTCCTTTCCAGCCAGTCTGTGTAATACAAGTGCTGTGCTAAGTGTTACCCAGGAATACGGAATGGGTGGTGAAATGGGTCACTCATCAGCTTTCAATCTGGGACTCCTGTTAAGTAACAGTAGTTAAGTAACAAGTTGAAAGTCTCACTTATTTGTGTCTCACTTGCTATAAAGCAGTTGGGAGCATTTCTGAAGAGAAATGTGTAATAAAAGCGAAGTGCTGGAGAGATTCAGCAGGTCTGACAGCTTCTGTGCAGACACATGTTCCATATGACACTTGTTTGGAAGGGAAACAAATATCCAAGTTGCTGTTCTTCATCTTCCTTCCTACTGCTTAGAAGTATCCTAAGAGCAGTGAGTTTGGATTATCTGTGTCTTTTTGTGTTCGCCATGTGACAGCTAGCTGCTGTTAGTTTGGGCACAATTATCATGTCACAATACTCAACACAGAAATAGGCCTTTATGTCCAACTTGCCCTGTGTCAGTCTTCACCTAATCACACGCTTTCTTCCTCTCCCCTGTTTCACACTGTTTGTAGTTTCCTTGTGTGTGGTTCAGGTCTCTCCTTAAATATATCAATGCTTTTTGTTTCCATCTCTCAGAACAGCAAGGTGTTTCCCATAAGCAAGTTCTTGCTATATTCTTAACCAGATCTTTTCAAGTGGATATTGAATTATTTTGAACGTCTGTATCTGTGTGCAATTACACTTCATTTATTTAACAATTTATCTAACAGCTGGTGTATTCTTCATGGTTTCTAAGAACTGATTTTTCTCTCTCCATAGATCCATAAAATTTTACAGGAGCAAAGAGGCCATTGAGGCTATTGTTCCTGTGTCAGGTTTTTGAAATTCTAGGCATTGTCAATCTGACAAGTGCAGCAATGGTTTGATAAAGTCAGAAGTCACACTGCACCAACTTATAGTGGGACAGGTTTATTTCAAATCACAAGCTTTTGGAACGTAGCCCCTTCGTCAGGTGACTTTACTGGCACCTCCACGTCAAGAATGGTTTGATTTTTTTTTAGGAGAAATACCAAACAGTTACAGTAGGAATGTGTTTGGGAACGAAGTACACAGTTGGGACACATCATTGTGCTTTTTTTGCTGATCTAACTCTGCTTAAATGACCTAGGAGTTACTGATGATGACACTGGGCTTCTTCAAAATTTATTTCTTTGCTGACCATAATCCCAAACTAAACTAGTCCCACCTGCCTGCTTTAGGCCCATTCCACACGCAAACCATTCTGTTTAAAAAAAAATTGACCCTCACTCCTTGCCTTGATGAGCACAGAGGAAAAAGATAAAAACGGCTACAGACGGATGTTGTGATATTCCAATTTAATCAGCAGTGCTAATCATTTTTTTTCTTGTTTCCATGAGTAGATTATTGGAACAAGGGTATTATAGTGACATTTCCTTCCTCGTTCATGGCCAAACGTTCAGAGCTCATCGCTGCGTATTGAATGCTCGCTCGACGTACTTCGCAGAAATGTTTCAGACGAAATGGAAGGGGAGAAAGGCGATAGCCCTCAAGCATCCATTGGTAAGATGCATGTTAGCAATATAGTGTTATAGCACTGTAAAGAGCTATTTGTCTAAATTGTACCTTGTGATGGCTTTCTGAAAGTCCAAATGGACTGCAACAGTTCAAGAAGGTGGTTTTACTACCATTACCTCGAAGGCAGTTGGGGATGAACAATAAACCAGGAAAGCTTGACGTTTCGGGAAAATTTTCTGATGAAGGGTCTAGGCCCGAAACGTCAAGCTTTCCTGCTCCTATGATGCTGCATGGCCTGCTGTGTTCATCCAGCTCCACACCTTGTTATCTCGGATTCTCCAGCATCTGCAGTATCTATTATCTCTGAACAATAAACCATTGTTGTTTCCAGCAGAATTCTCCTCTTGCAAAAGAATTTTTTAAAAATGTTCATTTTCCTCAAAAAATGCATTTTTCGAATTATCTTTTAGCCTGCTTTTTTAAAAGCTTTGTGTATCCTGTTCCCATGGCTGTTGGCGGGTGTTCATTCCATATCCAACTGATTCTCTTCCTTAAATCAATTCTTTCTTATTCATTCATCCAACAATGAACTTAGAGGTATGCATTTGGAATTGATTTCTCACAATAACTTTTGTTTCTCTGCCAGAAACAGCAATTTACCCAATTTATGGCAGGTATTCAAAACTTCCACTGAAGTTAAGGAAGGATAAAACTCCAGGAATTTTGACTGATGTTTCTGGCTACCAACTTCTCAATGGTGGGAAAGATTCCCTGATCCTGCTTCTATCAAAGCATTTTATCAATTTGAACAACTCCATCATCTCTGCCTTCTCATTGAAAGTTTTCTCTACTCAGTCATGTAGCAAAGCTTCCAAGCCCCAATATCCTTCCAATGAATTTCTCCTGCACACTTTTTTTTTCAAGATTTTGGTACTCTTCCTCTGCTGTAGTGCCCAAAACTGGGCACGGAGTTAGATTTTGCAGAACTCATGACATTGGCACTGTCGCTCCTCATCTTTCCTACTTGGTTAAAACTTCCGGCCTCTGCACATGTGCTTTTAAACATAGAGATTTCGATGTTATTGTTGGTCATGATGTCTCATCCCAGCACACATTGTACTGTTGCATGCATTTGCTGACGGTTAGATCACTGACATACATAAACTAAGGCTAATATCTGCTTTTTCACTTTTAAGTTGCCTGAAAGTGTTTGACTTTGTTCAGTCAAGTGTAATTGAGTGTCTGACTGTGTAGTAAGAAATAATTGGGGCTTGCAACCTCTCTGGCCCTGAAAAGTGAATTTGAAAAGCATGGACAAAAACAGAAGTTGCTGGAAAAGAGCAGGTCTGGCAGCATCTGTGAAGGGGGCATCATCAGTTCTGAGGAAGAGTCACCAGACCCAAAACATTAACTATGATTTCTCTTCACAGATGCTGCCAGACCTGCTGCTCTTTTCCAGCAACTTCTGTTTTTTGGTGATGTACAGCATCTGCAGTTCTTTCGGCTTTTATTTGAAAAGCATAGAATTTTCATTTTCTCGAAAGAAAATTAACGTTGCTTTTTTATTTTTTCTTTTTATTCTTTTATATATTTATCCCATCTGTATGATCTGTCTTTATTTTGCTTTGTATAAAATGATTTAGTAATTTAGTAATTTACATTTACTATTTTTAACTTACTGTTTTATGGTTTGTGCCTCAGTGAACGTTTTTCAGTCTGGTTGAGAATCCTCCACATGGCTTATCCTGCCCACAGATTCCTCATGGAGGGCTCTGAAATCAAACTAAATTGAACTCCTATCACTGCTGACGAACCTGTTCAAACTCTTCAGTCACTGCACTTGAGTTGCACGGTGAAAATTTTTCCTTTGTCAATCTCAGCAAAATCCAGGCCAGTGTTTTAACTGCAGCTCAACAATTGACAAGACTAGATTTAGAATAAACCCTTTGCATTCCAACCTATAAAAATGTATTTTTAAAACAGTATCTCAGCTTGTTCTTGTTTATGTGTCTGAAACCTCAAGTCTTTTTGGAGAAACTCAACAGGTCTGTCAGCATATGTGGAGAGAAAACAGAGAAAACATTTCAAATCCAGTGACCCTACTTCAGAACTGGACTCAATGTTACCTCTGTTTTCTCTCCTTAGATGTTGCCAGACCTGCTGAGTTCCCTGGCAATTTCTGTTTTTGCTTCAGTTGTGCAGCACCTGCAGTTGTCTTTTTTTTATTGACCATAAGTCTTTCTGCTTGACTCCTACAATTGCAGCTTTATCATTTACTAATTGTTGAATTCTGAAGTGCTGTATTCCTTTTCCCTGATCTCTGACCGTTCCTTTTTATGTACTCATTAACCAGTACAAAGCCTTTTTCTCATTCCTGTGATAAATGGGATATGAGCATCACTGGTTGCACTCTGATTTCTGCCTTGTATATGTGAACAGGTTTTGGGGAGTCAGAAAGCAAGTTACCTACATATTCTGTTCCCACCCCCCATCTCATCTGCCCAGCTTAAGTGAAATAAAACAAAGACGTTTGAATGCCGGAGCTCTGAAATGAAGACACAAATTTCTGGAGAAACTCAGCAGGTTTGGCAGCATCTGTGGGAAGAAAGGAGAGTTAATGTTTCATGTCTGGTGACTCTTCATCAGCACTGTTAGTAGATTGGAGAAACCAGTATTTATGTTGAAGCCGAAGTTGTGGGGAGAGGGGGCACGTGCAAGGCAATACGTGAGCTGAAATGTGGGCATGGAGCCCAAAGGAAAAGATATTCATGAGAGATTTGAGAGATATATAATGTAACATTGGCCCTGGTTTCTTCCCACAGATGCTGCCAGACCTGCTGAGTTTCTCCAGCAATTTCTGGTTTTGCAGAATTCATGTGCTGGTTTAGACTTAGCTATGACTATAAGTGCTGGCTGCCTTCTGATGACTGTATTTCGTATACCAGCCCTAATTTTGAGTTGTTTCGGTTTGATATTGAGCGCAGCTATAAGGGGGGAGAAAAACCAATTTTGTATTGTTCAAGGAGAATCTATTTCAGTATAACATATTCACAGGATTATTCTGCTTTGGTATTAAAGTCTGTTTCATATTGTTTCTTTTTCCTCTTGTTTGGCAGATAAATCCAATGGCTTTCAGGGCAATTCTGCAATATTTCTATACAGGTATGTAATGTGCTGCCTTATCTGTTATGCATTGGAGAAATTGGAATATAGGTGATGAGCCCAGTTGATACCACTCTCGTTTCTAAGTCTCACGTTTGTGGATTCAAGCCCTGTTCCAGGAAACACAGAATCTAGGCTGACCCTCTTAGTGCAGTACTGAAGGAGTGCTGCACAGTTGGAGGTGCCATTTTACAGGTGAGATGCTAATCTGAAGTATCGTGTACCCTCTTGAATGAATGATCTCTTGATACTGTCCTTTCTCAGGACTGCAAGAAGGGTTATACCCGAAACATTGACTGCTCCTTTCCTGCAGATGCTGCCCGACTTGCTGTGTTCTTCCAGCCCCCTGTTTGACTACCTTAGATTTCAGCATCTGCAGTTTTTTTGTCTTAACCAATGGTTTGGAGACATGACTTTAAGTCCCATCATGGCAGCAGATGGGTTTTAAATTTGATTAATAAATTTGAAATTAAAATGTAGTGTCAGTAATGGTGACCATAACCCAATGTCTATTATTGTTAAAAACCTATCCAGTTTCCTAATATCCTTTGTGGAAAGAAATCTGACATCTTTACCTGATCTAACCTGTATGTGACTCCAGAACCACAGCAATGTGGTTGACTCCTAACTGCTGTCGAAGAACAAGTTGGGATGGGCAACAAATGCTGGCCTTGCCAACTAGCACCCACATTCCGTGTATGAATTTAAAAAAATGTCTCTGGCTGATGCGTTTCTACATTACAGCAAAGACTATAATTTACAATGTTTAATTGCCACAAAAAACATTTATTTCAAGTCTCGATCGACTTCTTGTGCAGATGTAGAAGATGTAAAAAGTGTGAAAATGTTTTAAGGAATTTCAAGAATTTGATGCAAAAGAGGCCCTATTATAGGTCATCATGTATGTACTAGCTCCCCTACTAGATATGTCTATTCGTCCTTTCCCTATTTTTTTCTCATTTTAAGCATTTGTCCCTTTTGCATGTTATTTACCATTTTTCTAAGGACCTGTGTGTACTTTTGCCTATTTCAGTAGCTCTGGTGTGTCACCCGAAGGGTCATTTTTCATTCTTACCCAGCCTGTTGATAGTTCAAAATCACCCAGTACTGCATCATGTTTGTAACAGCTCTTTCAAAGAGCTGTCTGATTAGTTCCATACACCTGCTCACTGCCTCATAGCTCTGTAGATTTTTCCTATTAAGTATTTATCTGATTTGCCTTTATTTATAATTTATAATTGATTCAGAAAATGCATTCCATTTTCATAACTTGCTGTATGAACAGTTTCTCCCTATCTACTGTATCGAAGCTCTCTATAATTCTAAATATCTCTACTTTATTCAACCCTTAATGTTCTCTGCTCTGAGAATAATCCCAGTTTGTCTGGTCTGAAAAACCTTGATGTCTTTCTTAAAGTGTGGCACCAAAGTTGGATCTACTCTAAGACCTAATCTGTAATTTTGTAAAGGTTTCCCTTTGTCTGTTTGTAAATCCGTAAATCACATCAATTTTTAACAGTTTTATCACATTGACATGCCACCTCCAAATATTTGTGCATATGAACTTCCAGCATCCTCTATTTCTGTGCTCCTCTTCAAAATTGTCCTATTTATTTTATATTGCCTATCATTTTTTCCTTCAAAAATTCATTATTTACACTCCCCACATTAAATTTCATCTGCTGTGTTTGCCCACTGTACCAGTCCTCTTGACATCTATAATCCTCATTAATCACCACATTTGCAAACTCTTAAATTATATCGCCGTACACCGGTCCTGCAAATTACGTCGGCGACACCAATTCCAGGGGAGCTCCACTATGCGCCGACATTAAGTCTGAAAAATGACTACTCTTGACATTCTCTCTCCATCTTCAAACTTAATTATGCTCCATGCTGTCTCATCCTATGGGATTATACTGTGTTAATGAATCTATTATGTGGCACTTTCATGAAAAAACCTTTTGAAAGACCATTTACATGTTTGTTACCTGGTTGGCCTCTTTGTTTCATTAAATTGAGGTTGTTGGGAATAATTTATCTTTAATAATCTGTGTTGGCTGTTGCTTAATTCCCCAAGTCACAGTTACCAGCTTTAATGGTTACCTGTGTTTCCACAGGCCACTTAGATATTGAAGTTGAAAATGTTGAAGATTTTAAAATCTTAGCAAAACAATGCAAGTTAGAAGAGCTCATCAGTAAATTAGAAAGCAAGCGCAAAGAAGTGGACGAGTTTGGTAAGTTTTTCTAACCTCACTTTCATATTTAACTGTATCTTTTTAAAAAGTAAATTGTCATATTTCCCTTGGTTATTTCTTTCTGTTCCCTTTTATAGGCCCCTGGGTAACCGAATGCGTAAAGACAAACACATTTATCTAGTACCTTTTACAACTTCAAAGTCCCAGAGTGCTCTCAACCCATTTATTCATTTTTTCACTATCTAATGCAAGGAGATGCAGCACCAGTTTGCGCACAGCAGGATTCTATAAAATTCAGTGACCAGAAGATCTGTTTTAGTGAGCTGGCTTGAGGGTTGCAGGTTAGTTGATGAATTTATTGACCCAGGACACCACTCAGAATTCTCCTCCTCTTCTGGCTTGCTGATGCTTACTGTCCGTGTGAGGTGAAAAATAAGATCACTTAAGGCCTTGTTTGAAAAGCTATCTCATGATGTTCGAACCTTTCTCTGTTGTCTGGTCCAGAGTCATATATCTAACTTGTAAAGCACTAAGAAACTTGAGAATGCTGCAGCCACAACATCATGTTGTGACGGGCTTGTTCTCAGTCTCTGGGACTCAGTTTCACTGCTGTGGTTAGTGAACAAATTGTTACAACCCAGTTGGGAGGGTGCACTGGTTCTCAAACCCTGCGACTCCTGTGGTCACTGCAAAAGTTAATGGTTTCATCAAAAGACGTAAAATCCCCAATTTACCTGTCCATTGGAATCAAATTCATCATCCACTGACCAGTTTCCTGCACTTAAGAATTGGTATTTAGTACAAATAAGTAAATGCTTATCACAAGTCAACAGTTATGAATGTTGACATATGGCTGTACCAGTTAGAACTCTAATCCCCTTCTCAAACCTGTACACCAGACAGATCCAGACAAACCTAAACACATTAGTGTTATTGGTGGAAGGGAAACAAACTGGGAAACACAGTTCACTAGCACCAGTTCACCGGACTCCTAGAGATGTTCCTTTTGTCTTGCTAGGACTTTCTGTTCTTCAAACTCCTTTCTCGAGATTCTTTCACTACTTTGCAGAAGGCATAGAATGATTAATACAATAAATACAAAGTCTCTTAGATACTGGTTAGAAGTGACAGCTTACTGAAACTGGGTGAACAAAGAATCAGTGTAAGCAGCACTCATGATGGGGTTCAGGGACTTGTTTTCAAAATGTGCAGCATTTCCTTCCACAGTGCTTGGTTTTAAAACTCACTTGTTCCACTTTAAACTATAACCAGAATTCAGAAAAGACAATAATGTGATTTTTACGAAGTCGACATGTTTTGCTCATAAGGAAAAAGAAGAAAATGATGCGTTAGGTTCATTGAAATCTTATTGTGGATGTTCGTTGCTTGCTGGAACTGCCACTTCTGGTATTTTATATTGAGGTGGTCACTATGTAGGGGATGATTAAATGAAAGAGCTGATGGGTATTGAGAGCTGTTCTCTTAACAGATGACAGTTGCTCTCACCAATTTTTTTTTTCAAATGCCCTCTTCTTTTATACCCTTGATGACCTACTAATTTCTTAGGGTAGGATTGGTCTGAGATTGTCAAAACCATCAGATTTAAATTAATTTGGCTTTGGTATGTATGGCCTGGTTGAGATTAATTGGCGAAATTCAAAAACCAGTTGTCTTGATAAAAATGTTGCTTTGCCTGCTCACAATATAGCCTTTTGACGCAGTGTTTCAATTTCAAGAACTCTGTGCATCTGCTGCTGCCTGCAGACATTTTTAAAAATCTACTTTTAAAGGGACCAAGCACTCTTTTCACCCCCCACCACATCCTTTTACAAACAAATTCTAACGTCCTGCTTTCTGATCCACAAGTACTATACCAACTTGACAACACCACCTCCCCCCAAGAAAAAATGAACCATCATTATGAAAAGATGACTTCATTTTTGTTTCTCTAAATCTTACTGTCATTGTTAACAGATATGTAGGTCATTAATCTAGAGTCTCACATTTCATACTAATTCTATACACACACACACGTGTGTGTGTGTGTGTGTGTGTGTGTGTGTGTGTGTGTATGTGTAATATATATATATTATGAACACTACCGTTTTTATCTTATATCCACATTTTCCTTTTAAACCCACGATAATGCATCCGCAGTAACGTTTTCATGACCTGCAAACATGCACAGTCTGTAAATAATGCTTGTAACATAAGATTCCAATGCAGTAGTCTGGTGTTCTTGTCTTTAAATCTTTCCAGAAATGTCAAAGGATTGTGATCAGTGTGCACAACTGTCTCCGATATAATGTTTACAACATAAACATTAAAATTTTGTAAGGCCAGTACCAAACTCAATAACTCCTTTTCAGTGGTTGAACATTTTCTCTGGTGACCATTGAGTTTCCTTGAAAAATAACCAATTGGCCTTTTAAGGCCACAGTTATCCTCCTGTAACAACACAGCTCCAACCCCTATATCGCTTGCGCGATAGCAACTTTAAAGGGTTTCAAGAATTTTGGTGCGGCTAAAATGGGGTGCGGTGGTTAAAACTGCTTTTAAATTCTCAAATGCCTCCTGTCCATCTCAATTTCGTAGTCTTCTTTAATAAATCAGACAGTGGTGCCATCATGTTACTAAAGTTTGGTACAAACTTCCTGCTGAATCCACTCAGTCCCAAAATCATAGCACTTCCTTCTTCAAGGATGTTCTTGGAAATTCCTAATGGCCTTTGTCTTCATGTTTCTTGCTGTCCTCCGTCCATGTCCAATATGTATCCTAAGAACATCACTTCGGCCTTCGCGAATTCAGTCTTTGCCAAATTGGTGAGCAAATTTGCCTGCCTTGGTCTCTCAAAGAGCTCTGCCAAATGCACCAAGTGATCTTTCCACGAACGACTAAAGATCACCAAGTCATCTATATAAATGGCACAATTAGTCAATCCTGCCACAACTCTGTTCATAAGTCTTGGAAATGTGGGTGGTGTATTCTTCATTCCAAAGGGCATTACTTTAAATTGATACTGACCCATTTGGAGTTACAAACGCAGAAACTTCTTTCGCTCTTTCCAACAAAGTTCCTTGCCAGGAACCACGAAATAAGCCCAACTTTGTGAGGCAAGTGGCTTGTCCAACTTTTTTCACACAGTCCTCTAGCCTTGGAATTGGGTATGAATCTGATTTAGTCACAGCATTGACCTTCCGATAGTCTATGCAGAATTGTTGAGTATCAATAGGTTTGGGAACCAACATGATCGGCAAGCTCCACTCGCTTTGACTCTGCTCAATGATGTCTTCTTGGAGCGTCGCTTTCACTTCCTTCTGTACCTGTGCTGTTTTGAGAGAATTAAGCATGTCGGGGTGTTGCTTTATCAGAACAGCATTCCCTACGTCAACCTCATGTACTATGGTATTGGTCCTCCCCATTCTATTGTACAATGTCCTCATAGTGCTGCAGCAAGCCTTTCAATTCAGTTCTGTTCCTGAGACAGCTTACTAGCCAATCCTATTCTTTAAGGGCTTCCTCATTATTCAATTTATTCTGAGGCACATCAAAATCCACATCATCTGGATTTGATTGCTTACTGAGTGGCAGTACCTAAGACTTGTTTCTCTGGTTCCCTTTCCCTGTCGTAGTAAGATTTCTGCATGATCACATGATATACCTGATAAATTGTTGTTTTATCTGGCATCTTTACCAGATAATTCACCTGACTTAACTTCTTCTCAAGCTGATAGGGACCACTAAACCTTTCTTTGAAGGGATCTCCTATGACTGGTGACAGCACCAATACTTTATCCCCATAGGCAAACGTACAAATTTTAGATTTCTTATCTGCTTCTTGCTTCATTACGTGCTGTGCCACCTTCAAATGTTGTCTAGCTAATTCACTTACTCTGTTTAATCTTTCTCTCACTTCAGATACATAATCCAGCTGTGAGATCTCTGACTTCAGACCTGTCAACTTTGCCTTAATTAATTTTAAAGGCCCTCTTGTGTCGTGTCTGAATATCAATTCAAATGGAGTAAACGAAGTTGATTCATTTGGAGCATTTCTAATTGCACATAATATAAATGGGATACCCTTATCCCATTGATTTGGGTAATCCTGGTAATCAGCCCTCAGCATGGTGTTTAGGGTCTGATGTCACCTTTCCAATGTTCCCTGGGATTCAGGATGGTACGCACTTGATTTAAAGTGTTGGATGCTTAAATTATCCATGACCTTGTTAAATAGTTTGGCAGTAAAATTGGACCCTTGGTCTGATTTGAATCTCCCTAGGTAGTCCATAACGGCTAAAGAAAGCAAGCAACTCCTCCACAACCTTTTTTGCCTTGACATTTCGTAATGGAATTCCCTCTGGAAACCTGGTAGACACACCCATTATGGTTAGCAAATACTGGTTTCCAGTTTTGATTTCACAATCAATTATAACCCGTGTGAAAGGTTCTTCAGATGTAGGAATTGGCATTAAAAGTGATGGTTTTATTGCTGCCTGTGGCTTTCCTACCATTTGACACCTATGACAGGTACGGCAAAATTTAACCAAATCTTTATGTAATTCAAGCCAATAGAAATGCTTCTGTATCTTAGCCTGAGTCTTCCTCACTCCGAAATGACCACCTATAGGTAATTCGTGTGCTACCCACAATGTTTCCTGTCTGTATGTTAACGGCAAAACAATGTGGTGAACTTCCGCCCATTTCTCCTCTGCACTAACCTGCTAAGGTCTGCACGTCTGCCTTAGGATACTATCCTTAAGGTAATAACATTCTGGAATACATTCTGATTCCTTTACTGTGTAGGCTTTATGATATAAAGCTTTTATTGTCTCATCTTTTTGTTGTAATTCCATTTCAGAACTGAACGCCTCTGCCTGATCCCCTACCTGTTTAGGTTTTACTTTACCGTTTCATCAAACAGGGTGTCAGCTAAACCAGATCTCAACTCCTTCGTCTTTCCCTTTGGTTTTTCCCTTCTTGCTTTAACTTATGTCTGTGGGATCTTGTCACCACACGATCTGGAAAAATTCCACTGTATTTTTCTTTTAACTCCTCAGTTTCCTGGTTTGGTTTCTCCCCTACAATGGGCATCACTCCCACCTTTGATGCGGCTAGGTTGTTTCCAAGAACAAACTGTATTCCTGGAATAGACACTCTTTCAATCACCCCCACTGTCACTTCCCCAATCTTGATTGGTCTTTCCAGCCTTATCTTACACACTGAAATGCTAAATCTCTCACCGTTTATTCCACAGATTACCATTCTCTCGGGTAATGTTTCAGAAGGAGTGCAATTACTTTCATCTCTTACAATTAGCAACTGACCAGCTCCTGTTTCTGTCAATATTTTAACTTCCTTACCTACACCCCCTGTTCTGCCTCAGTAAACCTTACCCACAGAGGTGAAGTCTTTGAAGAGATTGGGCACTGTCTTACTATCCAGTCCGTGACTAAGCTATGTACTGTCCTGCAGCTCCTTGATTAATCTTGGGATTTCCTTCACTATCTTAAATAATCCCACTGTTTAGCCTCTTTTACCACATCCTTTTCTCCAGTGCCTCTCTTAACCCACCAGCACTTTGACTTTGTGTGTCCCTCCTTATTGCAGTGAAAACATCTGAGGTCTATCACATCTCTTTCACCCTCTTGGATTTCTTTTTTCACATGTGGTAAACTGTTCCCAGTGTGATCTACCTTTTGTTTTTCATTGAAGGATCTCCCTTTTTTCCCCCAATTTCTATCCTTTATGGAATGAAATTGCTGTCGGAAGCTCAATTTCAATTTATGCACTAATGTGTATTCCTCCGCCATCTCTGCAGCGCTTCTCACTGTTTGAACTTTCTGTTCGTCAACATGAGTTCTTATCGCTTCTGGAATTGAGTTTTTAACTCCAGCAGAATAATTTCACAAAGATCCTCATATGTCTTTTCTATCTTTATTGCTCTCACCCATCTATCAAAGTTGCTCTGTTTAATTCTTTCAGATTAGACATAAGTCTGACCTTGTTCCTTCCTTGTATTTCTGAACCATTTTCTATGTGCTTCTGGTACCAATTTGTAAGCACTCAAAATAGCCTATCTTACCTCTTCATATTCTCTTGACCTCTCAAGTGACAGCGTTGCAAACACCTTGCTAGCCCTACCCTACCAACTTAGTCTGAATTAACATTACCCACCTTATCTCTGGCCAATTCATTTGATTAGCCAGTTTCTCAAAGGAAATGAAAAAGACTTCGACATCTTTTTCATCGAATTTTGGTAATGTTTTGACATATTTGTATGTTACCCTAACAGGTCCTTGACTACAGAGATAAAAGGTACTGCAGATGCTGGAGAATCCGAGATAACAAGCATGGGGCTGGATGAACACAGCAGGTCAAGCAGCATCATAGGAGCAGGAAAACTTGACGTTTCGGGCCTAGACCCTTCATCAGAAATGGGGGAGGGGAAGAGGGTTCTGAAATAAATAGGGAGAGAGGGGGAGGCGGATAGAGGATGGATAGAGGAGAGGATAGGATAGGTGGAGAGGAGGCAGACAAGTCGAAGAGGCGGGGATGGAGCCAGTAAAGGTGAGTGTAGGTAGGGGGGTGGGGAGGAGATAGGTCAGTCCAGGGAGGACAGCGATGGGTCTGCTCATCATCACTGTCCTCCTCAATAAACCTACCTTCTACCTTCACTTCCCTCATTTTAAGTTCGCTATCCTGTTTAATTTGCAGCTTCTGAAGTTCAAACTCTCTTTTTCTTTTTGTCTTTCCTCTGCTTGTAACTGTAATTCAAACAATTCCCTTTCATGTTCAGGCTGCTTCAACTACAATTGAATTCTGGCCATTTCCAAAGATTCTGATGGCCTTTCCGGCGAATTTAAATGTTGACCTATTGCAGTAATTACCTCTTCTTTTCTCATAGACAAAGGCAACCCCTTATTTGCCAATTCCAGCAGCTTTGCCTTGCTTACCTGCTCTAAAACCACCAAAACCACTTCCTTCACCCCCAGAAAACTGTTAGTGACTGAAACAGCCATTACCTTACTCTTGATTTAACCAACCACAAGTAAGCGAAATAAAACAGATTTCGACTTCTCACCTAAATTTTACTTAAAGATCTGGGATAGAAATCCCCAAGTCTGTTAAATCTGTTAGGACCTTTCGTACTGTTTCGTAACCAAATCTGTTCAGATCTGTTCAAATCCTGTGCCAGATTCCAGACTCGAGCCCCCAGTCTGCTACTGAGGGGATGGTTAAATGAAGAAAATCCTTGATACTCGCTGTATAAACGACAAGTGACAATTTATTTATCTAAGTCTAACAGTGAGCAAATTAACAGAGCTACTAACAAACCAAACAATTCCCCCCTTAAGTACTAACTATTCCTGAATAAAGCAAAATTCTAATGGAATGCTGTTCTAATAGATATAAGTCCCACTTATGTAAACCAAATTAGTTTTTTAAAAAATGCTTAATCTAGAAATTACAGCCGGGATAAGTTTTCCAGAATGTTCTTTGTCTTCTCTGCTGTTCTCCAGTCAGAAACGCCTTTCTCCATCAAATTCTTATGTCTTGAATATTAGCTAAGAGTGCTGTAGTGCCTTTATTTAGATGGTGCTAATCCTGAGATCTTAGAGATTTCTGTGAGAGCCAGTGATTTTCTCTTTCTTTGAAGCTGATGTGTATTGAGAGTTGTTCTCTTACCAGATGACAGTTGCTCTCACTGATTTTCAAATGCCCTCTTCTTTTATACCCTTGATGACCTATTGATTTCTTACTATAGGATTGGTCCAAGGTTGTCAAAACCATCATATTTAAATTTATGTGGGTTAGCAGACTTAATATGGTGTAATCATATGTATGGCCAGGTTTAAATTAATTGGCTAAATTCAAAAACCTGTTGTCTTGGTAAAAATGTTGCTTTGCCTGCTCACAGTATAGTCTTTTGATATAATGCTTCAGTTTCAAGAACAGTCTATGCATCTGTTACAGCCTGCAGACATTTTTTTTCCCCAAAAAAAAAACTTTTAAAGGGACTACGCATTCTTCTCCCCCCCCCCCCCCCCCCCCATCATTTTACAAACAAATTCTGACGTCCTGCCTTCCAATCCCCTAGTACTATACCAATGTCACAACAGTCACAAATAAATAATGGAACAGTTCTGAACCCAACTCCGCAAACAGTCCACGGTGAACATTTGAATAGATTCTGAAAGGTTCTTAGAGTTGTTGCTCTGATGCAGGTTGTAGGAGATGTGGGTGAAAGCTAATGCTTTAAGCAGGATTCTGAGCAGTATTATATTAACATGATTGCTTTTTAAAATTGTTTTTGTTACAATTACCATGGAGACGAACAACTTTCTTAATGCATTAAACCTCCATTGATAGTTGAAAGGACGGCACAGCTAGTTTTAGGACGTTTACTGCAGCAGAAGACTGTCCTTTGGGAATCCTTTATTCACATGTTCAAAAACTGAGCATGTTTTAGATATGCTGAGTTTAAGCCCTTTGGAAAATAAAAGTTGCTTGGCCCAAGCCGATCGAAAAGCAAGGTTTTCTGACATGTCCTCAGGTCTGCTTGGCCCTTTGAAAAAGAGATTCATGTTTAGTCTGTTCGGGTATTTTCAGGCCAAGAGAAGTTTTTTTCCAAAGGACCTGAATGGTCTTACTGCTTTCATCAGTAGAATTTCACTATGCATTTAGTTATCAACATTGAAAGTACTATTTCAGTGTACATTTCCAGTGCATATCATGCTGTTTAGTACACTTCGCATCGCTTTTTCCTAGCTTGTCCCAGGAGTTAGAAAAGAACAGGTTATTTACCCACTCAGATCTCTATCATTTCTGATTTTGCAAGCTAAAGAAGTGCTTGTTTAAAGCGTACAAAAGCCTATTGAATCTGTACAAATTGGTGTCTTTTAATGTCAAAAGAGCTGATGACAGTTTCAACTGGCCGTGATTGATAATTGAAGCAGGGAAGGTGAAGCAGCTCTTCAGCTGAAGGCAGAAATAGTTTTGAAAATAAAGGCACTCCTGACTGATGTAAGTGTATGTGACGACAGAAAATATTCTACATCCGCAAAACAGTTGGACCTGAGGTTTTTGGATAAAGTATTCCCAACCTGTAAAAGCACAACTGACTGAACACTTGTTGTTGACCACCTACTATTTAAAGTTCAGAACAGAAGTCTCCCTGTTTGCTTTTAGCACAAAACCCATTTCACAGGTATGCTTCACATAGTTTCCTGGGTCCAGTTGAAAGTGGTTTTTGCTTTCCATGGGTTATTTCCATGCTTCTCCTTTCCCAGCTCTGGTAACTTTTAACCATAGAACTTTAATGGTGAAACATTTTCCTGCCAATTCTCCCTTCAACAGGAAATCTTCCAGCCTAGTTTCAAATTCTCACACATTTGCTTTATCTAATTTGAGAGCGAGCTCTGTTCCACATTTCTGCATGGTGCACCATAGGAAATGTTTGCTCCTATTTGCTTTCTTTCTCTGGGATCTCGGCAGACTGCGTGCAAGATTTCTCAGGGTTATCTTAAATTCCTTGTCCCTCACAAAGCCCATCTTTATGGCAACAAGAATCATGTTGGCTTGTATCCAGGTAGAATTCCTGATAAGCTTATTTGCAACTCTATCTTGAAAGTAAATAGACAATTAAAAGGATAATTGTTTACAACCATACATTCTCAACGTATTCTTGGAACTTAGAAACTAGCAGTCTGCCCACAGTAAACACAGATGCTACCGCTGTTGTCTACAAGCATGAACACCTTGTATTGATTCTAGCCAAACCAAGACCTCCCTTAATCTTTAGCAACCACGTCACATTGACCTATTGTTAAGCAGACTTCTGAACAGTTAATATGACCCCTTTTATTTTATCCTATATCAAAAGTCCCAAAGCATAATCGTCTTATGAACCTTATTTTTGACCATTTGATTGTGGATTGTAAGCTGTTATGTTTTCTTTTTTTTAAAACAGTTTCCTCAAAGCCTGGAACCTGGGTGAAAGTATTGACATTAGAACCTGATGAAAACTGCAGGTTGCAGGATGATTTGGCTATACTTGCTGACTGTGCCCTGCCTGCTGAGCTGCGGGTAGGTTTTAAATTTTTAATAATTTAGCGAAAAACAAATTACAAAGGGCCTCAATGTTTTTGAATTGCTTTTTCCTTGGAGAAAAGTTAGAGTGAGGGTTTTAGAGGTGTTCACAACCATGGAAAAATTTTGATAAGCAGGGAGAAACTGGTTCTGATGGTAGAGAGATCTGTAACCAGAGACCACACTTTGAAGGTATTTCACAGAAGAACCAGAGGGTGAGGGGATGAGAATGGTTAGTGGAAGTGTATTCCATAATAATTTTGGAAAGGGAATTGGTTAAATATAATGAGAAAGTTGCATGGCTACGAGGAAAAGATGGTTATGTAACTAAATGGATGGTTCTTTCAGAGACCTGTTGAGTTGAGTGACCTCTGCCTGTGCACCAGTCAAAGAATGAATGATCCATGAGTAAACAGGGACGTATGAGTAAAGATTACAATGTGCTGTGCAATATTAATCCAAAAGTGCTATAGCAGAACTTTTTATAATTCAAAAACATAAAAACCAATGCTACTTGAATGCAGACTCCTCTCATTTTTCTTAACTTCAGAGAATATAGGCCTAAACTACTCAATCTCTCTTCATAAGATGTACCCCACTGGAAACAATCTCGTGAGCCTTCTCTCTAATGCCTCCAGTGCTCCTGCATCCCTCAACTAGCTGGGCCAAAACTGCACACCGTGTTAAAGGTGCAGTCTCGCTAATGCCTCATATAGTTGCAGCAGCATTTCCCTACTTTTATACTCTAGCACTCTGCATACATTTTTTAAAAAAAAATCTTTAATATTTGGTATGACTGGGAATAAAGGTAAAGGGTAAAGTTGCCATAGTCTGACCAGACTGTTGGACTGCTCTCTCATTAGAGAGAGAGAGGGAGGGCTGGTGGTTTAACCCGAGGGTCTCCTAGCTTTAGGTGAGCAGAAATGTTGAAAAGGAGAGTACTTCACAATAACCTCAATCAGTGCAGGAATGAAATTGCATTACAGACCAGCTGTCCAGCCAACGAGGCTAACCGACCTCTGGGAACAGCTGACCTCAATTTATGGCATGCTACCCCAGTGGGTTGGAACACAGCTGATGATCTATGTACCAGAGTATTAAAAAAGGCAGATATAAACGTGTTGGATGCATTGGTGGATATATTACAAAATTCAATAGAATTTGGAGTGGTGCTTGCAGACTGGAAGGTTGTAAACATGACTGCACTCTTTAAAGAAGAAGGGAGGGATAAGCTGGGAACTGCAGATCTGTCAGCCTGATGGCAGTAGGAGGGAAAATAATAGAATCTGCTATAAAGAGTGTGATGACTGGACACTTAGAAATTATCTGATTGGTGTTGTGCATTGGACCACACCCCTGCAAAATATGCAAATGATAGTCTGGATCCTAACATTTTCTTATATTGAAGGTAAATGTAAGGCGTTGCGTTCCAGATGCAATTCCATTGGTCCAGCTACCAGATATAATGCAAAACACACTTTATTCATCCACCATAGTTAAAATGCAACAAAAGAAATGAGAAATAGGGGCGGCATGGTGGCTCAGTGGTTAGCACTGCTGCCTCACAGCACCAGGTACCCGGGTTTGATTCCACCCCTGGGCCACTGTCTGTGTGGAGTTTGCGCATTCTCCCCGTGTCTGCGTGGGTTTCCTCTGGGTGCTCCGGTTTCCTCCCACAGTCCAAAAATGTGCAGGCTAGGGTGGATTGGCCATGCTAAATTGCCCCGTAGTGTTCAGGGACTCCTAGATTTGGTGGGTTAAAGGGCGATGGGTCTGGGTGGGATGCTCTGAGGGTCGGTGTGGACTCGTTGGGCCGAAGGGCCTGTTTCCACATTGTAGGGATTCTATGATTCTATGAATTGGAATAACTTAACTCTATTGGAAAACTTAACTGAATAATAGATAAAGTAATTATTACTAATTAACTGTTCTATATAATAACATCCCATAAACACATTCTTTGGCAAAAGACAAATTTAGAAAACAGATGTCTCACGTGCAACTTCAGTTTTAGGACGAGAATCCCCAGCTTTTGGCTGTAACGGAGAGAGAAAAATAGCTTCCGCTACTTTAAGACCCCAACAGCAACTGCAGAAAGCTAATCCTGGTTCTGTGGGAACTTGACCACACCCACTCAGGCTGCTTATATAGTTGCAACATTTTAGAAAAAAAAGCCCTGAGGCCCCTCAAGCTGTTTACTGTAATAGCTCTGGTAGACTGCTCAATACCTCTGTCTTAAAACCTCTCTTCAAAGAAAACCAGGTCAAAATCACCTCTTCAAACCATAGTATCATCACCTTGGGCAGTGTCAACATGGATTTATAAAGGGGAAATCGAATTGGACAAACCCGTTAGAATGTTTTCAGGATGTTACTTGCAGAATAGATAAGAGGGGACCAGTGAAAGTGGTTTGTTTGGATTTTCAGAAGGCTTTTGATAAAGTTTCATGTAGGAAGTTAGTGAACAAAATTTGAGCCCATGGGATACGCATAGATTGAAGATTGGTTAATGGAAAGAAAACAAAGTCATTCTTTGGTTGACAGGCTGAGAGTAGTGGGGACTACAAGGATTAATGCTTAGGCCCCAGCTTCTCTCAATTAGTTTCAATGATTTGAAAGTGACTATTGAATTGGTCAGAATATTAAGAACAGCAGAGAATGACTAAAAGGTGAATCAGGAAGAAGAATACAGTATGCGAAGAAGTTGGCTAGAAATATAAAGGAGGTAGCAAGAGTTTCTACATTATTTACTCTTTTCCTGTTGAAATAAAGTAATTGTTAGTCCTTTAGTTCCCCATCCTCTGACTGTAATAAGCAATTTAAAATAAATTCACTATTTCCAGGGTCATCACTATAATGGATACAATAAGCATGCCAAATCAGGAGGTGGAAAGGAAAGAGGAACTTAATGAAATTATAAACAGCTGCGGGCTGACAAGTCTCCGGGTTAAGATTGACTTCATTGTAGTTTGGTGAAATTAAGATTTTATAACGTATTTTAAAAATAGAAATTGCTGGAAAAGCTCAGCAGGTCTGGCACCATCTGTGGAGAGAAGGGTCACTCGACCCAAAACGTTAACTCTGATTTCTTTCCACAGATGCTGTCGGAGTTGCTGAGCTTTTCCAGCAATTTCTATTTTTGTTAATGTTTTGGGTCCGGTGACACTGCCAGACCTGCTGAGCTTATCCAGCAACTTTGTTTTTGTTCCTGATTTACAGGATCTGCAGTTCTTTCGAGTTTTTATAATGTATTTTAATATTGTTTACTGCAAGTTTGTGTTCTTGGAATTCTAAGTTAAACATATGGGTATATGTGTGTGTTTGGAATTAACAATTAGCTTTAAAATCTACAATACCCATAGTTCCAAGTGAGAGAAACCCAGAGCGCTCCGAGAACAATCCAGAGGATTTAGAGAGAAAACATGCCAGGCTCTGACATTCATTTTGACTCTGTGCTGAGAAGTCATTTGAGAGAAAAGCATGTAACAAGCTTTAAAATGCTGAGAAGTCTTTATATGAAGAAACCTGCTGAACAATATTTTTAAGAAAATAAGTTTAAAATACTGTAATTATCACTGGATAAGAAACTATTATTAATTCCAGACTGAAATATTTAGGTACAGGTGGTAGAAAAGAAGTGAGGCTTTTTAAAAAAAAAAAATTGTAGCTGCGTCAAGGATAGTACAGCACTGGAAGGAATCTGACAGGAGCATAATAATTAAGAAAGTCTATAGTTCCAGCAGATGAGTTGAAATTTGTATAACTTCAAGCCCATCAAAATATTAAAAAAGGCGGTTTTATCCCCCTGCTCTTCCCCACCCCCCCCCCCCCCCACCCCCCACACCTTGGAAATGAGCTGAACTGGGTCTTCCTAGTAGTGAGGCACTTGATGTTTTTAGAATTGCAACAATGTGAGCTGTATTATTAAGTGTACAGTAATTCCGAAACACGGCTTAGTTGTTGTGGTGGTGTAGAATGGTTAACTCTTCATGGTAAGAGAAGCCTTCCTTGCAAAATGTGCCATGCCTGCTTTATTATCGTATTTCCCTGAATGAAAAATAGTGTCAGCTTTATTGCTTCTCGAGTAATGGAATGATGTTGATCTTTTCCTGTCTCAGGTTGGTTTTGGTGAACTGCCTTTTGACAGCACCGATAACTTTAGCAGTTATCCTGATTTGAGTTTCCGAGTCGAAGGTTACATCTTCCTGTGCCACAAGGTACGCCAAATCTGGAAATGCCTATTAGTAAGAGAGATAAAAGGTACTGCAGATGCTGGAGAATCCGAGATAACAAGCATGGGGCTGGATGAACACAGCAGGTCAAGCAGCATCATAGGAGCAGGAAAACTTGACGTTTCGGGCTTAAACCCTTCATCAGAAAATTTTTCTGATGAAGGGTCTAGGCCCGAAACGTCAAGTTTTCCTGCTCCTATGATGCTGCTTGACCTGCTGTGTTCATCCAGCCCCATGCTTGTTATGCCTATTAGTAACTAGCTTTAAAATAAAACGTTGTTGTGGCTGGAATTTTTGATTCTTTCCAAAATGTTCTTTGAAATTACTTCTGGTGTAAGTCCGAAATACATATTTTAGCATGTAGTGTGTCAGACATAACTATGCTTATTTCTGCACCGAGTTCTAAAAAGAAGAATATAAAGCAAGTTATGAGCTGATGCTTTTCATGTAGGTTTTCTAATCTCACACATTATAGTTTTGAAGTCCCCTCTGAGCACATTATCTGATGTGCTTTCTTTTCAGCTAAGAGATTTGTGCAATACCAGGGCCTGGTGCCTACCGAGTATTCTCCCAGGTGCACCCTGAACTGAGTGAGATATTCATCCCTGGGAGTGGGAAAGCCCATTATTACCTAGACCAAATGTCCTCATTTGGTTATAACAGACATGTTTCTGAATGATTCCACTAATTCTCACTCTAGGCCCACAAGGCGTAGGAGGAGAATTGGGCACTTCAGCTTATTGCAGTTGATTCACCATTCAGTGAGATCACGCTGACTTGATAATCCTCAACTCCACTCTGTTGTCTTTTCCCCTGACCTGTTATTCCCTTACTGATTACGCAAGACTGAGATAGATTTTTATACTTCATGACTCAGTCGCTACACCTTTCTATGGTAAAGAATTCCATAGACTCAATATCCTCTGAAAGAAGTTCCCACTCATTTCTGTAAATGTGCAATCCTTCATTCTGAGACTATGCCTTCTGGTCCTAGTCTCTCGCAAGGGGAAACAACCTTTCTGCATCTACCCTGTCAGATCTCCTAAGAACATTGTATGTATCAATAGGTTGTCTCTCATTCTTACAAATTCCAGTAAGTATATGTCCAACTTACTCAATCTCTTTGAAAAAGATAGTGCCTCCAAAGCTGGGATAAGCCAAATGCATCTTTTCTGGACTGCTTCCAATGCCAATATATCTTTCCTTAGATAAGGAACACCTGTGGCAGGTGGTGAGGGAACCAACAAGAAATAATAAAGTGCTGGACCGTATCCTCACCAACCTGCCTGCTACAGATATATCTATCCAGTAAAAGTAAGAGTGACCACACAGTCCCATCTTCACATTAAAAATACCTTGTCGTGTTGTATGGCAGTACTACTGTGCTAAATGAGATAGACTTTGAATGGATCTAGCAACTTGGAACAAAAACAGAAGTTGCTTGGAAAGCTTAGCAGGTTGGACAGCATTTGTGGAAAGAAACTAAAGTTAACGTTTTGCTTCCAGTGACCCTTCCTCAGACCCCTCAGCTCTGAGGAGCATTCACTGGACCTGAAATGTTAACTCTGATCTTTTTCCACAGATAGTGCCGGACCTGCTGAGCTTTTCCAGCAATTATTGTTTTTGTTTCTGATTTCCAGCATCCTCAGTTCTTGCGGTTTTTATCTGGTATCTCGAGACTGGGTATCCGTTATGCACTGTGGTCCATTAGGCACAGCAGAATTGTACCTCCAGCACTATCTGTAACCTCATGGCTCAGCATTTCTCCCACTATACCATTACCATCAGGTCTGGGGAACAGCAATGGCTCGTTGAACAGTGCAGGGGGGCTTACCAAGAACAGCACTTAGCAAACCTAAAAATGAGGTATAAACCTGGTGAGGCTACAAAAAAAAGCTACTTATGTGCCAACACAAGCAGCAAACGTCAGACAACACCAAGTGATCCCACAACCATTGGGTCAGATTTAAGTTCTGCCATCCTGCCACATCTGGTCATGGGCAATTAAACGACTCATTGGAAGCGGGGCCTCCTCAAATATCAACAATAATGACCAGCACATTAGTGCAGCAAGTAAGATTGAAGCATCAGTTGAAGAATCTAACCATTGTCCCTTGACATTCGCTGACATTACCATCACTGAATCCCCCATTATCAGTTTCCTGGGAGTTATCATCAACCACAAACTGAACTGTTCTAGCCACATAAAAATACTTTGGCTGCACGAGCAGGTCAGAGGCTAGGAATTTTGCAGTGAGTAACATGCTTCCTGATTCCCCAAAGCCTGTCCACCATCTACAAGGCACAAACGTGGAGTGTCGAATCCGACCCACTTACCTGGATGGATGTAGCTCCAAGAACACACCAGAAGCTTGACACGAAACAGGACAAAGCAACCTACTTCATTGGCATGATATCCGCAAACATTCAGTCTCTTCACTACCAAGGCTCTTTAGCAGCAGTGTCTACTATCTACAAGATGCTCTACAGAAGTTCACCACGACTCCTTAGACAGCGTTTTCCCAACCCATTCCCACTGCCATCTAGAAGGACGAGAGCAGGAGATACACGGGAACACTTCTACCTTCAAGTTCCCCTCCAAGTCACTCACCGTCCTGACTTGGAAAAATGTCACTGTTTCCTCAGTGTTGCTGGGTCAGAATCCTGGAACTCCCTCCATACCAGCACTAGGTGGATAGCAGTGGTTCCAGAAGGCAGCTCACTGTCACCACCTCGAGTACAGCTCAAGTACATAAGGGATGGACAATAAAATGCTGGCTCAACAGTGACACCCACATGTCATGAATTATTAAAAATATTTAAGTGAAACAAAAGCAAAACTATTGTGAAAATAAGTGTGACCAACACTTTACCATGTTTGAAAAAAAAATTGTCCCCATTCAAAGCCAGCTTAACATAAAAAAGCTAGATCAAAGAGTTCACTGGAATCAGACTTTCTCATGCGTGTCTGAGTGCAAAGCTCTGATTGTTTGTCCGGCAATGTCTGCACTGCCTCAGGCATTGCTATCTTGCCCTTGGATCAGAGCAAAGAGGGTTGCTGAGAGTTTTGTGTGGCCAATCTCAGATGATCACATGACAGCAGGACCTGCAAGGTGTTCCATTACTGTCAATAATCCTCAGCACCGCAGCATGAAACAAGCTATTTTTTGAATGAATAATGTTTCTATCAGATCTTCCAGTCCTTCACACTTCCTATTTGAGGTCATTGTTTTATTTATCACATTGGCTATATTTATATTGAAAACTGCTTTTGAGTCACTTTACTCTGGAAATAAATTGAATTTGACTCCATTTTCAGTCTGTTGTTTTCAGTCTTCTCCATTGCCAGTCTCACTGCTATTGCGGTGATTGCTATTTCCCCTGTGGATGTGTCCCTTTGCAATTTCAACCTGGGAGAGCATTGGCAGTAGGGAAGCTGGGAAGTCCAGAGCAGGTCTCCAGTGTGACCGCAGTGACAATCAGAGATGGAAACTGCAGTTGAAATGTCATTGCAGTTGCCAAAGAGGAGGCTTCCTGGCTCCAGTGATTTCAGCTTTTGCAAAGATTGCATTGACAGTGACTGCTTCTCTTCCTCCTGCACCCTGTTCCAGACCACTTGAAATCTTCTTGCAGGCTCTCAGTTGAGAACTCCTGCATCAGGCAGTTCAACCTCCTGCACTGTTTTCCCCAGTTACACTATGGCAGGTAGGGCAAGGCAGTGGGGATAGTTTTGGTTGCTTCAGCAAACAGCTGGCACAAATGTGATGGGAAAAATCACCTTCTCCTGTGTTGGTAACACTACAGCTCCCTGATTGTGTAAGATTGATGGTGATATCTTGTCTTTGTCCTTTGTAGGCATTTTTTTGCAGTCGTAGTGATTATTTCAGAGCCCTGCTGCAGGATCATTTCTCCGAAAGTGAGGAACTTCAGAGTCAACCCAGTATTCCCATGGTGACACTCCACAATGTGACAGAGGACATTTTCATCCGAGTCCTTTATTATATCTACAGTGATGATACTGAGGTAAGATTAGGTACAGAAATCAGCAGAAATATTTTCTGGCTTTGAGGTCAAGGATACAACACATTTCTTTATTGGAGGACAACTAACGACAAAGTAAATGAGAAATGCTTTCTCAATATTTTGGAACATCTTGAATCGTAAAATAATTTGCTGAACGATTTGGGAGATTTTTCTAGAGGTGGAAAGTAAGTGATTTTTGTTTGGTTCCTGTAAGGTAATTATTATTTTCCTTTTCTGTTGCAGAAGCTTATTAAATACGTTAATTCATTTGATCAGAGGAGTGAAGTTTGTCCTTCACTCAGATCCCTAGCACCTGTAAGATACAAGTGATGGAAATGGGTTTTTAGATTGGATATGATTTTGACCATTCAGCCTTGGTTTAAATTATTATTGTCACATGTACCAAGATACAGTGAAAACTATTGTATTGCATACTAACCTGACAAATCATACCTTACATAAATACATCAGGGTAATAGAACAGAATGCAGAATATAGTGTTACAACTACTAGAAGGTGCACAGAAAGATCAACTCTAATATATGAGAGGGCCATTCAAAAGTCTGATAACATCAGGGAAGAAGCTGTTCTTGAATCTGTTGGTACGTGTTTTCAAACTTCTGTATCTTCTGCCCGATGGAAAAGTGTGTAATAGAGTATAACCGGGATGGGAGGAGTCTTTGATTATGTTGGCCGCTTTCCCGAGGCAGCAGGAAGTGTAGATGAAGTCGGTGGATGGAAGGCTGGTTTTCATGATGGACTCAGTTACATTCACAACTCTTTGTAATTTCTTGCGGTCTTCGGCAGAGCAGTTGCCGTACCATGCTGTGATGCATTCAGAGAGAATACTTTCTATAGTACATCTATAAAAATTGGTAAGAGTCTGTGTGGACATGCCAAATTTCCTTAGTCTTCTGAGGAAGTAGAGGCATTGGAGTGCTTTCCTGACTGTAGCATCGACATGGATGGACCAAGATAGATTATTGGTGATATTCACTCCTAGGAACTTGAAGCTCTTGACCACCCCCACCTCAGCACATTGATACAGACACGGGTGTGTCTTCCACTCTGCTTCCTGAAGTCAGTGACCAGCTCCTTCAGTTTGCTGACATCGACGGAGAGATTGTCGTCTTCACATCATGCCACTAAGCTTTCAATGTCCTCCCTGTACTCTGTTGCATCTCTGGGTTTGGCTCAGTTGCTTAACACTTTGTCTGCTGAGTCTGAAGGATGTAGTTACGTATGTATCATGTCCAGGATTTCAGCAAATTATCCAGGCTCAGACTCCTGTGTTGCCTTTTGGATGAAGTATTCAGTTGAATCTCCATTTGCCTGCTCAGGTGAAAATGAAAGAGGAGCAGTGTTTAAGAAGACTTGTGCTCCAGAACTTGCTGCTTTCTTAGCCAACCTGTTCCAGTACAGTTACAACACTGGCATCAACAATGTGGAAAATTGCCCACATATGTTCTGTACATAAAATGCAGTAAAAATCCAAACTGGCCAGTTACTGCCCCATCAGGCTACTGTTGATCATCAGTAAAGTGATGGAAGGTGTCAGTTACAGTGCTATCAAGCAGCACCTGCTCAGTGATGTCCAGTTTGAGTTCTGCCAGGGTCACTCAGTTTCTGACCTCATCACAGACTTGGTTCAAACATGGACAAAAGAGCTGGATTCCAGAGGTGAGGTGAAAGTGACAGACCTTGACGTCAAGGCTGTTTTCGACTGAATGCTGCATCAAAGAACCCGAGCAAAACTGGAATCAATGGGTATCAGAGAGCAAACTCTCCGGTGGTTAGAGTCGTACCTTACACAAGGAGAAAGATGGTTGTGGTTGTTGGTCAGTTATCTCAGCTCCAGGACACCTCCAGGAGTTTGTCAGGGTAGTGTCCTAGGCCCAAACATTTTCAGTTGCTTCATCAATGACCTTCCCTCCATCATAAGATCCGAAGTGGGGATGTTCACCGATGACTGCACAATATTCAGCACCGTTCACGACTCCTGAGACGCTGAAGCAGTCCATGTCCAAATGCAACAAGATCTGGACAACATCCAGACTTGGGCTGACAAGTGGCAAGTAACAATTGCGTCACACAAATGCCAGGCTATGACCATCACCAATAAGAGACAATTTAGCTACCACCCCTTGACATTCAATGGTGTTACCATCACTGAATCACCCATTATCAACATCCTGGGAGTTATATTGATCAGAAACTCAACTGGGCTCACCACATAAATGCTGTGGCTACAAAAGCAGGTCAGGGCCTAGAACTACTGAGGCGAGTAACTCACCTCCTGTCTCCCGAAAGCCTGTCTACCATCTACAAGGCACATGTCAGGACTGTGGTGGAATACTCTTTACTTTCCGGGATGAGTGCAGCCCCAACAACACTCGAGGCTTGACACCATCCAGGACAAAGCAGCCCACTTGATTGGCACCGCATCCACTACCCCTGCTCAGTTGCAGTAGTGTGTACTATCTACAAGGTGCACTTCAGAAATTCACCAAAGATCCTCAGATAGCACCTTCTAAACCCACGACGACTTCCATCTTGAAGGGCAAAGGCAGCAGATATATGGGAACACCACCACCTTCAAGTTCCCCCTCCAAGCCACTCACCATCCTGACTTGGAAATGTATCAGCGTTCCTTCACTGTCGCTGGGTCAAAATCCTAGAATTCCCTCCCTAATAGCATTGTGGGTCAACCCACAGCAGGTGGACTGCAGCAGTTCAAGAAGACAGTTCACCACCACCTTCTCAAGGGCAACTGGGGACAGGCAATAAATGCTGGCTAGCTAGCGACAACCACATCCCACAAATGAATAAGCAAAAAAAAACTAGCTCTTACAATGTTTCTGACCAACATCTTTCCCTCAATGAAATAATCAAAACCAGATTAACTAGCAGTACATTCATTTGCACTTTGTGGGATCTTGCTATGTTTAAATTCGGCTGCTGTGTTTACTTACACAACAGTAAGTACACTTCGTGTTAAAGTGTACTTTTTCAAGGCATTTCATTTTTTGAGAACAATTGATCATTCACTCACTGTCCTCAGATTTCACAACATTTAGGACAACATTATAATTTAAAAACTTTTTCGTCGGTTTTGACCTGGTTTGGGAATGTCATAGTGGCTACATTGTAGAACATTCGAAAGGAACTGAAAATGGGCAAAAATCAGGGAGAAAGAAGAAAATAGACAGGTTCATGTCCCTCAGGTAAACAGGTACAGCAAGTTTACTTTTCCACAAAGAAATTATGGTGCTTTCAGGGTGTAGGATTTGAATTTGCCACTAGGTAGCAATATTGTTTTGTGAACTTCAATGCAGATTTCAAAATCTCCCAAGTGAGCTTTCAAATTGCGAACTAGAATATATTGCCAGTTTACAACTATGGACCTGACTTGAGACCCAGTTCTCATTTGCTTAGAGTGACTGACACTATCTAAATGAATGATTATCATCAGCAACTCCTTCTTATTAATTTACAACAGCAAAAGAATGAGATTAACACATGTAGGAATTAAAATTGCAGACTAAGCATGTCCAATTTCAGATGTACAGATACCATTTTGAAAGTCTGCAGCGATACGTGTCACAGGGAAAGAAGGAAAAACCCATTCACCCCCTCAAAGCTTGTTCCTGCATTTCATCAAATGGTTGGTGGAATCCTTTTTCCCTGAAATCTTTTTTCCCACCTTTGCTCCATATCCTTCTGTACATTTATCTAGCCAAAATCCTGTTGCTGTCCATTCACCCTAGCACCCGTTTCTTATTGGGGAAAGAGAGAATTCTAACTTTCATGTATGCGTGTGTTGGGAGGAGGGAAGGGGAGGAGACGAACTTGCCTAATAATTGGCTGAATGTTGGCCGCTACTAGAAACACTGTAGGTATATCTGCTAAACTGGGGAAGGTGAGTATTAGAGACTGTGGTGGGTGGGTTGGGGTGGAGTCACGTTTCGGAAATAAAACCGGTCATTTTTTGGGTGGGAGACATATCACTTGTTCCATTGGCAGCATGTGTGCATGGATAGTTGATGCTCCAAAAAAATGCTTGAAGCTCCACACCATCAAGTAGCCTTGTTGCTTGGCACCACCTTCCGCATTCTCACCAAGCATCTTCCAAATCTGTGACCCCTACCACCTGGAAAAGCCAAGGCAGTGATGCATGAGAATATCACCACTGCAAGTTTCTCTCCAAGCCTTGAGTGATCCTGACTTGGAATTTATCTCCACTATCAAATGGTCAAAATCCTGGAAGTACCTTCCTAAAAGGACAATGTATTTACACCACTTGACTGCAGCTGTTGACAAAGGCAACTCACCACTACTCTTTCAAGGGCAATTAAGATGGGTAGCAAATGCTGTCCAAACTGGTGATGCCCACAATTCATAAAATAATAAAATAAACACTTTGCAGATGCTACTCCACTTGGGGGAGAGGCTACTGAAGGGACTTTATCTAGAACAGCAATCACCATGTGCATTTTAAAAATGTCAATAAATCTAGGAGGCCATTGAGTGATGGCCCATTCAAGGTCAACCAGGCCATTGGCTTGGCTTTGAAAACAGCTACTTTGCTGAGATTCAAACAAGCATATCTTTCTAAACAAAAAAGGATTTTTCAGGCAAAGGGTGAATCTGCCAAAGTCAAATGGATTTTGTCTCAGCTGTTACAACTGAAGAATATGTAGTCAACCAGGCTTTTTCTTTTGGTAATGCTTTCAGTTTCATAATGCTTGACATGGGGAAATGAACTTGTAATCTCTGGCCTTCTACTTTAGGCATCCATTCTACACTGCCACACCCTTAGTAAAAGCAAAGATGCATTCCATTCAACATAGTGATGTAAGGTCCACTCTTCAACTACTGTTGGACCATCTCACCGGGATAGGGTGTTAAAAACCAAGCCCCCTTCCTCCTTCTTTGGAGTCGTCACAAAAGTTAAAGATTTTGTAAAATATACAAAGTTCCCCAATTTTCTTGACTTTCAGACCCAGGTTGATGGAAAGCACAGGTCAGGTTTCTGTATAGAACAGGAATTACTGTTTATTACAAGTAATTAGACACTAACTACAGGCAAACCATTATAAACTGTCATCAATAACACTACTAATTAAAACTCTAATCTGCTGATAAGCTTATCCTACACACACACTCGCATGCACATTTACACTCGCATGCACATTTACGCTCACGCACATTTATGCGTGCGCACATGCACAACAGGGAAAATTAGCTTATTGGTGAAGGGAAAACTGGAAAGCCAGTTCAGTAGTCTTTGTCCCCAGGTTCTGTTGCTGAGATGATCCTTGTTGTTCTGCTGGCTGGTTTGCTTATAATACATCTATCTATTCATCTTTGGGATGTGGGCGTTGCTGGCTGGGCCAGCATTTATTGCTTTTCTCTAGTTGCCCTTGAGAAGATGGTGAGCTGCCTTCTTGAACTGCAGCAGTCCACTTGCTGTGGGTTGACCCACAATGCTATTGGGGGATTTCCATCTCCGACTTACCAGTTAAAGTCATAGTTTACAACAACTGTGCAGGAAAGATAAACTGGTTTTCTTCAGATTTACAGTGAGTTTGACTGCAGAGAGCAGAAAGTCTGATCCCGAGCTGGGGAAGACTTGAAAACCTTTCTGTCTTTAGCTTGTTCCCAGCTCCAAGCTGCTGAGTTACCTGGGAACCAGCACACAGCTGTTGGCAAGCAAAAGGTCACTGTTGATAACTGGTCACTAGTCCAAAGACCAATTAACTTGTTGCCAATCAGAGCTGTATCTTTACACCCCCTCAGCTCTGAATCATCTGCAGCTCACCCTTTGATTACTGTTCATTTAAACAGTTGTTTAAAAGATGCTTGCCACAGGTGTCAGGGTACTTGATTTTCAAAATTGCAGCTCCCTTTCAAACACTGTTTTTAAAACAGCTGACTCTTTTCTGTTCACAGTTTTTTATAAACATAAACTACCAAGACACCGTGCTTCCATTATCAGTCAAATTTCAGTGAGTTGTGTTAACAGTAGGTTATGTAAGGGTGTTTCTTGGATTGTGAAAGATAGAGGGCAGTGTGGAGTATCCTTTCTTATGGTAGCAACTGCTCAACTGATTGCAGACAGTCCCAGACTAACCCCCAGCACACACTACTTCTGTGAACTAGGTACCTCCCTCTGTCAGAACTTGGGCAAAGTACCATTAAAGTAAAGTCATCTGTGGAGCAAACAGCAGTGGGTAGTTAAAGGAAGAAAGAGTAAGCAAACTGCAATTTTAAAATGTAATGGGCTACATTGATTAGAGTAAAACAGCCCTTTTTTTTATTTTCTCCTGCTTACAGTTATCCCCAGAAAACGTATATGAGGTGCTGTGTGTTGCTGACATGTATCTTCTGCCAGGCTTGAAGAGGTTGTGTGGAAAGACCCTTGCAACAATGCTGACTGAGGACAGCGTAGTCAACATTTGGAAGACCGCAAAGCTGTTCAGGCTTTCCCGACTTGAAGATCAGTGCACGGAATATATGGCTAAGATCATAGAAAAGGTGATATTTTGTTTTGGACTAGTAATGTCACATGTGATACCTAATATTACATATTCCCAGGAGGTGCAGACAAGCACTTGCAGATCCAAACTAATCAGAGTAACTCTCACGATGGGGCCCACTAGAAACAAACATGGGAAATGAAAGGATAGAGAAACTGACATTGTGAAAATGAATAATGTTTGGTAACTCTAAAAGACGTGTTTAAACAAAACTGGTTATAAACAAAGCTTCACTTAAACACCAATTTTTTTTTAGTTGATTTATAAAGTTGAAGAGTAAAATGCTGGTCAGATGCCAGCTGTATTGGATGGCCAGAACAGTGGAAAGTTCTGATTTGATTTTTGATTCATTTTCTCAGTTGTTGATCAATCATGTAAACTGTCTCTTTGAATTTTGTTTTGATGCCTAGCTTGGGAAAATTTGGTGAAAGTTTCTTTAAATCTTAAGTGTTGAGTTCTTTCAGAAGTTTATGATGTAGCAACAGTCTGATTTGTGACAGAAAGGAATAGAGAAATACTGTGTTAATTAATTTGGCAGTCTTGCTTTGCCTATTAGGGAAGGTTAAAAGATATATCCAAATGAATTTGACCATATGGTCCAATTTCTCCCAATCTTACCCCATCACCTTTCCCGGTCTCAAATTGTCTTTTCTATTCTGTTTGTTATTGCCAGCTTTGTGTGTTGTAAATTGGTCCTTGGTCCTGAATCTGAGATCTTTTGTTAATCTGCTGTCCTGATATCTTCAAATGTATTACACATGTAATTGCTCTGCCCTATCACACTTCCGTGATGTGAAGCCAGGTTTGGTTTTCTGATTGTTGATATCAACTAAATCGATATGGAGCCACAAACCTCGGATTGGCCCAGTGCTGCACCAATTACCTTTCCCATTCTTGGAGAGGCTGGGAATGTAGGTCTGCAGTCATAACCTCTCCCACATATCGAACCATCTCAAGCTTGATACTGCTTCATAATGAAAGTTAATACATTTTGCATTAGCATTCGGTGAAAGAACAGTATTAATTGAGCTATTGGAGGAGCTAATGTGCCTTCTCAGCAAATATGCCTGGATCAAGGGGGGAAAAAAAGCCTTTACCTCAAAACAAAAACTGCAGGCATTCGACAATCTATGCATGATTACATAAATCATGGCTCAAGACACAAGAACTCAACAGGGGTATTGATTCAGTTCCATTGTAAAATTGCCAACTGACCCATAATGAGCTACTTTGTCTTGTCATCTGTTTCATTCACGCATTTCTGGCCCTGTTGTTTTATGCTTACAACTTTATTTCTATAAGGGCCCCAAACCAAACTCTTGCCTGGCCCATCAAAAGGCAGATATATTACTGGCTATTTATAAAGCAAAAGAGCAGATCATCTTCCAATCTCTAACTTTGTTTGAGGTTTATGAACTTTGCAGTTATCTCTTCTTGTTCTATGCTCACTGTCCTCAATACTGTGTTCATTATGCTTATCATTACGAGGCCTGTGTCTCTTGGGAAACTGAGGCTAGTTACAGTGACTGGGTTATTGTATGTTCAGTCTTCATTATGGTCTGGCACAGCATCAGCTAGTTAACTGAATGGGTATATTGCGCTTGCTTGGCACGAACATTGCATTTATAAAGTCTTATTCCAATTACTGATTTTGCTTGTTAAGGACATTATTGCAATAGCTGGAAATTACTTACTGACAGAACATGCCATGCAAATAAAATAGCCTTTTTAAATGAAAATTATGCTTATTTGAGGGCTGTTTAGATCTGGAATAGAAATGTCTTTCACTGCAAATCACGCAGTTACTTGCCTAACACCTTATAACCTTTCAATCTGATTAACTGTCAAATAGACTGACTGAAAATTTCCAGCTGTGCCTTACATTACACAGAACTGGAACTATTAACCATTTGGGTTCTAAGTATAAATTATAAAGACCTACTTTTTTTCTTAACGTCAATTGCATCTCCCAGCAAAGGCTGAACATCTTTAAAACAAATAAAAGTGAAGTACTCAGGTGCAGGAGACCTAAAATAAAAGCTGATAATGCTGGAGGAACTCTGTGGGTCTGACCATAACTGTGGAGAGAGCAAAACAGTTATCATTTTGAGTCTGATATGACTTGGTAACTGTTCAAACAATTTGAACTGAAATTTTGTTTCTCTCTCCACAGATGCTGCCAGACACCAGAGTTTCTCCAGCATTTTCTGCTCAAATAAATTAAGATTGACAAGATTTTTGTTAGGACATTAGATTCACCAGAACTTCACTGTTCTTTGAATAGTGGTGTGGTGATTTTCTACATCCACCTGAGACAGCGAGAACATGCTCAGTTTAATGTCTCACCTCTATTAGTGCAGTGCTTACTCAATACCAGACTAGAAGTGTCAGCCTGGATGTACTCAAGACTGGAGTGGGACATGAATTTGGAGATGAGAGTATTGTCTCACCGAGCTCAGAGCTCAACAGTGATGGTGCGAGGAAGAACATTTACAGATGTGCAAAATTTGCAAATGCGTGTGTCGGCCTAAATGTATATTTGCTTTCAACTGACAGTCATTCATCATTCTGCCGTTCACACCTCATCTGAACCCATCTTTTATTCGTCCCACTATGCCCCACCCCTCCCACCCAGCCCCCAACAATTTTGCCATTCATACACCTACCCTTTTATTCTTTTCTTACCCTCTCCCATTTCAGGAAGAAAAGCTATTGCATCTCTAATGTTAACTTCTGTTCCTCTCTCCACAAGTGCTATTAGACCTGCTGAGTATTTCCAATATTGCTTTTCCTTAAGAAGATTTGCATCTGTTTTAATCACCTCCTGTTTTTCTGGTCCTGTTGTAGCTCGTGGAGTTGGAAGAGTTTGCTGAACTGGTAAAAGAGGATGCTGCAGCTGTTGAGGCCCGACAGGAGACTGACTCCATTCCCCTGGTCGATGATATACGTTTCCACGTCACCAGCAATGTGCAGACGTATAGTGCCATTGAGGAAGCTAACCAGAAACTGAAAGCTCTGGAAGAACTTTTGGCTAGATTGGAACTCGAGTGTTAAGAGGATAATCGCTTTTCCATTGTGACTAGTTGCATAGATCATGTTGGAGAGCAGCCCTGGGAAGAATGACCTTTGCCCAGGCAGTATGGTTACTTTCTTGTGAACTTGACTGCATCTTAATGCGATAAGAATGAAGGGCATTTATTCAAGAGACAGTGTCCCATTTTGTTGGCCTGCTCTGAATGAAGGTTTAAAGCAATAAGGTGGAGCTCATGCAAGTGCTGTCCATCCCTCTGACATAGTGCTTATTCCTTAGCAGTTCTTATTCTTCCTATCTCCATTCAGGCAAATTCTGGCTTCTAGGCTGGCACCTTAACTGGCTAGAGACTAGTCAGATAGCACAGAAAAAAAACCCATGAAACCCTGGTAAAATGTCACCATGGTGGAATCCAAATTTCTGGTAATATGAAACAAAAATCTTAAGTATTGTTTGAATGGAGAATGCTGAGTACTGTCAGCATTTCTGTTGATAGTTGGAAGAGAAAGAGTTGGGGTGAACATCTTGTAGGCTGTCACCTGTCAACATCCAATCTGCTGAAGGTATGCAAAAATTTTCTGATGTTTTTTCAAACTCTGATTCTAGCCCTCTGCTTTTTTTTTAAAAAACTTCCAAGGAGATGCGTTTTTCAAAGTAAGTACCAGCCTATCTCAGGACTATCGGCCAATGGGCAGACTCTGGAAGAGTTGTGTCTAATACTGGGATACCATATGGATAATCTTTTTCTGCTGTCATAGATTGTGTGGGATTCACATGTCTAGAATCAGAGTTACTATAGATTAAAATGCCTAAAGAAGTGGCAAACCTTATAATCTGCAGGTAGACTCTTGCAATTTAACTAATAAAGGTGAAATGGCTAGGTGTGGGAGGGTTTCTTGTCCCAACTTTTCTCTAAGAACCATGCTCTGTCTGCTCTGAATTGATTTGGCACTTATACTGATTGATATAATCTCTTGATAAATGATGTTTCAATCATGTGCTCTGCCACAGATTCTCTGCTGCCGTCTGCATAGGGCGAGGAATAATCCATTTGAGCGTATTCTGCCAGTTTGTAGTCAGGGCAGCTGCATCCTTTTATTTCTTACTGTTCCTTATAATACGCTTGCTTTCCAAATAATTATCTGCCTCCCTTTTGAATGTAAAAAAAAGACTGCATGTGCTAGAAATCTGAAACAAGCACAGAGAAACTCAGCTGGTCTGGCAGCATCTGTGAAGAGAGAAACAAAAGTTATTCTGAACATGAAACGTTAACTCTGTTTGTCACTTCTCACATGCTGCCTGACTTGAGTTTCTCCAGTATTCTCTGTGTTTGTTTCCCATTTAAAATGCATCTGCACTTTTCATTGTTTCGACTGTGGATCCCAAGTTCTCACCACATCTTTGTGTGAGAGCCTTTTCTGGACCAGTCCCAGTAAAATCATAGTTTCCATTCTGATGTCCCAACTAATTTCAGGTGACTCCCTTCCTGTCCACTGCCTGGCCCACCCTGATGAGGCTGACTCCTTCTAGGCGCCCACGGCCTTCCTGCTTTGCTTCTGTTCCTTTGTGTACAAATCTGTTTTCGTCATCACTACCCCAATTTCAAACCGCTAACTCAGTGGTTGAACCTCTGACTATACTGCAGGGACCAAGAGCAGCTGCAGTTGATTCCCTCCCTGGTGAAACCACTAAGAGAATAAGCTGCAGAGCATCCAGTTCTGGTCTGTTTGGATTCCATTCTAAGTGGGCTTTCAAAATGTGAGACTGTGTCTTTTTTTTTAAAAAGAAAATTGGTGTTTAGAAACTTATTGCAGTGCAGTTTAATTTTAGTTTGTTTCACAAAATGTGAATTCATACTTAACCAGAGTTTAATTGCTGTAATGTTGTTATTTGTTATCACAAAACAGCTAGAGAGAATATCACTATTTTATCTAATTTAATGTATTTATGCATATATAATTATTATATATGCATTATGTGCATTTAAAACTATTTTGGCCCATCTGGCAGCAGATGCATTCGGAGCTCCTGGAAATATCATAATGACTCCTTCAGTGTATCGATAACAGATTACATGTCAAGGCATTTGTTGCACTTTTATTTAATTATTCAGTACTTCCTTCAGGTTCACTTCAGTGCAGATTTGTTACATATGTGGTATAATTCAAGCAATGAAATTCAAAGATAAGCCAGGATAGCTTCACATTTAAAATGTAGTGTGATCTGCTTTCCATGCAAATGAATGTTATAAACCCGGTTATTTATAAATCTCAATATGTTGTTACCAGCATGAACTGTGAAGTATGTGTTCCTGGATGAAAAAACTGTTTTCCTCGTTGGGTGCTATTTGCTGATCATTTAATGCAGTTTGAAAGGACTGAGTGATACAATGAGATATAGTCCTGTTGACTGTAAAAGGCTTGTGTAAAATTGGTTTGGGACGGCATGGGACTGACTTGGTGGCTCAGTGGTTAGCACTGCTGCCTCTCAGCATCAGGGACCTGGGTTTGATTCAAGCCTTGAGCTACAGTCTTTGGAGTTTGCACATTCTCCTTGTGTCTGGGTACTCTGGTTTCCTCCCACAGTCCAAAGATGTGCAGGTTAGGTGGGTTGGCCGTGCTAAATTGCCCATTGTGTCCAGAGATGTGCAGGCTAGAGGGATTAGCCATGGGAAATGCAAGTTCACAGGGATGGGGTGGGACCTGGGTGAGATGCCCTTAGGAAAATCGGTGTGGGCTGGATGGGTTGAATGGCATGCTTCTGCACTAGGGATTCTATGACCACATTGTGTATTCTAATTCAAGCAGTGGGCACTTTGGGGTTAAATTGGCTATGTCTGATCACTCTCATGTTGCAACTTCTGTGTTGGTTGAAATTTTCTTTGCAAACTCCATGGTTTTAGATGGACTGACTGGTGATCGGGGTGAGAGGGTAAAGATTCTATGATTTTTAGACATATATTCAGTATACTGGAATCAGTATACTGGAATCGATACACTAAGGAAGTCACACTTCTACAAATATGCTCCTGTGCTGTGGCAAAATATGACACTTGTGTGATGTTTTTAATTCATCACCTTAAATTGAGCCCACCTGCCACCAACAGTATGTTTATGCCAGTGTGCTGCAGCTCCAGAAACTCATCAGACGCAACCCAGAGCCAGAATCTATAATGGTCCTCCTGGGTGGTTTCACACACAGTCTGAAGTTACGATCACCTTGTGTGGGTTGCAGGGGGGGAGGAATTGTCTTTCATGTTTAACCTGTTCCTCCATCTTCCATCTTACTGTTATGGTTTGTTTTGAAGTCCGTAGCTTTCCTGAGAAGGTGATGGTGAGCCGTCCTTGTGAATCAGTGCTAGGTTTTGGCTCAACTATGAGACTTGCTAGACCAGTTCCAGAAGGCAACCCAGAATCCAGCACGTTGTGGAAATGCAGTATATCGGCCATTCGTGGTACGGATAAAAAGTTTCTTTCTGTCAAGGAATTTGTTTATATGAACTTGCATTACCATTGATGTTATTTTCGACATTACCACTTTTTAAAATCCCATAAGGCATAGGAGCAGAAGTCCATTGAGTTTCCTCCACTATTCAATGACTTCGTAGAGTATTGGCTAATCTGATCAACTGAATCATTCCCAAACTATAGTGGTGGGATTTGATTTTATCTTCTGCATTAGTAATCTAGTAAATATCATCAGTGCACCTCCCTACAATGAAATGTTTTGAGCTCAGTCAATGGCAGTGCCATCGCTGAACTGTCCACTGTCAACGTTGACCAAGACTGAACTGGGTCAAGCATGTAAATACTGTGGCTGCAGGACTAGGTCAGAGGTTAGGAATTCTGCTGCCAGTAACTCACCCCCTGCTTTCTCAAAGCCTTCTTCTTATTTACAGGGCACATGATGGATTACTGTCCACTTGCCTGGATGAGTGCAGCTCCAACAACAATCAACATTGAAAAACCAGCCTGATTGATACCCCATCTTACACATTCAACATTTGCTCCCTTCACTGCTGATATTCACTGGCAGCAGTGTGTATCTGAGAGTTGCGGTTCCACAACCTACTCGGGCTCCTGGCTCAGCACCATATAAACCTGTGATCTCTATCCCTAAAAGAACCAGGACAGCACACAGGTGGGAACAGCATTAGCTGTAAGTTTCTCTCCAAATCAGACACCATGCTGACTTGGGAACTGTATGTGCATTCCTTCACCATTGCTGGGACAAAATCCTGGAAACCTCTTCCAAACAGCGCTCTGGGTGTCTTTACACCACATAGACTGCAATGGTTCAAGAAGACAGCTCACCATCAACACCTTGAATAATTAGGGTTGAGTGACAAATGCTGGAGAAGCAAGCGATGCCCCTATTCTGTGAATAAATAAAAAACTTTATTTATGTTCCTGTATGCTGTTGCCTGCATGCAGTTTGTTTCTGGATCACGAAACTGCTTTATTGATCAGAAAGTCTTTGATACTGCTTTAATGGAATGTGAAGCATTATGTATTTCCTTGCAAGTTTTAGCAGGTAATTTTCACTCCATAGACTGGAGTCCCCAAAATGCTGGTTCGCCTCGAATAGTATTGGTACACATTCAGACAGCAGCAGTCAGCATGAGAGCCAAGGCTAGGGCTGGGGTAGGCGAGATCAAAAATCATATGCACCATAGGAAGTATGCTAATTGGCCTTTCCTGTTCCTGTCACATTTTTTCCATAATTCAACAATCCTATGCTGACCATCTACTTCTGTCATTTTCCTGCACTGTCCTGTTATCTGTTGATATCTTTAAACAAAAAAAACTGGTTGTTGGAAATCAGGAACAAAAACAGAATATTGCTGGAAGGGTTCAGCAGGTCTGGCAGCATCTGTTGAGAGAAAGCAGAGGTAGCATTTCTGGTTCAGTGACGTTTCAGAATGGAGTTCTTCAGTTCTGCAGAAGGGTCACTGAACTCAAAGCATTAACTGTTTCTGTTTTTCTCACAATTTCTGATTTTGCATGTGGCCCTTGATATCTTTAATGTTTAGAACATATTGGATCGAACCTCTGCAGCCGTGTAGTGTTGAGAATTCCAAAAATTCACCAGTTAAGAAATTCCTCCTTATCTTAAATAACTAATGAGTGCACCATCAATTTTTAATAAATTTCATACCTTGTCAGAACTTCTTACATGTCACAATTGAAGCTCTAATTCAAGACACATTTTTGAAAAAACACCTTAGTTAACTGTACTGCCTCTTCACTTGTCTGTCTTCCTCAAAGCTCCTTCAAAACCCCACTTTTTCTGCTAAATTTCTGATCAATTCTCCTTGCCCATCTCAGCTCAGTGTGTATTAGTGTTTTTTCCACTTTGTGAAGGAAGTTTGGATATTTTCTTTGTATTCACATAGCAACTTTAACAAACTTCTGCCTTATGTTATCACGTTTGTAAAGTAAAACCTGTAGGATGCTAGTATCCATTGCAGATCTAGTAAAGATGTTTTGGATGTCTTCAGGCCCAAACATGCCAGGACATATTCCTGCATTGCAGTGTGTGTGTGATCATTAGCGAGGAAGATAACATAGGTATTTCAGGACGGCATAAAAAATAATACAGATTAGCATTTCTGATCAATATTTGGTGATTCCTACTGCAAGTTATAGCTGTGCGCATGGAATAGCAGCATAAGGGCAGAAAACTAAAATGAAGAACCTATTATTTAGGCTACCAACCTATAGTAACATTTTTAAAAAAAACTTGTAAAATATCCTAAAGCATGTTAGAACTAACCAAATGCAGTTTGAAGTGTAGTCACTTGTAGGGAGTGCAGTAATAATTTGTACATAGCAAGCTCCCACAAGCAGGACTGTTATAATGACTAGATAATCATTTTTGTAATGTTGATGAAGCGATAAATATTGGCCAGCACACCAAGAATGCCTCTGCTGTTCTTCTTTTAAAGATCTCATGCTACTGTTTTTACATTGACTGAACTGCTTCATGTCATCCAAAACACAGCACTTTCAGCAGTCCAGAATTAGTTCTGCACTGCAGCATTAGCCTAGATTTCTTTTACATATAACCAAATGCTGATGATACTGAGAACCTGAGATAAAAGTGAACAGTGCTGGAGAAACTCAGCAGATCTGACAGTGTCTGTGGAGAGAGGAAAACAAATTCAACATTTTGAGTCTGCGATGATTCTCCAGTTTTCCAGAAGTTGTATCAGACTCCAATCTTAATTCTGTTTGTCTTGCCGCAGATGCTGCCAGACCTACTGAGTTCCTCCAGCACTTTATGCTTTTAGATTTTTTAAAATTATTTGTTCAAGGGCATATGGGCACCTGTTGTTGGCTCAGCATTTCTAGTCCATCCCTAACTGCCCTGGAAAAGGTGGTGGGGAGCTGCTGTCCTGAACCTCTGCAGTGCGTGGAGTGTAGGAACACCTACAGAACTGTTAGGGAGTGAGTTCCAAAGTTTTGACCCAGTGATTGTGAAGGAAAGGTGATTATAATTCCAAGTCAGGATGGTTTGCGGCTCAAGGCCATAATAAGACTGTATGAAATAGGAACAGGAGTAGGCAGTTCGGCCCTTCAAGCCTGTTCCACTATGCAATGGGATCATGGCTGATTGACATTCCTCACATCCAATTTCCTGCATTGTCCCTGTCACCCTTGATTCCCTGACTGATCAAGAATCTATCACAGCCTTCAATATACACGAGGACTCTGCCCCCACAGCTCTCTGTAGCAAGGAGTTCCAAAGACACACAACCCTCTGAAAGAAAAGATTCCTTCTTATCTCAGTCTTAAAGTGGAAACCCTTTATTCTGAGACCTTTACTAGGACCTTTATTCTGGTCCTAGTCTCTCCCATGAGGGAAAACAACCTCTCAGCATTTACCCTGTCAAGCGTCTTAAGAATCCTCCAACTTTCAATGAAATCACCTCTCTAGCAAATGGGGTCCCAATCTGTTAGCTTTTGCTCATAAGACAATCCCTCCATTCCAGACATCAATCTAATGAATCAACTCTGAACTACCTCCAATGAAATAATATCTTTCCCTAAATAAGGGGAACTGTAACTGCTCAACAGTAATTGTGATTGTGGTCTCACTAGCACCTTGTACCATTGCAGTAAAACTTCCCTATTATACTCCAACCCCCAATTTCCCATTAGCCTTCCTGATTACCTGCTTCACCTGGGTGCTAATTTTCTGTATTTTGTGCATGTTTCCCCTACCATGTCCCTTTGTGTTGCAGTTTTACTTCATTTAAATAATACACTGAAGGCTTGGAGACGAATGTGCAAGTGATGGTGTTCCTGTGCATACCTTTCTAGGTAGAAGGACGAGATTGTAGTGCTCAAGATTTGAACCCACAATCAACTGACTGATAGCTGAGAATGCTACCAATTGAGCCAAGTTGACTCCCTGCAGGAGTGTAGAGATTAAGGATAGGTAATCAATAGCTTGGTCAAACAAGTAGGTTTTAAGGAGCTTCTTATGGAGAAGGTAGATTTATTGAGGAATTGGCAGAGTTTGGGCACTGATGTCAGCAAAGTGGCTACTTAATACTCCCAATGGCTAGAGGGAGTAGATGGGAATCAGGAGATGCTGTCACAATCAAGTCAGCCATGAGCCTATTGAATGGCAGAACCAATTTGAAGGACTGAATGGCCTCCTGCTCCTAATTATAGAATAGAATATCCTTTATTGTCATGTGTACAGAAGCACAGTGAAAGGTTTTTACAATTGCTGCCTTCTCATGCCATCTTGGTATAAGTACCTAGTTACAAATCTTGGAAACAACAAAGGAATAAAAGGAAAAGCAGTAGCATTCCTTAGTGTCTAAAAATAGGTTAGGAATAAGATAGTTGTAACACAGTTAAAGGATTGACTTTACAGTCCAGCAAAGAATGTTGAATAGCAGTAGCTCAGCGCATGGCCTGATTGCCCATGCCACGCCCCAGTCCAACAATTGTCCCACTCCACTCCAAGCCTCCAGTCCGCTCCGCATTGGCACTCAGCTGCACCAAGATAAGTTGCATTGCTCCGGGACTCCGGTTTCCCCTCACGCTGCACCAGGAAATCAGGTTTGCCCCTCGCACTGTTCCAGGCCTGCTAAGACGAGAGATCAAAAAGAACAGGTCGGGGAAAGGAGCTCCGGGTGGAGCATCCTACTCTGCTTCCATCTTGCTGGAAATAAACCATTGAGGGAGCAACTGACAATAGAAGAACTGACTGTGGAGACTTCAGATCAAGAGGGGAAGTAAACAGTGTGGTTAGCATTTGGAATGAAATGCTTGAGAGTGGAGGCTGCTCTATTCTTAGGAAGGAGAACTGGATAATGATCTGATTATAAAATGGTTGCAGGCCTACGGGGAAAATGCAGACGAATGGGATCACAATTGAAGTTTGCAGAGAAACAGCATGGACTCAATGTGCTGAATGGCCTGCGCTGAAATCATTTCATGATTTTCTTTGTGTGTGTGTTTGGATTGTGTATCTGAGCATGTGTATACTGCATGGTTATGCATGTTTGGTTATGGGTTTGTGCACACGTCCAAGCTTTGCAATTTTAAAATTTCCTATAGACCCACCCCATCTCATTTCTCTATGTCATGGTCCCACCCAAATGGATGCTGAATAATTCAACTTCTTACTCCCAGTGGTCAACGTGGGGCGAAATATACTGGGCAGGATGAACAGTGCGTGTCACTTTAGATGCATTCAGTTGAACCTGGGAAATTCAATTTGCCAGAACATCTAGCAATAATTGGAAACTGTCAGCAAGTGAAACGGAACTGAAAGCTTTCTTTCAGTTCTCTGTTGACCACAATTGTAAACGATGTGTACTTGGGGCTGCACTAGCTTGGTATGCTGGCAGATAACTTGAGCACCAGAGGAAATTAGTTCTAATTTTCAGCTGGATTTAGAAGTGATAGTTTTGATGAAAGTGACATACAGATTTAATGGTTTTCCGACTTCAGCAATTCTGCTGTCCTGTTGCAAAGAAAACACAGAGGCGAGGTCATAGTCATTAATGTTAAAGCAAGGATTTACTTACATTCCCTTCTTCCTGTTTTACATAACTCAGATACATAAAAACTGAGAATTCGGATGATGGCATTCAGTATAAGCTTTAACCCACTGTTGGACTGGGTTTGAGTCCGGGTCTGTTCCAAAGTAGCTAATTATAGCCTTAAGCGGCAATTGGAGAATGTTCCAATTGGAATGGAGAGGCTATGTGTTGGGTGGAATTGACCTAGGCTGTTTAACCTGAGCACAAATTTGTGAGATATTGCAATGTAGCAGCTGTATTACTAGCCGAGTAATCCAGGGAATTCGTTCAAGTCCAACCATGATAGTTTGAGAATTCTGATGAAGTACTGCAGTAGTTCTGTCACTCCTTTCTGCTGCACAGCTGACTAGGAAACTCCTGCCCTTGACAACTGCCATCAGGTATATTGGAAACATATACAATCTTGTGAACAACCTGTTTGGACTCATAATCAATGCATCTTCCATGGTCATCACACTCTGAAGTGGGACTCGAACCTGGTACCTCTGGCCCAAGGTAGGGACAGTACCCACTTTTTGTTTACTCCTTCCTAGGATTCAGATATTGCTAGCGAGGCCAGAATTTTTTAACCATCCCTAATTGCCCTTGAACCCAGTGGCTTGATTAGACCATATTCTGAGGGTATCTAAATATTGACCATTTTACTGTGGGTCTGAAGTCACAAAGAGACCAGCCTAGGTAAGGACAGCAAATATCCTTCCCTAAAGAACACTAGTGAACCAGATAGATTTTAATGACAATTGCCTGTGTTTCATAGTCAACATTACTTCAACCAACTTTTAATTCCATACTTGTTGATGGTATTTGAACCCAAGTCCCTAGAACACTCGCCTGCCCCTCTCAATAACTAGCCCAGTAATGTTACAACATTACCACAGGCTCAGCTGCACCAAAAGACCTCCCTTCTCTGAATGTCAGAAACCCAAACATCAACTAGCCAGTGATTCCTGCTTGTTATTTTTTTCATCAAGCAAAGGCAAATTTTCAGCATCTTTTTAAGTAAGACTTGTCTTTATCTAGCACTTTAATATGCCTCAGAAATTACTTTCAACTGCAGCAATTATTATGTTTGCAAATAATGTAAATCTTGACAGAACAAGATCCCACAATCAGCGAAGAGAGTAATGACCAGTTAGATAGTGCTAATTGAGAAATATTTTGTTCCGGCCAAAACACCAAGATGAGACTTTCTCTTTGAGAAGTTGAAAATCTCAACTGTGTCTTGCTGAATGGTCTTCATCTCACCCAAGCAGCAGAGCCATTGTTCTCTTGGCCTGGATACTGGTGCTATTCTGGATGGTAGCTGGAGCTTGAAAATAATCCTTCCAAATGACCAGAGCTGATGCTTTAGATGTTGGAAGAATGAAGTGACTCATCTTGATATAAATCACGCTGGTGTGAGGGGTGTAAGTGTCAACTGTGTCACAGTGGGTAGCATTTTCATCTGTTGAGTCAGAAGGTTTTGGGTTCATGTCTCGCTCTGGCACTTGAGAACAAAATATTGACCTAATGCGATAATGAGAACATGCAGAAATCCTGGAGGTACCATCTTTCAGATGAGATGTTTGAGTGGAGGCCTCCTATCTTCTTTCAGGTGGATGTAAAAGATTGCGTGAAGAAGAAGGCAGGAGATCTCCCTGGTATCAATACTTATCTCTCAAATCAGCATCACAGTAAGATATATGATCACCATTGCATTGTTCTTTGTAGGCTCTGGTTCTGTGCAAATTAGTTGTTGCATCTCCTACATTGTAACAATTACTAAGTACTTAACTGGCTGTAAAGCACTTTGGGATGTCCTGAGGATGTGAAAGGTGCTATGTAAATGGAAGTCTTTCTTTCATTTTAAGTGGAGTGTCAAGAACCCACCCATCACAATTCCATTGTTATGAAGGTTCCTGGGACGACCCCCAACACTTTTATCTGTGCTAAAACTGGTAACAATTAAACAGTCAGCACAGACATGAAAGCACAATGGGCTAATTGAACATATATGCTCTGAGAGTCTGTTGTTATGACCTATTTGGGAAACTGCGTGGATTCCCAGGACCCACTTCTCTTGGGGATGCCACAAATGTTCCTTGATCTACTACTGTCACAATAGGTCCATAGCAAACGCCATCTCCTGACTCTACACTGGAACATCTGGATAACAAGGACACCTACATCAGACACTTATTGATTTTAGCTCTGCCTTCAATATCACGGCTGGCCACAGCCAGTGTACTTTGCACATGTAAATAGGGGTAACTTGTGACAGGATACTGGACTCTGTGCAGTTATTTCAGTGGCGATGGAAGAAAACAATACGTGCCTGAAGAACATTCACTAACAGTCATCTTTGAGTTGGGGCAAGCATTTCCAGCACCATAAAAGAGAGGGGAAAAAAATTCCAACCAAACCCATCTCCAAATTCCAAGACCTAGGACTCTGCTTCCCCTGCCCCACAACCAGATCCTCAACTTCCTGATCCGCAGATTGGCTGATGATGTTACCATAGTGGGGTGAATCTCAAACAACGATGAGACAGAATACAGGAAAGAGATAGAGAATGGCATGATGTAAAGACTACAATCTCTCCCTCAATGATTTCTCCCTTTAATGTCAGCAAAATGAAGGAGCTAGTCATCGACTTGGGGAAGCAGAGTAAAGGAAATACCTCTGTCTGTATCAATGGTGCTGAGGTGGAGGTGGCCAAGAGCTTCATAGAGTTGTACAGCATGGAAACGGAGGAAGGGTCACTTGACCCGGAATGTTAACTCTGATTTCTCTCCAAAGACACTGCCAGACCTGCTGAGCTTTTACAACAACTTCTGTTTTTGTCTTCGATGTACGTGTCTGATGGATTCAGATTAACAGAAAACACGAGATAAAAGGTACTGCAGATGCTGGAGAATCCGAGATAACAAGCATGGGGCTGGATGAACACAGCAGGTCAAGCAGCATCAT
>JAHRHZ010000064.1:3045807-3060949 GCA_024137785.1 Ginglymostoma cirratum | reverse complement strand
TAAATAAGTAAATCTTTTTATTACAATTAAACAGATACGAACCATCAACATAAAACTCTTACCCACCTTTTAAACCTCTACATGCACACAAATACAGACAAAAGAATTGGTGTTATGGGTGGAGGGGAGAAAAAACCGGTGAACATTTTCCAATGGCATCAATCCACATGGTTCAATGTGATGTTCCTTTTGATTCCCAAGATCTTCTGTTCTTTAATGTCCTCTCTCCAGATTCTTTCACTACATTGCAGGATGCACAGGGGAATTGGTATGCTGATTGCAATATCTCTTGTTCCTGGTTAAAGGTAACAGCTTTCGACAGCTAGTGGGAAAAAATAATTGGCTTGTTTCAGGTTCTTCTCCTGCAGAGAGGTTGTGACGCTGCCTGCTGCGTAGCCATCTGCAGGCTTCTGACCATCCGTTGTAAACCCCCGAGCTGTTCATCTGCCCAGGAGTCAATTGGAAAGGTGTAGTCAGGCTGATGAATTCTGGCATCCGTGACTGGTCACTTTTACAGAAATCATTCGGCTACCTATTGGCAGTTGAGTCTCCTCCTGCTCTCCCACACTGGTGCTTATGCCATCTGTTGTCACCAGCCCCACTGTTTGCAAAACAACAGAGTAAAATCAAGTTGTAATGAGTTCCAATAACTTCTTTTCAAAAGTGCGGCTAATTCTTCCCCAGTCCTTGGTTTTTAAAGGGTATGGTTTTTAACACTATGGAATGTTTTTGGTTATTTGTTCGTGGGACATGGACATCGCTGGGTCAGTCAACAGTTATTCTCTCATTCCTACTTGCCTTTGAAAAGATGGCAGTGGGCTGCCTTCTTGAACCACTGCAACACAAGGGATGGAAAATTGCATAAAGCTGTAAGGGAAGGAGTTCCATCCATTACTTTATCTGTGTACAGTTGGTATCAACCTTCTTTCCAACAGTTCACCCAGAACAAAGACTTCCTCATTGCTATGATGAAGGAGACAGTGGAATAAGTGGTAATGTTACCAGACTAGTAACCTAGAGACTTTGGCCGGGGTCAGGGTTTCCAAGGCACTTGAAGGAATTTTAAAAGTTAATAAATCTGGAATATAAAGTTTCGGTCATAGTGATTTTAAAACTATCATAGACTGTTGTAAAAACCCATCTGGTTCACTAATGATATTAAGAACTGCCGATGCTGGAGTCAGAATTAACACAGTGTGGAGCTGGAAGAACACAGCAGGCCAGGCACCATCAGAGGAGCAGGAAAGCTGACGTTTCAGGTTGGGACCCTTCTTCAGAAATTTCCCGACCTGAAACATCAGCTTTCCTGCTCCTCTGATGCTGCCTGGCCTGCTGTGTTCCTCCGGCTGCACACTGTTTTATCTCTGGTTCACTAATGCTCTTTAGGAAGGCAAATCTGCTATCTTCACCTGCTCTGACCAACATATGACTCAAGACCCCCTGAGCTGCCCTCTGAAATGGTGGAGTAAGCCACTGAGTTCAAGAAATACACAACTCCACAAGACATCTTAATAATAGAATGGTGTGACCTAGAAACACTGTCAGGGTATTGGCAGTATTTAAAGAGAGTTTTGGAATACTCCTCATACCAGGTGCCAAGTTCTGTAGCATCCAAACAGTTGCCTTTATGTTTAGATGCTGATTACTTCGAAACAGTACAAAATGAGTAGGAATGTATAACAAATTCTGGCATGTTAAGGTCAAGGTGCCCACAATGGGGAAGGATTAATCAACGTGCGGAAGTCATTTCACCTTATTAATGTTTTTGAATTCCTCAAGCTTTTTGCATATCTGTCAGAAGCAAAAGGCGGTGACTTATTTGGCAGGGTTCTTCATAGATTTCTTTTTCTTGAGCTCAGAATAATACAAATAAGCATCTGTTGTCTTAAATTCACTTGCATTCATAAGCTGAATTGCACTGGTGTCATGGGGACAAGTGGGGAATTTTATCCGTATTAGTAATCTGCAGCTTTGATATGATCCGTAGCTACCATACAATCTTTCCTAGTTGGATAAATGTTTACGTCTTCATGTTTTGCAGTTGTCTCTCAGTGACAGTGACAGACCTGTCCCCAGTGGTACTGTACCATAGTGTTAAACGGTGACAGACCTGTCCCCACCAGTACTGTACCATAGTGTTAAACAGTGACAGACCTGTCCCCACCAGTACTGTACCCCAGTGTTATACAGTGACAAGGTCCCATGTCTAGATTTTGAAAGCTTGGTGAAGCAGTAAAACAGTCATGCCTAATATATAATGCATATTTAAATAGTTTTAACATTGCATCATCCCAAATAGATACTCAAGAGTGTCATTAAACTAGGTACGATATCGAGCCACATGAGATATGAGACCAGATGACCCATGGCTCACTTCAAAATGTAGTTTTTTTAAATTAAACGTGTTTTAAAGGAGGAAAGTGAGGTGGAACGGCATAGGGAGAAGAGTTTGGGTCCAGGCAAATGAATGTGCAGTCACCAGGCATGGAGTGCAGTGAAGTGGTAATTCTCAAGAGAATAGATGTATGTGGGGTTGGAGGTGGTTCCAGAGATAAGAAGGGGCAAGGCCATGGAAAGATTTGAAGACAACTGAGACTTTTGCAATCATGTTAGAAACAGAAAGAGGGAAGTAGGCCATTTGAACATGCTCTGTCAGTCACTATGATCATGGTTGATCCTCAATCTCAATGCCATATTCTGACATTCTCACCATATCCCTTGATTCCTTTAAAATCTAAAAATATATCTCTTTCTTGAATGTATTCATAGAATCCCTACAGTGTGCGAGCAGGCCATTCAGTCCAACGAACCCACACTGCCCCTCCAAAGATCGTTGTACCCAGACTGATTCTCCTACCCTATCCCTGTAACCCTGCATTTTCCCATGCCTAACCTACCTAGCCTGCATACCCTTGGACACTATGTGTAATTTATCATGGCCACTCCAGCTAACCTGCACCTTTTTGGAGGAAAACCGTGCAGACATGGGGAGAATGTGCAAACTCCACACAGACAGTTGCCCAAGGGTGGAATTGAACCTGGGTCCCTGGTGCTGTGAGGCAGCAGTGCTAACACTGAGACACCCAAGTCAGTCACTTGGCCTCCACATCCTTCTGTGGTAGGGAATTCCATAGGTTGACTACCCTCTGAGCGAAGAAATGTTTCCTCATCTCAGTCCTAAATGGTCTACCCCGTATCCTGAGACTGTGACCCCAGGATCCAAGACTCCCCAACTAGGTGAAACATCCATCCTGCATCTGGTCTGTCCATCCTTGTTGGGATCTTATACATTTCAATCAGTTCCCCTCTCACTTTCCTAAACTTGAGTGGAAAGAAGCCCAGTGGAACCAATCTCTTCTCATGTGACAGTCCTACCATCCCTGATGTCAGCCTAGTGAAACTCCACTGCACTCCCTTAATGGCAAGTGTATCATTCATTAGGCAGAAAGACTAAACCCCCATGCAACACTCCAGGTGTGGTCTCACCAAGGCCCTATATAACTGCAGTAAGAAATCTCTAATCTCCTGAACCCAAATCCTCTTGCATTTGACAATCCCTAGTTGCGGTTGAACTGAATGGATTGCTATTTCAGAGGGACGTTAAAAGTCTAACCATATTGCTGTGGTTTTGGAATCAAATGCAGGCTCAACCAGGTAAGGGCAGCAGATTTCCCTCCCTATAGGACATTAGTGAATCGGATGGGCTTTCAGGGCAATTGATAACGGTTATGTGGGCATCCTTAGACCAGCTTTTAATTCCAGACTTCGACTTAATTCAAATTTCACCATCTGCCGTGGTGGGAATAAAACCAACATCCCAGAAAATTAGCCTGGGCTGTGGAGTAATAATTTAGTGACCTTACTAAACTGCACCATTGCCTCCCAAATTGGACCAGGATTCAATGTCAAAGTTAACATGTATGTTACAGTCACTGGAATGTCATCAAGTTTTTAGAGGGTTGAACATGGGAGTTTAGTCAGGAGAGAACACCTCGCTGGAATAGTTGAATCGAGGAGGTAAGGTTTCAGCAGTAGCTGAGCTGAAGTAGGAACCAGGTGTTTAAAACAGAAGCACAAATTGCTGGCAAAACCCAGCAGGTCTGGCAGCATCTGTGCGAAGAAAGCAGAGTTAACGTTTTGAGTTTGGTCACTCCTTGTCAGTCACTGCACTTGAAACATTAACTCTGCTTTCTACCCGCAGATTCTGCTGGGTTTTCTAGCAATTTATGTTTTTGTTTCAGATCTCCAGCATCCCGCAGTTCTTAGTTTTATTTAGCCAAGTATTTCATGTTATTATTTGTGAACTAAACGGGACGACATGAAAGTAGGATTGACTATTCGAGGAAGAGGTAGTTCTGAATTTAAACCACAGTTCTACTTCAGTATTTTTAGCTTGCTGCATATTTAACCAGGCGTCGCTGCTCACAATGTCAAGAAATGGGATGGCATTCTTCTCACATTAGCTGCATCTCCAGAGAAAGATAAAGCAGATTGTGCTCCAGCGTCTGTCAGGCTGTCCCCAGGAAATCAATACCTCTTACGTCAGAATCCCTTTTAAAAGCAGGCAGCATATTACTGGATTATATAGTCTGATTGGAAAATCACTTTATGGATGTCAGGCTAGTGTGTGGAATTCAAATGAGAAGCATGCACAAGCCACATCCAGCCCATTGCAGCACTCCTCAAAGCAAAATGTTTGGGAGTTTCTTTTCTATTGCTCTGACATGTACAAGAGTTAAACACCTTGTTTAATCAGGTGGTTAAAAGAGTAGTATTAACTTTCTTTCCTCTCTTCCGCCCACTGCCACACACACACACTCTCTCACTCACTCACACACACACACTCTCTCTTACTCTCACACACACACACATACACACTCTCTCTCTCACTCACACACACACACAGACAGACACACACACTCTCACTCTCACACACACAAAGAGCAAAGCCTGTCTCCCAGTATGTAGGATGCTGAGGGTGCCACTGGCAAAGCAACATCATGTTCTCCACCCATCTGGGCAGCAGGCTGCCTCTGTGCAAATGGACTGTCTTGTGCCTAGTTTATGCACACCGTAAAATCTGTCTGAGAATCTTGTCCTTGACAGGCAGGACATTGTCAATCCTTTAAGCTCTATGTGTGACTGCAGGGAGACTTATCAGTTCTAGGAAACTGTGTCAGCGCCAGTACAGTAAATAAAACAGTGATCGTGCATGCAAAGCAATAGACATTCAACATGAAATTGCTCTTTTCTTTAAAAAAAATGCTGAGAATATTTTGCGACCATTTGAAACCTGTTCCTGGTTTCCTAAGGGATCTGTGCTGCTCCTGCTGAGGCTCCTTGCAGTGCACAATTTCCCAGTTTTTAAACAATGAGGAATTTCAGAACCGAGGAAAATATTCAGAGAGCAGTTCTCTTTTCCTTCTTCTTGGTCACCAACATTGCTTACTGTCAGCAAACGAAGGAGTATCTCGGCTCTCAGTGATATTTGACACTGAGGCTACTTCTGTCGATAAAAATTGAGGGCATTCTCCAGTCTCACCTGTCAATTTGTTGGGGGGGAGGTGTTGGCAGTGTGGGTGGCATTACACTTCTGAGCAGCTTGGCTCTCATGAAATCAATGAGGTTACCATTGCTTGGATTTGAACCTACAATTTGCCTTTATTGCACTCCCAATCCCAAGTATATTGTGATATATTCCCAACGTATGTTGTTGCCCGCTAATTGTAATTTTGAAAGGTTTTGTGTCTATGTTCTGACCCATAGCTCAGGGTAAGAAGAGATGGTGATCACCCATCTGGGCTTGAGAAGTATTGACTGAGATTGGAAGAAATAATCTTCCACACAGACACAAAGAGCAAACTAAGTCAGTATGGTTTTCAAATTTCTTGGTTGTATCGAATCGGGAAGTTCTGCTGCAAGACAAGTAGATGAACGGATGTTTCTTTTTCCATGAAATTCCTTTTTTCAAAAAGCTTTTATTCTGTTGCTTAGATGGTTTGGAATTGGTTGTACTCCCTTCACCCTCTTTACCCCCGGTGTATTCAACCATATGTAAATGAAACGGTTCCTTTTTATGCTTCGCAGTTTCATGTTAAATATTGACTTCCTGTGGCTTTGGTAATCTTTCCTCCAGCCATTTATCAATCAGGAGCATAACTTCAGCAACAACCGCTGGCAACTCGTTTTGGAGCTCGTGAAAACAATTATTGAAGACCTGGTGCAAGAGAGAAAGAGAGAGAGAGAGAGACGATGGTGATTAAAGAGCAGTGCAATGATTGGCATTGAAACCATGCATGATCACACTGCAGAAACCAATCAGTAATGAGTTATTTGATGGGCTGAATGGTCTCCTTCAGTGCTGTAATAATTCTGTGAATGCTCTGTGTGCCCTGAATTAATGTTCCCGTTATGAGGGCCAAAGTGGAAGTTGTTTTGTGACACACTGATATCTCAGCAACATTGAACAAGATGAATAACCCATGAGTTTGGTTGCAGAACCGTTATCTCAGTGAAGAACTTTGGACAGGAAGCCCTGTTCCCTTTTAACTGGTGATACAAGATACTTAGCAGTTTGCCACAAACATTGAAACAGATGCACAGACATAGCAAGAGGAAAATTCCATTCAGCCCCTTGAGGCTATCCACCATTTAATGAGATCATGGCTGAGGCCTAATTCTATGTAGCTGCCTATGGCCCGTATCCCTCAATGTTTCTCAACCATTGGACCTTTTACTGCCTCTGATAAAACACACACATTGGCATTGACCAGTTGGTCTGAATTGTATTGAATTGAATTATATCTCTGTAGATATTTATTAAACCATAAGACCATAAGACCATAAGACATAGGAGTGGGAGTAAGGCTATTTGGCCCATCGAGTCCTCTCTGCCATTTAATCATGGCTGATGGGCATTTCAACTCCACTTACCCGCACTCTCCCTGTAGCCCTTGATTCCTTGCGAGATCAAGAATTTATCAATCTCTGCCTTGAAGACATTTAACGTCCCGGCCTCCACTGCGCTCCGTGGCAATGAATTCCACAGGCCCACCACTCTCTGGCTGAAGAAATGTCTCCTCATTTCCGTTCTAAATTGACCCCCTCTAATTCTAAGGCTGTGCCCACGGGTCCTAGTATCCCCACCTAACGGAAACAACTTCCCAGCGTCCACCCTTTCTAAGCCATGCATTATCTTGTAAGTTTCTATTAGGTCTCCCCTCAATCTTCTAAACTCTAATGAATACAATCCCAGGATCCTCAGCCGTTCATCGTATGTTAGGCCTACCATTCCAGGGATCATCCGTGTGAATCTCCGCTGGACACGCTCCAGTGCCAGTATGTCCTTCCTGAGGTGTGGGGCCCAAAATTGGACACAGTATTCTCGATGTGTTCAGAGATGTTAAGACACACCATTGGAGCAGGTGAGGCTTGAACCTGGGCCTCCTGGTAGGGACACTATCAGTGTGCCTCAAGAGCCCTAACATGCTTGTATTGTATTCTGTGTGCATCTCTGATAACTCACTGGACCATCAGCAAAGATGAGGTGCTTCAATTCCTTTTACAAGTGTCGCAGGCGAACCTGCTGTTAACTTGTACAAGTTGCATGACGACAATACGAATCTCATTTACCTCTGTTACTTGTTTTTATCCATTGGTGAACTCAAAGGCTTTCCTTTGGAATAATGATACCACTGAGTTGGACCTTGGATGTGGGTGGAGAAGACAGTGAGGCAGAGGGGATGTTGCAGTTGAGTGGTCAGTGGGAAGAAGGAGGGGATGGTTGTTCAGGCTGTCCAGCTGTCTGATTCTGGAAGTCATGAACATAGGAACAAGCAGCAGGAATAGGCCATTCGGCCCTTCAGGCCTCCTACACTGTTCAATAATACCATGGCTGATTTGGTTGTGGTCTCAGCTCCAGTTTCCTGTCTACCCTGCCCCCTCCTTGCCCCATAACCTTTGACTCCTTCCTGGATCAGAAATAGATCTAACCCCCCTGAATAAATTCAATGACCTGACTAGTCTCTGAGGATGGGAATACCAAATAACTAAACCCTCAGAGAGAAAACATTTCTCCAAATCTCTACCTTCAAAGAGTGACCTGTTTTTCTTAAGTTGTGACCCTTAGTTCTAAGCTTTCCTTCTAACCGTGATCACCCTGCGACTGTATTTTCTGGAACAACATAGTGGCTCAGTGGTTAGCACTGCTGCCTCACAGCACTAGGGACCAGGGTTCAATTCCACCCACAGGTGACTGTCTGTGTGGAGTTTGCACATTCTCCCTGTGTCTGTGTGTTTCCTCTGGGTGCTCCAGTTTCCTCCCACAGTCAAAAGATATGCAGGTTAGGTGGATTGGTCATGCTAAATTGCCCGTAGTGTTCAGGGATGTGTAGCTTAGGTGGGTTATAGGGGGATGGGTCTGGGTGGGATGCATCAAAGGTCAGTGTGGACTTGTTAGGCTGAAGGGCCTGTTTCCACACTGTAGGGATTCTATGTTCTAACAAACCCTGCAGTTAGATGGCACTGAACCACTAATACCAGCCATCACATATAATGAGCTAATCGTGTCTGGGCTGAGGGAAAGGATCACAAGGAAGATTCCAATGAAGGATTTCACGTGGAATTGTTACGATAGCATCTGTTGTTTCAAAGCTTAGGGAAGCGAATGTGGTTAGGGCCAAGGGAATAATTCTGGGTATGTTCCGACCCATAGTAAGGAAGGTGGGATTAGGCTGGCTTTTGAGCTGGCATGGACACGACAGGCCAAGTGGCCACTTTCTGTGGTGTAATGACACTGTATGATCCGTGTGAAGAAAACAGAGTCTTGAAGAACCTTGTAACTGAGATTGGTTAGATCTAAGGTAACCATGAAGCTATCATCAACTGTTGTAAAAACCCATCTGGTTCACCTACATTATTTAGGGAGAAGATCCTTACCTGGTCTGACCTATATTCAGTCAAAACCTCAAGTTATGTGGTTGACTCTTAACTGCCTTCTGGGCAACTAGGGAAAGGAAACAAATGCTAGTTAGCTCACAGGAAGGAATAAGAAAGTGCTTTCTTGGCGAACAATGCTTCAGTTTTACACCATGGAATGTTGTGAGTCCATGTTTTAAATAAATTCTTGGATTTTCATGTTTTGGAAATTTTTTTTCAAACAAAAAAAATTTGATGGTTTCTACTAAGTTGGTAATTGTGTGAAAGAACTGTAAAACTGACTGAATAAAAAATGAAAGAACTGCGGATGCTGTAAATCAGGAACAAAAAAGGAAGTTGCTGGAAAAGCTCAATAGGCCTGGCAGCATCTGTGAAGAAAAAAAATCAGAGTTAACGTTTCGGGTCTGGTGACCCTTCCTCAGAACTGTTGTTGTAAAGCTGACTGCTTGAGCGTGCACACTGGGAATCATGGCCTACTTCACCCTACCTAACATTGCCCCAGCCCACCCTGTCTTAGTCCATCTGCTGCTGAAACCCCACATTCATGCCTCCAGGCTGGAAATTCCAATTCGTTCTCAGGATGGCCTCCCACGTTCTACTCTAAGCGTGAACTTTTCAATCAGTATCCTGGCTTGCATCAAATCATGTTCATCCATCAAAAGTCTGTGAGGCTACGTTGACCCTTGGTTAAGTCATGCCTTGATTTGTGACGTAGCCGTAATGTTACTGGACTAGTAATCCCCAGTTCTGAGAGAGTAATCATCCGGGGACACGGATTTGAATCCTGCCATGGCAGACGGTGAAATTTGAATTCATTCACATAGCCAGCCTAGTGGAGACTGTGTAACGTCTCCTGATTGTTGTAAAATTCCCATTTGGTTTGCTATTACTAGATACCTGGGTTGGAGTGTATTAGCTATGAGGAGAGGTTGGCCAAACTTGGATTGTTTTCACTCGAGCATCACAGGTTGAGGGCAACCTGATCAAAGTATATAAAATCATGAGAGGCATGGATAGGGTGGATAGTTAAAGACTGTTTCCCAGAGTGGAAATGTCAAATACTAAAGGGCATAGGTTTAAGGTGAGAGGGGGAAAGTTTAAGGGAGATGTGTGAGGAAAGGTTTTTACATAGTGGGTGCTTAGTGCCTGGAACATGATGCCAGGGGAGGTGGTAGAAGCAGATAAGATGCCAATGTTTAAGAGGCATTTAGACAGACACATGAAGAGGTAGGGAATAGATGGATACAGACTATGAGAAGGCAGATGGGAATAGTTTAGAATGGCATCGTGGTTAGCACGAACATGGTGGGCCAAATGGCCTGTTCTGTGTTGTCCTGTTCTAACATCTAGGTATTATTTTTGACCAGCACAGACTTGATGGGGTGAAAGGCCTTTTTCTATGCTGTAGGCCTATGTCGACTCTATGACAAGTGCCTTTTAGGGAGGGAAATCTGCCGTTCCTACCTAGTCTAGTCTACATGTGACTCTGGGTCCACAGCAATGTGGTTGACTCTGAACTGCCCTCTGGGCAAATTAGGGGTAGGCAATAAATCATGGCCTAACCAGTGATACCCTTGTCCCAGTAACAAATTAAAAGAAAGGCCAGCACTGTAAAATCATTGCCCTCTTTTAATTCTATCTTCTTGAACATTCCCTGATTTTATTTGCTGACTTCAGGAGGTGGAGTGGATCACTACATCAATGGTGCTGAGGTGGAGATGGTTGACAGCATCAGGTTCCTGGGAGTGATGATCACCAACAATTTGTCCTGGTCCACCTACGTTGACACTACAATCAAGAAAACACGACAATGCCTCTACTTCCTTAGGAAGCTAAGGAAATCCAGCATGTCCACAAAGACACTTCCCAATTTTTACAGAAGAACCATAGAAAGCATCCTACCCGGATCATTACAGCATGGCGTGGCAACTACTCTTCCCAAGACCACAGGAAATTACAGAGAATCGTGAACACAGTCCAGTCTATCACGCAAACCGGCCTCCCATCCATTGACTTCATCTATACTTCTCGCTGCATCAGGAAAGCAACTAACATAATCAAAGACCCCCTCTCCCATCCCAGTTATACTCTCTACCACCCTCTTCCATCAGGCATAACAGTCTGTATACATGTACCAGTAGATTCAGGAACAGCTTCTTTCCCGCTGTCATCAGACTTTTGAATGGACCTCTTTAATTTTAATGTTGGTCTGTCTCTCTGCAACTTCTCGGTAGCTGTAACACTGTATCCTGCACTCTGTTCTGTTACTCTGATGTGTAGTATGGTCTGCCTGAAGACCATGTAAGACACTTTTCACTGTATCTCAGGACATGTCACAGTAATAAATTAAATCAAACCATTGGTAATTGTGCCATGAGCTGCCCAATTCCTAAGCCCTGAAATCCCCTCCTTCAGTATCTCTTCTCCTTTGTTTCTCTTCTGTAAAACTTATCCTATATGATGAAGTTTTTGATCATTTGCCCTAATGGCTTGGTATGTGACTTGGTATCAGACGTTTTTTTGGTAACCTGGACTGTTTTGCTATGTTTAAGGTGTTGTGTGAATGGAGGTTAGTTGTCATTGGAAGTCAAATTTCAAAGTGTATTCTGCAGACAGTCGGGAAAACTGTAGATAATAGTGGGGGTACTTTGGAAAATGGTCAAAAAAAACATGCCGTTGGTACCATCACACTATAATCAGGAGGTTACACTGGCTGAGGTTACCACAAAGGACTCCCCTTACCCAAAGCGATGTGACCCTCAGGTTAAACCAGTGCCAGCCATCTCTCTCTCTCTAGTGAGAGAGCATCTCTCTGGGACTAGGGTAACTTTTTAAACAGGAGAAAGGCACCAACGAGGCTGTAAGTGTCTGTGAATTATTAACCTTTCAGTGTTGTCGAGGTGCCTTTTTTAAAAAAATATTCCATAGAATCCCTACAGTGCGGAAAGAGACCATTCAGCCTATGTCTTCACTGAACCTCCAAACGGCATCCCACCCAGACCAAACCCCTATCCTCGTAATCCATGGCTAACCCACCCAGCCTGCACATCCCTGGACACTTTTGCACGGCCAATCCACCTAACCTGCACATCTTTGGACTGTGGGAAGGAACCTACACAGACACAGGGAGAACATGCAGACTCCGCACAGACAGTCACCCAAGGCTGGGATTGAACTCAGGTCCCTGGAGCTGCGAGACAGCAGTGCGAATCACTGAGCCACCATGCTGCCCTATTGAGTTTTGAGAGATTGTGTGCATCTCTGACTGTAACCTTATACAGATTTAACATTAACTTTTTCAATCAGCAATTTTGTTAAAAGCCTTGGTGGAACTGATTTGACCAAAAAAAAACAAATGTATTATGTCGGTTTAACTTGGCTGTTGTTCAGGGAAGCATACATTACCTTAAATGTTTTGTCCGTGCTGGCTACTTTCCCATACATGAGATAGGACCCCCTGACATCAGATAGTTTGTCCATTTCACCAGGTAATATCAGCAACGGCACTGTGATGATGGGAAATACTTTCTCGACTTTGCTCAGTGCAATTAACACCTCAAAAGCGAATCGTACCCTGACAGGTACGTGGCAGTTGAGAGGGTCATTTATGTAGTCTTCCACCTGTAAGAACCAAAATAACAGAAAGAGCAAAGTAACAGACCAAAGTAACTGAAGAAGGGTCTAGGCCCGAAACATCAAGCTTTCCTGCTCCTCTGATGCTGCTTGGCCTGCTGTGTTCATCCAGCTCCACACCTTGTTATCTCACACTCTCTAAAGTAACAGACATCTTGTGCCGTGACTTCAACAGCGTCTCAAGCTATCCCCACATCGGATCGAACCAATTGAAATCAGAGCTGGAAGTGGAACTGTTTGCTGTTTCAGTTCTGAAATTGAGAATCCTTGGCAAAGCAAATTTTGAAAATAGGTGTAGGCTATTCAGCCCATTGAATCTGCTGTACCATTCAAAAGGATTATGGGCGATTCTCTTAACTCAACACCATATTCTTGCACTCTCCCCAGACACTTGATGCCTTTAGATTCTAGACATCTACTTTGATATACTCAGTGACGTGCCATTACCATAACCTAATGGAATAGATAATTTCACAGGTTCACTCTATGACTTCAGCCATTCAACCCATCGAGTTGCTCTACCATTCAATGAAATCATGGCAAATCGAATAATCCTCAACTCCTGTTTCCCGTCTTTTCTCCGTAACCCTTGATTCCCTTACTGATTAAAAATCTCAAACATGCTTAATTAATATCCCAGCCTTGACAGTCCACTGTGGTAAAGAATTCCACGGATTGTCTACCCTCCAAGGGAAGAAATTCCTCCTCATCTCTGTCCTAAATTGGTGATCCCTATTCCAAGATGATGCCCTCTGCTCCTAGACTCTTTCACAAGGGGAAACATCTCCTACCCTGTCAAGTCCTTTGAGAATCATGTACATTTCAATACGGTCACCTTCCATTCATCTAAACTCTAAAGAGCACAGGCCCAAATCACTCAACCTTTCCTCATAAGATAGATCCCACATACCTGGTAATAGAAATAAAATACTGTGGGCGCTAGAAATCTAAAACAAACATAGAGAATGCTAGAGAAACTCAGCATTGGTAGGCCATGGCCTAGTGGAATTATCACCAGAATATTCATCCAGGAACTGAGGTAATGTTCTGGGGACCTGGGTTTGAATCCTGCCATGACAGGTGGTGGAATTTGAATTCAATAAATAAAATGGAGTTAAGACTTCAATGATGACCAGGAAACTGTTATTGAATTTAGGGAAGATCTTTCTGGTTCACTAATGCCCCTTAGGGAAGCAAACTGCCATCCTTACCTTGTCTGGCCTACATATGAGTCCAGACCTACAGCAATGTGGTTGACTCTTAAATGCCCCCTGCAATTAGGGATGGGAAAAAAATGCTGCCTTGTTGCCATCACTCCCATCATTCCCTTATGATTAAAAATCTACCTATTTCAGCCTTGAATATTCATAATGACCCAACCTCCGCAGCCCTCTGCAATAAAGAAATCCATAAACCTGCTTGAACAAGACGTGGGGCTGGATGAACACAGCAGGCCAAGCAGCATCATAGGAGCAGGAAAACTTGACATTTCGGGCCTAGACCCTTCATCAGAAATGGGGGAGGGGAAGAGGGTTCTGAAATAAATAGGGAGAGAGGGGGAGGCGGATAGAGGATGGATAGAGGAGAGGATAGGTGGAGAGGAGGCAGACAAGTCGAAGAGGCGGGGATGGAGCCAGTAAAAGTGAGTGTAGGTGGGGGGGAGGGAGGAGATAGGTCAGTCCAGGGAGGACGGACAGGTCAAGGGGACGGGATGATGTTAGTAGATAGGAGATAGGGGTGGGGCTTGAGGTGGGAGGAGGGGATAGGTGAGAGGAAAAACAGGTTAAGGAGGTGGAGATGAGCTGGGCTGGTTTTGGGATGCGGTTGTGGGAGGGGAAATTTTGAAGCTTGTGAAATCCACATTGATGCCATTGGGCTGCAGGGTTCCCAGGCTGAATATGATTTGCTGTTCCTGCAGCCTTCGGGTGGCATCACTGTGGCATTGCAGGAGGCCCAGGATGGACATGTCATCTGAGGAATGGGAGGGGGAGTTGAAATGGTTTGTGACTGGGAGGTGCAGTTGTTTGTTGCGAACTGAGCGCAGGTGTTCTGCAAAGCGGTCCCCAAGCCTCCGCTTGGTTTCCCCGATGTAGAGGCCACAATGGGTACAGTGGATGCAGTATACCACATTGGCAGATGTGCAGGTGAACATCTGCCTGATGTGGAAAGTCTTCTTGGGGCCTGGGATTGGGGTGAGGGAGGAGGTGTGGGGGCAGGTGGAGCACTTCCTGAGGTTGCAGGGAAAAGTGCCGGGTGTGGTGGGGCTGGAGGGGAGTGTGGAGCGGACAAGGAAGTCGCGGAGGGAGTGGTCCCTCTGGAAGGCAGATAAGGGTGGGGAGGGAAAAATGTCTTTGGTGGTGGGGTCTGATTGCAGATGGCGGAAGTGTTGGAGGATGATGCGTTGGATCCGGAGGTTGGTGGGGTGGTACATGAGGACGAGGGGGATTCTTTTTTGGTTATTATTGCGGTGACGGGGCGTGAGGGATGTGTTCCGGGAAATGTGGGAGACACGGTCGAGGGCATTCTCGACCACTGTGGGGGGGAAGTTGCGGTCCTTGAAGAATGAGGACAT
>JAHRHZ010000064.1:3012025-3030807 GCA_024137785.1 Ginglymostoma cirratum | reverse complement strand
AAGCTTTCCTGCTCCTATGATGCTGCTTGGCCTGCTGTGTTCATCCAGCTCTGTGCCTTGTTATATCGGATTCTCCAGCATCTGCAGTACCTTTTATCTCTGAGAGCATTCTTTAATGGCACCTTCCAAAATGGCTTCCAAGAGGCAGCGCTCCAAAAGCTTGTGATTTCAAATAAACGTGTTGGACTTTAAGCTGGTATCATGTGACCTCTGACTATGAGTGGAGAAGGGCAGCAGACACATGGGAAACACCGGCATCTACATCTTTCCTCCAGTCACATGCCACCTTGACTTTGAAATCGTCATTCAGTGTCACTAGGTCAAGCCTGGAACTCTCTCCCTCACAACATTGTGGGTCAACCTACAGCATGTGGACTGCAGCGGTTCAAGAAGGCAGCTCACTACCAGCTTCTCAAGGGCAACGAGGGTCAGGCAATGCATGCTGACACAGCCAGCGATGCCCATAATCTGTAAAATAGAAATTAATTTTAAACAAGGCATCGTATAATTACATGAGCCCAACAACCTCACCCATAACCGGAGCTACAGATCTTTGCCAAAACTTTGAATGGGTCCAATTCCTCTATCATCAGCAGTTGCTCATGTGGGTCTGCCTCCTTCCTTAGCCCCTTGTTTGATGTGGAGTGGGGCCCCTCAATTCCATAATCAATTCTCCCTCTCTGATGCAGGGAGACACATTGGATTCTCCATGGCCTAATTTTCGAACTACCTAGTGTTGGCAGGAGCTGAGTGAAGGCATGCAGTGAAACTTGGCACTCCTGTGTTCAGGCAGAGATGATTAGTGAAGGCTTTCTTTGATCACTAATCAACAATCCACCCACTTTGAAAATGTGAGTAATTGACATTGGGTAGCCAAGCTGTAGAAACGTAGAAACATAGAAAATAGAAACTGAAGCAGACCATTTGGCCCTTACAACCTGCCCCCATCAGTCAATATGATTGTAGGTGTCAGTCCCTGTTCCTGCTTTCTCCCTGTACGCTTCAATTCCCAAATCCCTCGATACAGGTAATTTCTATGGTCTTCCTTCACTTAAAATAACATTCAGCTCTTCTCCCTGCCAAAGTGCATAGTCTCACATTATGTTCCATCTGTCAAGTTTTTGCCCGTTCACATAACCCTGGTTATATCTCTCTGTAGACTCTTTATGTTATCCTCACCACTTGCTGACCCATCTATTCTTGCGTCATTCGCAAACTTGGCTATAATACCTTCACTTTCCTCTTCCAAGTCACTAATATATACTGTAAATAATTGCGGTCCCAGCGCTGATCCCTGTGGCATCCACTAGTTACATGTTTCCATGCTGAAAAGACCTCCTATAACAAGTCTCTGTCTTCCATCAGTTAGCCAATCCTCTATCCGTACTGATATACTACCTCCAATACCATGGGCTGTCACCTTATCAATAGAACATAGGACATAGAACAGTACGGCACAGTACACGCCCTTTGGCCCACGATGTTGTGCCAAATTTTTACCCTAATCCTAAGGTCTATCTAACTCCACCCCTACCTTATACTATCATCCATATGCCTATCTAATAGCCGCTTAAATGCCCCTTATGAGGCCAACTCCATTACCCTCTCCGGCAATGCATTCCACGCACCGACACTCTCTGAGTAAAGAACGTCTACCCGATATCTACCTCCTTTCCCTTTAAAACTATGTCCCCTTGTAAAAGCTACCTCCACCCTAGGAAAAAGTCTCTGGCTGTCTACTCTACCTATACCTCTGATCATTTTGTACACCTCTATCAAGTCACCTCTCATCCTCCGTCGTTCTAAACAGAAAAGCCCTAGATCTCTCAACCTTTCCTCGTAAGACCTTCCCTCCATTCCAAACAACATCCTGGTAGATCTCCTCTGCACCTTTTCCAACACTTCCACATCTTTCCTGTAATGAGGTGACCAGAACTGTACACCATACTCCAGATGTGGCCGAACCAGGCTTTTGTATAGCTGGAGCATAACTTCACGGCTCTTGAACTCAATCCCTCTATTAATGAAAGCTAACACAACATACGCCTCCTTAACAACTCTATCCACCTGGGTGGCAGCTTTCAGGGAACTGTGAACATGAACCCCAAGATCCCTCTGCTCCTCCACACTGCCAAGAATCTTTCCGTTAACCCTGTATTCTGCTTTCAAGTTTGTCCTTCCAAAACGAATCACCTCACTCTTTTCAGGGTTAAACTCCATCTGCCACTTCTCAGCCCAGCTCTGCATCCTGTCAATGTCCCTTTGTAACCTAGAACAGCCCTCCGCACTATCCACAACTCAACCCACCTTCGTATCATCCGCAAACTTACTAATCCACCCTTCCACTCCTACATCCAAATCATTTACAAAAATCACAAATAGAAGAGGACCCAGAACAGATCCTTGTGGTACACCACTCGTAACTGAGCACCATGTTGAATATTTTCCGTCCACTACCACCCTTTGTCTTCTAAGGGTCAGCCAATTCTGAATCCAATCTGCCACATTTCCCCCTATCCCATGCCCCCTTAGCTTCTGCATGAACCTACCATGAGGAACCTTATCAAATGCCTTACTTAAATCCATGTACACCACATCCACTGCTCTACCTTCATCCACATTATGTGTGGTACCTGATCAAGTGCCTTTTGGATCTTCAAATGTATGACATCTACTGGTTGCCCTTTATCCGTCCTGCTTGTTACCTCCTCAAAGATCCCAAATAAATTTGTCTGGCATGATTCTCCCTTTATGAAGCTATATCCACACTTTATATTTGATTTTAACAATGATAAGTATTAAACTAACCAGTTACCCATTTATTTTTTGTCTCCTTCCCTATTTGAATAAGGGTGTTGCGTTGGTAGCTTTCCAGTCTGCTGGGACTTTTCCAGAATCTGAGGATTCTTGGAATCTGAGGACTAACCTCAGTACGTCCACTATCTCTGAGCCTATGTCCTTTAGAATCCTAGCAAACAATCTATCAGGTCCAAGGGACTTATTGATCCCATTTGGCTCGGAGACCACCCTCCCTTAATTAGTCACGTGAGTGGTTCCATTGGGTTCTGGGAACTGGGGACTGTCCTCCACCTTCCCTTCTGCAGGCACAATACCATGTCAATGAGAGGGTGATGGGCACAATATCCACCTTTCACTAGGCTGCCACCCCCATCCCCAGCCCCCAAACCCCATAAAATTCAACCCCATGTTTTATTTTTAAGTGAGCCATTTGATGCTTTGTGGCAATATAAGCTCAATAGATGAAGGTGAATCGTCAGGGTGCGGGCAATATATTTGAGTAGTTATGTTGTGGGTGCAGCTGGTCATGATGGTTTTGACATCCTGGTTCCAAAATGTTCTTTTCCATACTTGGCTGAAAGTTACATTGCTTTGGACCATGATGCATTAGTACATCTACCTTCAATGAGTGGAGGCTCACAAAATATGGACAGTGTCACATATTTTCCAGGATCCCTCACTATTAATGTAAATGGGGTGTTGGGAGTGATATTTTGTTGCAGGCGCTCATTGGAGGAGGATATGGCTTACCAAGGAGCAGTGATCCACATGCTCCGAAATGCTTTGGAAACTTGAGCAATCTATAGTAGATACCCCAAAACATTGGAGGAGTAACACAAGTTGTGTTTTTACAAGATCTTCAGGATCTGCAACAAGAAATATGGACCGACAGCAGAGTTCTATTCACAGTCAGCGTGCCCAGCATCATGCAGAAACTCATTCAAAACCAATTCCTCTGGGCTAGACATGTCGTCCTTGTAGTGCTTTCAAATTGCATCTAGAACGAAAGGTCATAGTTTTAGGATAAGGGTCGGCAGATATAAACAGAAATGAGGAGGAATTACTTCTCTCAAAGAGTTATGAATCTTTTGATCTGATTTTTGATTTGAGTTATTGTAGTCACAAGTATTCAAGTACAGTGAAAAACTTTCTTTTGCAAGCAGTACAAGTAGATTGTAGCAAACGAGGACATACAGATCATAGGATGCTTAGACAGAGTGAGGCACACAAGGTTACGTCGCAAGATCAACATTATTTGAAGTTAGGGAGGTCCATTTAACAGTCTAATAAAGCAGGGGAGAAGCTGTTCTTAAACCTGTTGGTGTGATTTTTAAAATTATGCATTCAGTGTTGCTGGTTATGCCAGCATTTATTGCCCAGGGGACAGTTATGAGTCAATCACATTGCTGTGGGTGTGGAGTCACATGTAGGCCAGACCAGGTAAGGATATCAGTGAACCAGATGGGTTTTTCCCCTAACAATCAATGATGGATTCATGGTCACCATTAGACTCTTAATTCCAGATGTTTAGTTGAATTCAAATTCTACCATCTGCCGTGGCAGGATTCAAATCCGGGTCCCTAGAACATTAGAGATAACAAGATGTGTAGCTGGATGAACACAGCAGGCCAAGCAGCATCTTAGGAGCAGGAAAGCTTGACGTTTTGGGCCTAGACCCTTCATTATCTGGATTAACAGTCCAGTGATAATACCACTAGGCCATTGCCTCACCAAGCTCCTGTATCTTCTATTTGATGGAAGAGGTTGGAAGAGAATTCACTACCCCAGATGCAGTGGATGGTGGAGCACTGAGTAAATTTAAGGAGGAGATAGATTTTTAATTGGTAATTGGTTAAAAGATAGTGAGGAGTCGGCAGGTGCTGAGACTGAGATAAGATCAGCCTTGTTGGTAGTAAATGGTGGAGCAGGCTCAAGGAGCTGAACTGCCGACTCCTGCACCGACTTCTAAAGGTTCAATATATTGTTCACTTGAAGCTGTGATACAGAATAGCACAAGCAGAAGGAGTTGTAAGCAGAAGCAAAAACATTGAGTAATTGTTTTAATGAAGGAATCCAATGCTGTCGCTCATGTTCTAACTCTGGCTGTTCTCAAACGGCCAAAACCTCACACCAGCCAAGAACCTCACCTTGACGACAAGATTCTGCAAAAGGAAAAGTTTTGTACCTTTTTTGGAGGTTTGCTTAGTCTCTACTGTAAATGCGATAGTCCTTGTTGTGGATGGCAACTGCAGATAGCCACAGTCAGGCTGTTATCATTTGGTGGGGTGTAAGCTGATCGTGTTTAAGAAGCAGATATTGTTTCACAGTGAAGTCACGTTGCTTTTGCTGATGATACCACCACAAGCACTGCCGATCTCGTGTTATGCACAATATATGCGTGAATGTTGGCAGGGTATATGAAGGCCGTTAGGTAATTGCCAAAACCACACAATTTCTTCGGGAAAGGGTTGGTTTCCAGGAACTGACCCAAATGGTAACACACAAGATCAAGCAACCATAATGTTAAGGTTAAAATCACAAGCTTCAAAATCTCCCCTCCCCCAATCGCATCCCAAAACCAGCCCAGCTCATCTCCACCTCCCTAACCTGTTTTCCCTCTCACCTATCCCCTCCTCCCACCTCAAGCCCCACCCCCATCTCCTATCTACTAACATCATCCCGCCCCCTTGACCTGTCCATCCTCCTTGGACTGACCTATCTCCTCCCTACCCCCCCACCTACACTCACCTTTACTGGCTCCATCCCCGCCTCTTTGACTTGTCTGCCTCCTCTCCACCTATCCTCTCCTCTATCCATCTTCTATCCACCTCCCCCTCTCTCCCTATTTATTTCAGAACCCTCTTCCCCTCCCCCATTTCTGATGAAGGGTCTAGGCCCGAAACGTCAAGTTTTCCTGCTCCTATGATGCTGCTTGGCCTGCTGTGTTCATCCAGCCCCATGCTTGTTATCGCAACCATAATGTTAAGGCTTGGTGATCCTTGCAAGGTGTCTAAACTATATCCCAGGTCCAATGGATTGAGGTTCTTGTCAATTCTGCAGGCTTGTCAGTTGGTAGACTCATGCTTGTTGTCACACATGGCTATAACAGCCTCGCAATCGTAGAAACAGTTGAATCCACTTCAAAAAAAAGCAGTTACAGAAATACAGGAGGAAGCCATTCAGCCTATCGTGTCTGCACCAGCTCTCTAAGTGAGCCACCCCATTAGTGCTATTTCCCAGTCTTAACCCTGCACTAACATCCTTTTCAGAAACCAATCTAATTCCCTATTGAGAGATCATAGGAACTGCCGATGCTGGAGAATCTGAGAATACAAGGTGTAGAGCTGGATGAATACAGCAGGCCAAGCAGCATCAGAGGAGCAGGAAAGCTGACATTTTGCGTCTGGACCCGTCTTCAGAAATGGATTTCCTATTGGATTCCCTATTGGATGCCTTAATTGAAAATGCCTCCAACACACACTTAAGCAGAACGTTCCAAACCTTTTCCACTCTCTGTATGAAATGGTTTGACTTCATGTCACCATTGTCACTTCTAGTTACTAGGTATCTATATGTATTTCCGTAAACATTTTCAGTGAATTTTCCTCCATAACCTTCAGTAGGAAAGAATTCCACAGGTTCACCATCCTCTGAATTAAAGGATTTCTCCCATTTCAGTCTAAAATGGCCTAGCCCATATCCTGACACTGTCACCCCTTGTTCCTGCACTTGCTGGATTTACCATTATATCCTTTTTGGAACAGATGTACAATTTGCAATTCTCCAGCTCTTTGATTAAGAAAAAATAATGTCTCCATTATTTTCTCGAAACTATCCTTGGATGCATCTCATTGTGCATTATCACCTAACCACAGACATCTATTCATTACTTTCTGCTTATCAATTTTAAATCAGACTTATGCATTAATTGCCTCCTCTTTCCCTTCGACCGAGGAAGCAGCTTTTCCTTGGTGAAGAGAGATGCAAACCATTCATTTATTACCTGAGCTAATCCTTTTATTGGTCCCTTATTGGCCCTACTCCTCCTTTTATCATCCTTTGTTAGTATTCATACGCTTATTAAAGCCTTTGGGATTTCCTTTTATGGTAACTGCTAGTCTCTTTCCATAATCTCTCTTTGAGTCATAGAAGCAGGCCCTTCAGCCCAAACTGGTCCATGCTGACCATGGTGCCCGCTTAGCTAATTCGCTTCTGTTATTTGCATTTTCACCTTATCCTTTGAACCTTCTTTATTCAGTGATCCATGCAGCGCGTCTTAACTATGTCCCAGGACCAATAGATTCAGGTTATTGTCAACTCTGCTGACTTGTCCATTGGTAGACACCCAGTTGATGTTGCTGACGGCTACAGAAGCCTCCCAGTCATAGAAACAATTGCACCCACTTTGAAAAAACTCACCTCCTGTCTCCCCAAAGCCTCTCCACATCTACAAGTCAGGAGTGTGATGGAGTATGCCCCACTTGCCTGGGTGGGTGCAGCCCCAACAACATCTAGAAGTTTGACACCATCCAGGACAAAGCAGCCCACTTGACTGGGACCACATCCACTTTCTCCACCGTCGTTCCACCACCAATGTTCAGTAGCAGCAGTGTGTACCATCTACAAGATGCACTGCAGAAATTCACCAAGGCTCTTTAGACAGCACCTTCGAAACTCGTGACCGCTTCCATCTAGATGGACAAGGGCAGCAGATACATGGGAACACCACCATCTGCAAGTTCTCTTCCAAGCCAATCACCATCCTGACTTAGAAATATATTGCCATTCCTTCACTGTCACTGGGTCAATATTTGTGATTCCCTTCCTGCATTGTAGGACTACCTACAGCACATGGACTACAGTGGTTCAAGAAGGCAGCTTACCCTCACTTTCTCAAGGGCAATAAATGCAGGATCAGTCAACTATGCCCACATGCCATGAATAAAACAAAAGAAACAAGGGTAGAATGTCACAGGGAGCATACTAACCTCCCAACAATCCACCTACCCAGCCATTCCAACACCAACGGGCCCACATTGTAGCCAAACCCTAGAGAATGGAACTTTAACCTAGTTCAGAACCCATTGAACCAGAGTGGAGCAAGTCATACTTGATCTTGAGGGACTGCCTGAGGAGAGAGCCTGGCAGTGGCCACCGAAAGGTGGCAACATGTTTCTTGATGTACAGCTGTGACCAGGCTTAGCGATAACGGCTGGTACTTACTGCGATCATGTGAAAATATGAACATGGATTTCTTCAGAAACAATGACACAAGTTCTGTGTAGCGGCCAGAGTGATCACCTGCATTGTGTATCAGCATCATTAGAGCCCTAGAAAAATTAAGCAGCAGAACAATGCCCCATCAGCTTCAAATTTAAACAAATTGCATTACAATCGTCGTGATTGTAACGAGGTCAACCAGGTGTACCTCATAAAATATGAGTTCCCTGATTGGGGCTGTTAATCTGGTCCAATCAGGGAGCCCTGGCTGACAGATATAAACAGGAGTGTCAGAGATTTTTGTTCACTCTAGGAGCCGACTCTGAACTAGGTGCGTCAGTGTCATATGCTATGCACGTGTAAATAAAGGGAAACCTGGTGATGGGATACTGGCCTCTGGGGAGTTATTTCAGTTGCCATCAGAGAACAAAACTCCCATGAAGATATTCGTTAGCAACAGCCATCTTTGAGTTGGGGTAAATGTCTCTGGCGTCACGCTGTTATCCTTCCAAAAAGCAACGAGTAATTCTCCTGACAGCTTGTGGACCTGCAGCTTTTTCAGTTATTAGAAGCCTAATATTCGCTGAGGCACCAGCTACTAAAACCTTTCAAGAGTTGATGGATTTAGTTAAGGAATATTATAACCCCAAGCCTTCTCTAATTCAAAGATCCTATCAGTTTTGCTTGGCAGTTTAAGAATTAGGGAATCCGTATCAGGATTTTTGATGAGGTTAAGATGACTGGTAAAGACATGATTTTGGTTTATCGCTAAATGAGATACTGAGAGACCATTTGGGATGTGGAATGAATGATGTAACTATGCAAAAGTGCCTACTAGCTGAAGCCCAACTGGTTTCCGAACAGGCACTACAGTTGCAGGGTATTCCGATGGAAGTGGACACCTTTGCCAGTCCGACTGAGTTTTGGGGAACACTGTTTGAGTGAAGGCAATTGTATAGCCTTGCTCAGGACATACCCTAAACAGAGGGACTCTAGGACAGCTCACAGCAAAACCCCAAACAAAGCCAAACCTCTGCTGAAAGGTTAAAATCTTCTCGAGGAACCGGGCTGGCAGGCCATTGTGTTGCTGGCGGTATGTAGACTCGAGATGGCGAAAATATCCACTACGCCTGAATTGAGTAAGAGAGCTCATAGACTGGTATCCAGGGGAGTGCACACCCTGGAAAGTCTCCCTACATCTGGTTCGGAATAGGTAAGTTACTTAGCAACATCCAAATCAGAATCAATAGTCATAAAGGGATAACAAGGTGTAGAGCTGGATGAACACAGCAGGCCAAGCAGCATCAGAGGAGCAGGAAGGCTGACGTTTTGGGCCTAGACCCCTCTTCAGGAAATTAATAGACATAAACGTCTGGTTAAATGGTGTCTCGGTTCCAATGGAGGCTGATAGTGGTGCGGGTGTTTCAGTGACCTCACTACGGTGGCTCAGAGGTTAGCACTGCTGCCTCACAGCACCAGGAACCCGGGTTTGATCCCACCCTCGGGCGACTGTCTGTGTGGAGTTTGCACATTCTCCCCGTGTCTGTGTGGGTTTCCTCCGGGTGCTCCGGTTTCCTCCCACAGTCCAAAGATATGCAGGTTAGGTGGATTGGCCATGCTAAATCGCCTGTAGTGTTCAGGGATGTGTAGGTTAGGTGAGTTATAGGGGAATGGGTCTGGGTGGGATGCTCTGAGGGTTGGTGTGGACTTGTTGGGCCAAAGGGCCTGTTTCCACACTGTAGGGACTCCATGATCTAAACTGGTCATTAATAAAATTTGCCCTGGACTCCAACCCTTAAGTTTGTGTAAGATCTTAGCCAGGCTGAGAAGCTACACTGAAGAACCTCTACAGATTAAGATACTTAAGTGAAGCAGCTGGCTCAGTTACATTGATTGTAGTAAGAGGCTCAGGCCCAAGCTTGATGGGGCAAATTGATTGAGGAAGATTCAACTTGAATAACCCAACATTTTTTGATTAGAAAATGGCTGCCTGAGTGAAGTCCTAATTAAATAACCGGAGGTTTTTCAGGAAGGTCCAAGGACTACTAAAGGAGCCAAGGCCACCTTGCATGTTGACCAAGAAGCAATCCCATAATTCCACAAGGGTGGAATATTTGCCTTATGGGCAAAAGTAGAGGGAGAAATTGGGAGACTGGAAAGTGAGGGAATCATCAAACCAGTGCAGTTTGTGGAATGGGCATCACTGATTGTGAAACCTGACGGGTTGGTTCGCTTTTGTGGGGATTTTAAACAAATGATAAACTGCTTTTCGCAGCAGGATAAATACTCAATCACTTGCATAGAGGGTTCATATGCAAAGCTGGCAGGGGGGGTGTCCTTCACAAAGCTGGACGTGAGCCAGGCTTACCTGCAGTTGCCATGAGCCTTCCCAGAAGTATGGTACAATTAATACCCACAAGGGTTTGTACCAATATACGAGACCGCCTTTTCGGGTATCATCAGTCTCTGCTATTTTCCAGCGGACAATGGAGAACATTTTACAAAGTCTACCCCGAATCACCATTTATCTAGATAACCAGGAAGACCAATAAAGAGCATTTAGAGAACTTGGATATTGTGCTTAAACGTCTCTCCCAGGCGGGTGTATGCCTTAGGAGGGAAACATCTGTGTTCCAGGCACTCTAAGTGATCTACTCAGACTACAGAATTGATAAGATTAGGTTACGTCTGTTGGAAGATAAAGTGAGGGCAATCAAAGGAGGCCCAGCTCCCACATCCGTACTGGAGCTTAGGCCTTTCCCTGGGTTAATGAATTGTTATGGAAAATTCATACTTATCCTGGCCTCCATCCTGGCACCTTTACACCTGCTATTGAGAAAGGGTCAGCCTTGGAAATGGTCTTGTAGCCGTTAGGGAAGTGAAGAAGCAGCTAATGTTGTCTAAGGTGTTGGCACACTACGATCCCAAGGGAAATGTGGTGCTGACATGACCAGTGGCCCAGTGGAGAGGAATGCATGATGGCATTAACTCCCTGGAATTTGGCTGATAGCGAACAAAGATAGAGAAAGAAGGTTGGTGATCATCTTTAGTGTGAGAAGGTTCCACCAATACCTTAACCCTTGTAATAGTAACGGACCACAGGTCCTTCCTAGGGCTATTCAAAGAAGACAGGGCCGTGCTGCCCTAAGCTTCAAGTTGAATTCAATGGCGGGCTGTTATTCTGAGCATGCACAAATACAAGTTGGAACAGCGTCCGGGAGCACATGGCAAATATAGATGCCTTGAGATGCCTCCCATTGGCAGATACACCACTGGTGCTGGCCCCACAAGCAGGGCCATTCTGGTTTTAAATTTTCTGTTCACCCTTTGGCCACTGCTGGGAATATCAGGCTCTAGACACAAAAAGATCACGACAGCATCTGGTAGTGATGGGGGAAGCAAAGGGGCCATGACCATCAGAATGGAGACCTTTCTGGACAGGGTGACACCAGGTCACCGTAGTGGATGGTGTATTACTATGGGGAGCAAGAGTAGATTGTTCCAAGTAAAGGTCACCACCAGATACTGGCTGAACTCCACCAGGGTCATCCAGGGGTTTCCAAAATGAAGATGTTGGCAAGAATTTAAGTCTGGTGGCCACAGTTGGATGCAGACATAGCCGTGTTGGTGCCCAGAGTGACAAAAAGGGCAAAAATTACCGCCAACTGCTGTCCCACATTTCTGGGAATAGCCAGGTAAACCCTGGATGTGGTTACACATCGACTACGCAGATCCTTTCATGGGCTCAATGTTTTTAGTCATGGTGGACACCCTCTCAAAGTGGTTGACCATGAAAACATTGTGAGCATCTTTTGCAATGCATGGACTCCTGGAGATATTGATCACAGCCAATGGGCCAGCAGGGAATTTGAGTATTTCCTAAAATTGAATGGTATTTGGTATATATAGACAGCTCCATACCATCCATCCTCCATCAGTCTGGCAGAAAGCGCACTCCAAGCTGTGAAGGCAGGCTTAAGGAAACAGCTTACAGCTTCGCTTAATATCAAACTCTCCTCGTTCCTTGTTGATAATAGGACCACTCCTCTTGCAACTACAAAGACAGCTCCAGCAGAGTTGCTAATGGGGAGAAGACTCTGCACCAAGTTAGACCTGATCTTCTCAGACCTGGGATGGGGGTGGGGGTTGAAACGGCATCAGGGATACCAATGCCAGACACAAGATTCCTTTAAGCAAGACAGACCATTTACTTCAGGGATGAAGTTTGGTGTTGAAACCATAGAAATGGCCCTGCATGGGTAAGAGGCATGGTCAACATGAGGTCAGGTCCAGTTATGTACAAAGTCCAGGTAGGATTGGTGGTCCTGAACAAGTACATGGACCATGTGAAAGCTGCTACCTCACAAACAGGGCAGGGGCAAAACATATCCGGCCCCTCAGAATGTCCAGCAAGGCCTTCAGAACCCATAGATTCTGCCTAACCTCCAAGAATGAGGTGGACACAGCAGATATCACAGCCTCGATGCTGTCACTGCCTGAGAAGAGGATGGATTTTGGCCGAGAAGCTGCTGGTGCATGAGGCAGGCTATGGTCCGGCACATGTTTCCGGTATCCAAGGCAGAGTTAGAGAAACTGGACCTGGTGGGAAAATGCCCCAGGAGTAAGAACAGGCCTATGTCCCAGGACTGAGAGGAGGTCAAGATGTAGTGATTGGAATAAGGTCAGCCAGGTGAACTTTATAGAATCCGAGTTCCCTGATTGGGGCTGCTAACCTGGTCCAATCAGGGAGTCCTGGCTGACAGATATAAATGGGAGTGTCAGGGGTTCTGTTCACTCTGAGAGCTGGCTCTAAGCTAGCTGGGTCAGTGTCAAGGACTATGCTCGTGTAAATAAACGGTGACGTGGTGATGGGATACTGGCCTTTGTGGAGTAATTTCAACAATCCTGTAATTCAACACTGGCCTCTTCTCTGTGATATCACCACTGGCCAGCTGTCGATATGCCTGTCTACTGCTGTAATTCTCTCCCATTTTTATTTTCAGATGTGATCCTGGTACTGCTTTTGTTTTCCGCCCACTGTGAGCAGTTCCTTATCTCTGCTGCTCAAATCGTTAACTTGCAGTAAGTATGGTTGAGCAGATTGGGCCAATATCCATTAGAGTTGGGAAGAATGATCACGTTGATAAACATCAGACTCTGAGGAGGCTTGACAGGGTGAATCATAGAATCCCTACAGTGTGGAAGCAGGCCACTCGGCCCATCAAGTCCACACTGACCCTCTGAAGAGCTTCCCACCCTAGACACTATGGGCAATTTAGCACAGCCAATCCACCTAACCTGCACGTCTTTGCACTGCGGGAGGAAACCGGAGCACCAGGAGGAAACCCATGCACATACGGGGAGAATGTGCAAACTCCACACAGACAGTCACCTGTGGGTGGAATTGAACCTGGGTCCCTGGAGCTGTGACGCAGCAGGGCTAACCACTGAGCCACTGTGCCGCCTTAATGTGGAGAGGGTATTTCCCCCTTGGGTGGGAATCTAGAACTCAGAGCACAGTTTCAGAATAAGGGGCTTTCCATTTAAGATGGAGATGATGAGGAGGTTTTTCTCTCAGAAGTCATTAGAGTTTCAAATCCCCTTCACTAAATATGGTAAATTAAGGAGATTTTTATTCACATACAAATGCTTATATCCTTGAATTTATTTCAGAATTGAGAATGTTTGCCAATGATTACACAATGTTCAGCATCATTCGTGACTCCTCAGATACTGAAGCAGTCCATGACCAAATGCAGCAAGATCTGGACAATATCCAGGCTTGGGCTGACAAATGAAAAGTACACAATTGACGACAGAAATGCCAGACAATGACTGTCTCCAATCAGAGACAATCTCACCACCATAACCTTTACATTCAATGGTGTTACCATCACTAAATCCCCCTCTATCAACATTTGGGGGTTACCACATGACCAGAAACTCAACTGGACTTGCCACATAAACACAGTGGCTACAAGGGCAGGCAAAAGGCTAGGAATACTGCAGAGAGTAACTTACCTCCTGACTCCCCAAACCCTCTCTACCATCGACATTGCATGAGTCAGGAGTTTGACGGAATACTTCCCACTTGCCTGGATGAGTGCAGTCCCAACAACACTCAAGCAGCTTGACACCATCCAAGACAAAGCAGCCGCTTGATTAGCACCACATCCACAGACATCCCACTCCCTCCACCACCGACGCTCAGTAGCAGCAGTGTGTACTATCTACAAGATGCACTGCAGAAGTTCACCAAAGATCCTCAGGCAGCACCTTCCAAACCCACGACCACTTCCATCTAGAAGGATAAGGGCAGTAGATACCTGGGGACACCACAACCTTCAAGTTTTTAAGTTCTCCTCCAAGCCACTCACCATCCTGACTTGGAAATATATCGTTTTTTTCTGTGTCACTGAGTCAAATCCTGGAATTCCCTCCCTAAGGGCATTGTGGGTCCACTTATAGCACATGGACTGCAATGGTTCAAGAGGCAGGTCACCACCACCTTCTCAAGGGCAACTAGGGATGGGCAATAAATGCTGGGCCCAGCCAGCAACGCCCACATCCCACAAGTGAATAAATAAAAATGACCTAGCCTCTAACAGAGAGTGGGAGTGGGCCATTGAATGTATTAAATAATATAAATAATTTGTATGTGGATAGGTATCTCTTTAATTTCCACATTTAGTCAAAGGGCCACCTATTGTCTGTTCAATTTTATGCCATGATGTTCTAACATGTTCTTAAAAAGTTAGGGAACCGTGATGTTAGTAAAGTGGTTTCTTTCACTAGACTTTGGCTTTAAGTGGGATTTTTGCCTGGAGAATCGAATATTCTTCTATCCGGTTGCTGTTTTAGTTATCAGATCTTGTATCGATCTTGTATCGAATGTTTACAGGCGAGTGGAAGAGACGAAACCATTTAGAACTGTTTTTAGGGCGTTTTTTTTATCAGCAAGTTTGCACTTTCATGCCAGGGTCAACCCGAAGTGTTTTGAAAGCTGGTTCTGAAACTTTTCTGTAATGTTCCTCTATTATACCAGTTGACCCTTTTTCCTTTTTATAAGCAAATCCAAAACTCTGCTGCCCACATCTAGACTCCAGTTCTGCGCACCTATGCTCATTGACTTACATTGGTCTCCTGGCAGCAAGTTCAATTTTAAAATTCATCCATGTTGTTTATTCCCTCTCAGCCACAACGCCTCCTGCCCCTGCCATTGCTATCTCTGTAATCTTCTCCAGCACCACAACCCTCCAAGCTCCCAACTCTTCTGATTCTGACCTCTTACACATCCCAGATTTTAATTGTTCCACCACTAGTAGCTGTGTCTTCAACTGCCTCAGGTGCCAACTCCCTCACAAGATCTCAATCTCAAGCCCTCTGGGTCTCACCCTTCCTTGAGGTCTGACTTCTTTTTGTAGTGGTCAAAATTAGGATGTTTGTAAATCGGATAAGAATTGACTGTGTGATTGACAATGAGGAAAATGTCAATAGAACAAAGAACAAAGAACATTACAGCACAGGAGCAGGCCCTTCGGCCCTCCAAGCCTGCACCGATCCAGATCCTCTATCTAAACCTGTCGCCTATTTTCCAAGGATCTGTATCCCTCTGCTCCCTGCCCATTCATGTATCTGTCTAGATACATCTTAAGTGATGCTATTGTGCCCACTTCTACCACCTCCGCTGGCATCGTGTTCCAGGCACCCACCACCCTCTGCGTAAAGAACTTTCCACACATATCTCCCTTAAACTTTTCCCTTCTCACCTTGAAATCGTGACACCTAATAATTGAGTCCCTCACTCTGGGAAAAAGCTTCTTGCTATCCACCCTGTCTATACATCTCATGATTTTGTAGACCTCAATCAGGTCCCCCCTCAACCTCCGTCTTTCTAATGTAAATAATCCTAATCTACTCAACCTCTCTTCATAGCTAGCGCCCTCCATACCAGGCAACATCCTGGTGAACCTCCTCTGCACCCTCTCCAAAGCATCCACATCCTTTTGATAATGTGGTGACCAGAACTGTACGCAGTATTCCAAATGTGGTTGAACTAAAGTCCTATACAACTGTAACATGGCCTGCCAACTCTTGTACTCAATACCCCATCCGATGAATGAAAGCATGCCGTATGCCTTCTTGACCACTCTATCGATCTGCGTTGCCACCTTTAGGGTAGAATGGACCTGAACACCCAGATCTCTCTGTGCATCAGTTTTCCCCAGGGCTTTTCCATTTACCTTACAGTTCGGTCTTGAATTGGATCTTCCAAAATGCATCACCTGGCATTTGCACCAGAAATGCACCAGAAGATTCACAAATAGATTCATAGAGCCATGCAGCACAGAAACAGACCCTTTGGTCCAATTTGACCATGTTGACTAAGTTTCCAAAACTAAACCAGTCCCACTTGCCTGCATTTGGCCCATTTCTCTCTAAACTTTTCCTGTTCATGTTCCTGTCCAAAAGTCTTTTCAATGTTGTACCTGTACCTGCACCTATCACTTCCCCCGGCAGTTCATTCCACATAGGCATCACCCTCTGTGTGATAAAGATAAATTTAAATCCTTCTCCTTTCATTTTAAAACTCTAGTTTTAAACTCTCCCACCCTAGGGAAAAGACCTTTACTATTCACCTTACCTATGCTCCTAATGACTTTATAAACCTCTATAAGATTATCCCTCAATCTCCGACACTGCAGGGAAAACAGTCCCAGCCTATCCAGTCTGTCTTTATAACTCAAACCCTCCAGTCACGGCAATGTCCTGGTAAATCTTTTCCCAACCCTCTCCAATTTAATAATATCTTTCCTCTAGCAGGATGACCAGAACCCTACATAGTACTCCGAAAAAGGCCTCACTAAAGTCCTGTATAATCTCAGCATGGTGTCCCAACTCCTCTACTCAGTGTTCTGACCAATGAAGGCAAGCATGCCAAATGCCTCCTTCGCCACCCTGTTTCTCTGTGATGCAACTTTCAATGAACTAAGGACCTGCATCCCTAGGTCTCTCTGTTTGACAACACTCCCCATCAACTGCGTAAGTCCTGCTCTGGGTTGGCTTATTAAAATGCACCACCTCACATTTATCTAAATTAAACTCCATCTGCCGTTCCTCTGCCCCATTGGCCCATCTGATCAAGGTCCCATTGTTTGGTACCATATTGAATCACTAGATGGTTATGACACTGTAGAGACCATTCAGTCCATCATATCTCTGCTTCTCCCTGAACAAATAATTCACTGAGCACCACTACACGCCTTTTCCCTGTCATTCTGCAAGTTATTCCTGTTTAGGTATGAATCAGTTTCCTTTTGAAAGCCTCAGTTGATCCAGCCTTCCACAACACTCACAGCATTGCATTCCAGATTAAAGCCATTGGCTGTGTGAAGAGTCTTCTCCCCATGTCACTTTTGCTTCTTTTGCCTATTACTTCAAATCTGTATCCCTCTGTTCTCAACCTTTCCAGAACTAGGAACAATTTTCCACTCTGTCCGGCCCCTCCTGGTTTAAAAAACTTCTATCAAGACTCCTCTCAACCTTCCTTTCTGCCCTTGACACCCATATATATGTTATGGTGAATGAGTGACGACACAGTTTCTTCACTTACTACAAATTTCCTGTTTTTCCCTCCATGTCCCTGTCTATCCAAATATTCATCCAATGCCCTGTTGAACACTTCGATTGAACCTACCTCCTCATATTTTTACCATGAGAGGAGAAATATTAAAAAAAAGAGACTTTTTACAAAGAGGGTGGTTTACGTGTGGAATGAACTTCCAAAGGAAGTGGTGGATGGGGCTACAGTTACAACGTTTAAATGACATTTGGATAAGTACATGAATAGGAAAGGATTGGAGGGATATGGACCAAATGTAGGCAGATGGGACTAGTCTAGTTTGGGATTATAGTTGGCTTGGGCTAGTTGGACCGAAGGGTCTGTTTCCGTTCTGTGTAGCTCTATGATGGTTATAAAACACTTAGGCTCACCAAGTGGTCATGAATGGCATTATATAAATGCAACTCTTTCTTTTTAAATATCTGACTTGTTACCCCATCATGATTCACTTGGGGTGCAATGAGATTTATGTTCAATCCCTCTCATTGTAAAATCAGAAAGAAACAAAACATGATTTGCCTGTCAAATGCAACACAAATTATTCCATAAACCCAAGCAAGCAACAGTTTAAAGTCCTTCCAGGAAATTCCTGAATAAATATTAATTTAGAAATCATGTCTGTGAATGGCTGGGCAGTATGCAAATTTAATCCATTACTAATTAAAAACAAATGATCTAAAAGAGCACTGCAACATTCCTCTCTGTAGCTAAGGAAGCTGAAAATGTCAAAAATTGCTGGATGAATGGCTTCTGGCACTTTCCAATGCAGAAGCATAGGCAGCTTGGTGCTAGCTTGGCTCACCCTGACCAAAAGGGCATTAACATTGCCAGGGATGGGAATCTTCAGTGACGAAGGTGGATTGAAGAGGTTGGGATTGTACTGCTTGGACAGAAGAAAGCTGACAGGTGATTTAGAGAGAGGCTTTTAAAATCAGGGACAGGCTGGGTGAAGGTGAATTTTGGAAAAAAAATGCAGGGTTTGATTTGCCTTCAGAGATCCTGTTGATATTGTCTCTTGTCCCTCTCAACATGTTTGACTGCACCAGGGAAAACATGCATAGAGGAAGTGAGATAACAAGCATGGGGCTGGATGAACACAGCAGGTCAAGCAGCATCATAGGAGCAGGAAAACTTGACGTTT
>JAHRHZ010000064.1:2999142-3011625 GCA_024137785.1 Ginglymostoma cirratum | reverse complement strand
CAGCGGATGCAGTATACCACATTGGCAGATGTGCAGGTGAACCTCTGCCTGATGTGGAATGTCTTCTTGGGGCCTGGGATTGGGGTGAGGGAGGAGGTGTGGGGGCAGGTGTAGCACTTCCTGCGGTTACAAGGAAAAGTGCCGGGTGTGGTGGGGCTGGAGGGGAGTGTGGAGCGGACAAGTGAGTCGCGGAGGGAGTGGTCCCTCCGGAAGGCAGATAAGGGTGGGGAGGGAAAGATGTCTTTGGTGGTGGGGTCTGACTGTAGATGGCGGAAGTGTCGGAGGATGATGCGTTGGATCCGGAGGTTGGTGGGGTGGTATGTGAGGACGAGGGGGATTCTTTTTTGATTATTGTTGCGGGGACCTATCTCCTCCCTACCCCCCTACCTACACTCACCTTTACTGGCTCCATCCCCGCCTCTTCGACTTGTCTGCCTCCTCTCCACCTATCCTCTCCTCTATCCATCCTCTATCCGCCTCCCCCTCTCTCCCTATTTATTTCAGAACCCTCTTCCCCTCCCCCATTTCTGATGAAGGGTTTAGGCCCGAAACGTCAAGTTTTCCTGCTCCTATGATGCTGCTTGACCTGCTGTGTTCATCCAGCCCCACACCTTGTTATCTCGGATTCTCCAGCATCTGCAGTACCTTTTATCTCTGATGCATAGAGGAGGTGATGGCCCTAGTGGTATTATTGCTGGACTGTTAATCCAGAGACACAGATAGTATTCTGGGGACCTGGGTTCAAATCCTGCCATGGCAGATGGTTAAAATTTGGATTTCAATAAAATACCTGGAATTAAGAATCTAATGATGACCATGAATCGATTGTTGGGGAAAAGCCCATCTGATTTACTAATTCCCTTCAGGGAAGGGGAAACCTTACCCTTGATCTGGCCTACATGTGACTCCAGGCCCACAGCATGGTTGCCTCTGACCTGCCTAATGGGCAATAAGTGCTGCCTAGACAGCAGTGCCCTCATTCTGTTAATGAATAAAGGACACAGACATGCACATCCCCAACAGTGCCATAGAAAGGAATCAATCTCCCTGCTACCTTCCTTATGCTCCTTCTCCATTTCTGGTGATTATGGTCCCGGGTTCTGATTGGCGGATGGAATGAACTAATGATATTATCGCTCGACTATTCATTCAGAAACTCAGAACCTAGTTTCGAATCCCACTGTGGCAGATGGTGGAATTTGAACTCAATAAGAAATATCTAGAATTAAGGACCTAGTGATGACCATTGTTGCTTGTTGGGAAAACCCCAACCGGTTCACCAATGTCCTTTGGGGAAGGAAATGTGCCATCCTTACCTGGTCTGGCCTGCATGTGACTGCAGATACACAGCCAGTGTGGTTGACTCTCAGCTGCCCTTTGTAATGGCCTAGCAAGGCAGTCAAGTCAAGAGCAGCAATAAATGCTGGTGAGCCAGCAATGCCCTTATCCCACGAGTCAACAAAAAAACTCCTCCCAAGAGTCAAGAGAGCAGATGTTTTGGGAACCTGGTTTTCAGGCTCGTGAAAGTGAAACAGCTTTGTTTTTTGGCAATTAGTGCCTCGATGTTGGGGAATGTTAGTTTGGGACAGGATGCTGACATTAGACCACCTGCTCTGCCAAGGAATTTGAAGAATCTTGCAGAGATAGAGTTGGTGGCATTTTTCCAATGCCTCCATGTATAGACTATCGATTGTTCAAGTCACTGAGGAGAATCGAGATCACTGAATCACAGCATTGTTGTGACACAGGAAGAGGCCATTCAGCCCATCATGCCTGCACCACCTCATTAAATGAACATCATGACCTCTTGCCAATCTCATGCCTTCTCCCCACAGACTTGTGCATTATTTCTATCCAAATAACCATCCAATGTCCCTCTCAAATGAGCCTGCCTCCACCCACATCTCCAGGCACTTTCTTTTTCCCCTTATTTGTTCACAGGATGAGGGCATTGCTGTCCATGCAGCATTTATTGCCCATCGGGCAGGTAAGAGTCAACCACATTGGTCAAACACCAGGTAAGGATGGCAGCTTCCTTCCCTAAAGTACATTAGTGACCCAGATGGGCTTTCCCCCCAACAGTCAGGGATGGATTTATGATCATCATTAGATTCTTAATTCCAGATATTTACTGAATTCAATTTCCACCATCTGCCGTGGCAGGATTTGAACCCAGGTCCCCAGAACATTATCTGGGTCTCTGGATTAACAGTCGCAGCGATAATACCACGAGACCATCACCTCCCCAGTGCATTCAATACCCCAATGACTCACTGAGTGAGAAAGTTTCACCGTTGCTTTTATTTTTCCGATCACTTTAAATCTATGCCCACTTGTTCTTTAATCTTTTATGAGCAGGAACGGTTTCTGCCTAACCCAGCCCAGTTCATGATTTGGAAAACGTCTTTCAAACCTGCTGTTAGCCTCCTGGTCTCCAATAAAGAACAATCCCAACTTCTTCAAACTTTATGGACTGCAGCGGTTCAAGAAAGCAGCTCACCACCACCTTCTCAAGGGAAAATAGGGACAGGCAATAAATGCTGGGCCCAGCCAGCGACGTCCACGCCCCAACAAAATAAAAATCCAACTTCATAACTGAAGTTCCTCATTTAAGAAATCATTCTTGTAAACCTCTTTGGCATTCCCTCCAATTAATTCATAGCCTTCCTCCGGGGGCATCTCAACTTTACACAACACTCCAGCTGAGGCTTAACAATTGTCTTCTACATTGCTTCCTGGTAAATTACAACCTTAGTCTTGGCTTTGAAATTCTGTCCCTGGGAGCAGGGGGAGGCTGCGACATAGTGGTAACATTGTAATCTGGGCTAATACAGTTGTGGTACAGTGAGTTCAAATCAATATGACAGGTGGTGGCATTTACGTTCAATAATAAATCTAAAGACTAAAGCTGGTTTCAGTAATGATGACCAGGAAGCGACCATTAATTTTCATAAAAACTAAGTTGGTTCACTAATGCCCTTTGCGGAGGTAAATCTGCCATCCTCACCCCGTTCAGCCTACATATGACTCCAGACCTAGAGAAAGGTGTTTGACACCGAAATGGCTGCGCAACTTGTTCAGTTTGAAGGCAATTACGATTGGGAAACAAACGATGTTCACATCCTATGAACGATGTGGACTACTCTCTTCCTCAAATGGCTGAAGGTTCATCTGGCCCACTGAAGATTTGTCGGATTTTAAGATCAGTGGGTGGAAGTGGGGACCTTTGTAATGTGCCGCCTCTGCTTGCATGGTGGGGCCTGAGACCTCATGGAGTTCCTGTTAATTTTTAAGGGGAGGATAGCAGCCTTATAAAGCATGGTGATTCCCATGCAGGTGGGGGATTGGCAGGGAAATGGGTCGGATGTTACCCAACCTGCCCTCAGATGATTGCAGGACACCTCTAAGTGGATTATAAAGCAGGCCCCAGGACAGACATGGAAACCCTATAGTCAACAGGGGGCACCAGAGCTGTAGATTCGGACGAATAAGGTCTATAAGGCCAGCATTCCATCTTTGCAGCACTCAGTCATCCCCCTCCATTCTGACCCCCACTCATAATTTGACTTCACCCTCTCGGCCCACTGTCCCACCATCATTCAAACCTCTTCCTGTAAACGAAGAACAAAGAAAATTACAGCACAGGAGCAGGCCCTTTGGCCCTCCAAGCCTGCGCCAATCCTGATACTCTATCTAAATTTGTCGCTTATTTTCCAAGGATCTGCACCCCTCTGTTCCCTGCCCATTCATGTATCTGTCTAGATACATCTTAAATGACGATATGGTGCCTGCCTCTACCACCTCCGCTGGCATCGTGTTCCAGGCACCCACCACCATCTGCGTAAAGAACTTTCCACACATATCTCCCTTAAACTTTTCCCTTCTCACCTTGAAATCATGACACCTAATAATTGAGTCCCCCACTCTGGGAAAAAGCTTCTTGCCATCCACCCTGTCTGTACATCTCATGATTTTGTAGACCTCAATCAGGTCCCCCCTCAACCTTTGTCTTTCTAATGTAAATACTCCTAATCTACTCAACCTCTCTTCATAGCTAGCGCCCTCCATACCAGGCAACATCCTGGTGAACTTCCTCTGCACCCTTTCCAAAGCATCCACATCCTTTTGGTAATGTGGCGACCAGAACTGTATGCAGTATTCCAAATGTGGTTGAACCAAAGTCCTATACAACTGTAACATGGCTGCCAACTCTTGTACTCAATACCCCGTCCGATGAAGGAAAGTATGCCGTATGCCTTCTTGACCACTCTATCGACCTGCTTTGCCACCTTCAGGGTACAATGGACCTGAACACCCAGATCTCTCTGTGCATCAATTTTCCCCAGGGCTTTTCCATTTACCGTATAGTTCGGTCTTGAATTGGATCTTCCAAAATGCATCACCTCGCAGTTGCCTGAATTAACCAGAGGGGTACCAATATCCTGGGGGGGAAATTTGCTAAACAGCATGAAAGTAAACTTACTAAGAACATAAAAGCATCTCTATGTAGAAATGAAAAATGTGAAGATAAATGCAGGTGCCTTACAGTGTGAAACCGGGGAACTGAAAATGAAGACCAATAAATGCCAGTGACCTAAGGTTTTCGAAGGCATAATGTAAACATGACAGGAAAATACCCACTCATCAAAACTGTGGTAGCGTCCCCACCTCTGGACTGGAAGATCGGGGCTCATAGCGCCCACCCCTCCACCCCTGCCCTGGTGGTGACTAGGCCTGTTGATAGAAGCATTTTTTAAAAAAAAATCTAATTTCTCACTTTTTAAACTGGTGAGGGTGTGAAATTGACACAGGGCATCATTGAGAAAGTCTTATTTCACAATCGGAGTGTCACTTAGTGAGACCAGGAAGATAACACAGTAACGATGAATCTAACCTGGGCTTTGCCTGCGGTGACCAGTATCTGCAAAACAGAAATTTTCCATCTGCGTTAACGAAGTGGTCTAAATTTCTGTACAGCAAACCTTGCGGAGTCTGCCGATTTTCAAACTCCTGCGTTTTTGATTGGCGACAACAGCATCAACTCATCTCCCAGGTGTGTCTGTGTGTGTGTGAGAGAGAGAGTGGCTGGGGGATAGGGTCGTGGTCACTTTGTGGGGTTAGGAAAAGTGAAGTTTGGGGCCATAATAAATACAGCCACTGCAGTCTGTGAGGGAGGGACCCATCTTTCTACACGCAGAGAGGGGGGGTGGGATGAGGGGGTGGGGGTCGTTTCTAATGGCAAAGACAGAACCCAGCACTGAGCTTAAATGAATACACGCAACGGCCCGCGAAACAATCACAGACCCCGGGGGCTGGGCGCTGGAGCCTCTTCATTCGGTATCAGGGCTCCTCTGTATCCAGTTAATTCATCCTTTGCTGTTGGATTGTCGTTCATAATCACCCCCCTGGGCTGTCATCTTTTTTCCTCTAAGAACTACACTCCTTCCTCGGTTACACAGTACCGGAACTATCGCATTATCATTATCTTTTGCTGAATTGTTCTTTAATTTCTGAAAGAGGATCTAGCAAGTTTTTTTGTGAAACTCAGCAGGTCTGGCAGCATCTGTAGAGAGAGAAGCAGAGTTAATGTCTCTCGGGTCCAGCCAGCTTCCTCACTCCAACTGAAGCTCTGAAGAATGGACACTGATGAACTCAGAAATGTGAACTCTGTTTCTCTCTCCACAGATGTTGCCAGACCTGCTGAGTTTCTCCAGTAATGCCTAGGCTTGTTTTGGATTTCCATACTGCTTTGCCTTTACTGTAGATGTTTATCTTAGAATCATAGAATCCCTACAGTGTGGAAACAGGCCCTTTGGCCCAATACGTCCACACCTAATCATCCAGTTCTGAGATGTTATTATGTCTGTGTCAGAAGTCACAGGACACCAGGTTATAGTCCAACAGGGTTATTTGAAATCACAAGCTTTTGTAGCGCTGCTCTTTCATCAGCTGAAGTGGAGGGAAGCGCATAGGCACAAAATTTGCAGGCGGAGAGATCATTGCAAGATAATTCTAAGTAATTAAGAACAAAAACAAAGTTGCTGGAAAAGCTCAGCAGATCTGGCAGCATCTGTGAAGGAGAAAACAGAGTTAATGTTTCGAGTCTGGTGACGCTTCCTCAGAACTACTTTTTCTAAGTAATTAAGAGTTTGTCTCCAGCACCTCTTGTTTATTTTTTTGTAATTATCTCTCTGCCTTAATTAATCAGGTTATAGGTCATCCCTTAACTTGCTATTCAGCTATTGGCACCTTTACTCACACCATTTCATCCTTTTGATCACCTACAAGGTCTTGTTAGTCAGACTGTGATACTCCACTCACATCATTTGTACACCTGTTGACACTCTTAATTACCTAGAATTAGCATGCAATGATCTCGTTGCCTATAAATTCTGTGCACATGCACTTCCCTCCACTTCACCTGATGAAGGAGCAGTGCTGGGAAGCTTGTGATTTCAATTAAAATGGTCGAACTTTAACTTGGTATCGTATGACTTCTGACTTTGTCCACCCCAGTCCGACACCGTCACCGCCACATCATTACATTTGTGGGGAGGCAACGGTATTATTGCTAGACTGTTAATCCAGAAACTCAACTCATGTTCTTATGTCCAAGTACCAAATCCTGCCATGGCATATGGTGGAATTTGAATTCAATAAAATAGATTTGGAATTAACAACCTAATAACAACCATGAAGCCATTATTAATTGTTGGGAAAAGCCCATCTGGTTCACTAATGACCTTCAGGGAAGGACACTGCCATCCTGGTCTGGCCTACATGTGACTCCAGGCCCACAGCAATGTGGTTGACTCTCAAGCCATTCAGTTCAAGGACAGCTAGGGACAGGCAATAAATGTGAGCCAACCACTGATGCCCACAACCCACAGGTGAATAAAACAAAATAAAATTACACACCTCTGGAGCAGGTGGGACTTGAACCCAGGCTACCTAGCCCTGAGGTAGGGACACTACCACTGCACCACAATAGCACCCTCTTTTCTGTTATACTGTATCTTTATCACTGGTGTGGGATAAGTGGGTATTTTTCTGTCATATTTATGTCATGCCTTTGAAGACCTTAGGACACAGCCAGTGAGGGCACCACATAATGACGAAAACACTCCAATCAATTTGCTCACAGCAAGCTCGCACCAGTTGCATTGAAATTATGAGTGGATCACCTCAGCTGTGGAATCTCAGTTGTCCGTGAGTCACAGGCTCTGGCTTGGTGTTCCAGCCCACAGCACGATCACCAAACTCAAGATGGTGCAGTACCAAGGGAGTGCTGCACTGTCAGAGATGCTGCGTTTTAGATGCAACATTAAATTGAGGTCCTAGCTGACTGCGCGAGTGAACGCAAAAGATGCCATGGCACGATTTTGAAGAACAGCTGAGATTTGATCCCTGGTGATTTGGACAATATTAGGGGCATTTAAGCGGCTATTAGATAGGCATATGGATGATAGTATAAGGTAGGGGTGGAGGTTAGATAGACCTTAGGTTTAGGGTAAAAGTTCGGCACAACATCATGGGCCGAAGGGCCTGTACTGTACCGTACTGTTCTATGTTCTATGATCTTAAACATGTTCGCTAGACTTAAAAAGAGAACTGAATTGGACATGATGGTGTGCTCAAGGAATTAGAGGATAACGTAGAAGAGCTTGATTTGAACCAGGTATTAGTTATTATCAAATTGTACCCCAGTGTATGCTCCAGTCCACTTGCAGAGAGACCCCATGGCTGTTGGCTTCTGGTTCAGCCAGAAGGAGGGAGACAATGCAGATGAGGTGGAGAGAGGAGGCAGCAGGGGGTAGTGGGAAGTGGGGTAAATACTGTAACTTCTTAAGTCTTAAAAGCGTCTTTCTGGTAGGGCCCAGCCATCAGTCTGCAGCTTGTTGGATGTTCACACCAATTAAGCAAGGGCTGGAATACATTCATCACAGTCTGAGGGACAATTCTGTAATCAATGTCTCCTCTAAGCATCCGCTCAGAGGGTCCATGCATGCGATCGACGTGTGGACACGTTGACATCTGGTTCCAGAGACCATTGCTGTTCACCATGCAGCAACAATAAAATCGATGGAGAGTCAGTAATAAGCTTTGGAGATGTTCAGAAAAGGCAAGAGTAGCAGCCATTGAGGACTCCTCACCGACAGAGTTCTGCATCACTTAAAAACCCTGTGCAAAGAAGGATATCCAAATGCATTGTTTCTATTGCAATCAGCTGGGTCCCTGCGCCATGATTGCCACAGTAAACATGGAGGGCGAGAGGCTGACAGACAGCACAAAGACCACTTTTTCCCTCCAAAGAAGCTTTGAGACAATTGAAATATTTGGGCAATGTCAAAAAAAAAATAGTTTTCTTTTTCATCAAAGTTTAAAATTATCAAAAAAGCACTCTATTTATTAAAGTATATAAAATTAGGACAAGATGTCATATTGTGAATCATAGAATCGTTATAGCGTGGACGGATGCCATTTGGCCCATAGTGTCTATGCTGGTTCTGTCACCCAGTGCCATCTCCTGCCTTTTCCCTTATATCCTTGCACACCATTTCTATCCAAATAACCATCCAATGCCCCTCTTGAATGCCTCAATTGAACTTGACTCCACCACATTTTCAGGCAGTGCATTCCAAACCCTGACTACTTTCAGTGTGAAAAAGATGTTCTTACATCACCTTTGCTTTTCTCACAGGTCATTTTAAATCTATCATCTCTCACTGTTGTTCACTTTACAAGTGGGAACAGTTTCTCCCTATCTGCTTTGCACAGATCACTCATGAATTTGAAAACCTCAATCAAAATACCTCTCCCATTTTCAAAGTTTCGCCCAGTCCTTTCTCAGGCCAGTAAAGAGGTAATTCTTTATTTACCACACATGTTCCACATTGCTAGATGTGGGGTATTGAAACGACAAATGTTAAAATTTCTAAATTTACAGATATGACTGGACATTATTAACCCATTGTGCGTCTAAATAGAGCCACAGTGGATTTTGTTTCTTGTGTTTTTAAACAGGTTTCAAGAGACATTTAAGTACTGAAACCACAGCTGGAGGGTCCCGTAGTCTTGTAGAATCAAGAACATACATAAAGAGATCAAATTTGGACGAAAGGCTTTGCCCTTCGGAGACCTACCCTTGACTAGTCAGGCCATCTGCTATGTTCTGAGGCAAAGTGTTTGTGAATGGAGATGTGAAAGTTAGACTTAAATTGACTGTGATCACTTGAGTCCACAATATAAAAGCACCATTTAAAACCAAAATAACATAATTATTTCTGAAATTAGGATTGCTGAAATAACTTGACAAACTTTGCTATTTCAAACAATCAAAGGGAAATTTTCCTGAAGTTTGAAGGGGACAAACAAATCTAAAAATTAAAATTTTAATTTAAAACACAAGTTAGTGGAGGTTCGAATTTGTCAAGGTTGTTGGCGAAGAAATAACTGGACGACTAACAAAGTCTGTCAGGCCAACTGATACTTTCCATAAAATAAACTCATGATTACTATTTCCATTATTGGACTTAGGATAATTTTAAAAGAAGTCAACCATAAGCTAACTTGATACTTTTGAGAATTTATTTTTAAGAAAGAGCAAACACGCAGAATTTGGTAATTCCAGGAATCACACTATAATAAAAAGAAAATACTGCGGATACTGAAAAACTGAAATAAACACGGAGAGAAAAGTCATATTGGATCCAAAATATTAATTCTGTTTCTTTCTTCACAGGTGCCAGACCTGCTGAGTTTCTCCAGCATTCTCTGTGTTTGTACCAAACAATAATGTCTGATTTCGGTTTTAGAATTATTACAAAAACATATTTTTAATTGGACAATAAGTTTTCTCCAGAGCTTCTGAATCTGATAGAATGGTAATGACTGAGATTCCCACTTAGTTAATAGTTAGATTGGAAGAAGTCAATAGGAATATTTCCTTTTCAAATTGGGATCCCTTTAAAACTCTTTTTTTTGGTATTTCCTGTTGGCATGAGATCTGATGTAACTGTTGTTAGAGCAGTTACTTACCAAACATAATGAATCTCTGACAAACAAGACATGAGGAAAGTGACAATATATGACACAGAGGCTGCCATTGTTACAAAAGCTGACATCCAGTAAGTACCAGGCACCATATGTACTCCATTATCAACTAAGTGTTTAGAAATATGAAAGATATTTTCCCAAAAGAAACTAATTATCAGATGATGGTGGGAAAGGGGATAATGGTTATCCTTATATCATGAGTGGTTTCCTTGGGCTCATTGGCTATAAAGAGCCAGACCATTGATTGGCATAGCATGGATTACTAGCCCCAATAATAAAGTTTATCAACAAATGCTCAGAATCAGAAGGTGAGTGAATTGTCTTCTTTCAATGGAAGATGGACCAGAAGAGATTGAGGGAAGACCCAGAGAACGGTTCCCTAACACTGTGTCCAGAGACCAGAATGCAGCCTTCACCATGTTTAATGAGATCGACATGTTCTATGACAACTGTCTGCTCATCCTTCAGTGTGGACCTCTGAGATCCATAGACAGTAGCGACTTCTCAAACTGGAAGTTAATGCTAGGAAAGGCATCAGCACGCAGATCTGTGTGTACGGGCCCACGGAGCAGCTCCATGACTGCACAACCGTGCAGCACAGAGGGAACATTGCTGTTAAGTACAGAAAATCTGTTGATGCTTTCTGTCAACCTGGATCCAAAAGACGAGGTTAACTGGGGAAGGGCCACCGGACCCGAAACGTTAACTCTGTTTTTGACTTCACAGATGCTGCCAGACCTGCTTAACTTTTCCGGCAACTTTGTTTTTGTTAACTGGGAAATTTTACACACTTTTATAAAACCTGTAACAGGAATAATGGGACAGTATTTCCAGTGCTCAATGAGGCGTTACGCAATGATCACTGTGCAGGTGTACAGAAGGATCCATACTGTTTCCGAGATAAAAGGTACTGCAGATGCTGGAGAATCCGCGATAACAAGGTGTGGGGCTGGATGAACACAGCAGGTCAAGCAGCATCATACAAGCAGGAAAACTTGACGTTTCGGGCCTAAACCCTTCATCAGAAATGGGGGAGGAGAAGAGGGTTCTGAAATAAATAGGGAGAGAGGGGGAGGCGGATAGAGGATGGATAGAGGAGAGGATAGGTGGAGAGGAGGCAGACAAGTCGAAGAGGCGGGGATGGAGCCAGTAAAGGTGAGTGTAGGTAGGGGGGTGGGGAGGAGATAGGTCAGTCCAGAGAGGATGGACAGGTCAAGGGGGCGGGATGATGTTAGTAGATAGGAGATGGGGGTGTGGCCTAAAGGCCCTCCGCTTCTTCCGGTCCCGCAGAACTGACCAATCCCCCTCCACCGACACCCTCATCCGCTTAGCCGAACTAGTCTTCACCCTGAACAACTTTTCTTTCAATTCCTCCCACTTCCGACAGACAAAGGGGGTGGCCATGGGTACCCGCATGGGCCCAAGCTATGCCTGCCTCTTTGTAGGTTACGTGGAACAATCCCTCTTCCGTACCTACACTGGCCCTAAACCCCACCTCTTCCTCCGTTACATTGATGACTGCATCGGCGCTGCCTCGTGCTCCGACGAGGAGCTCGAACAGTTCATCCACTTCACCAACACCTTCCACCCCAACCTGAAGTTCACCTGGACCATCTCCAACACTTCTCTCTCCTTCCTGGACCTCTCTGTCTCCATCTCAGGCACCCACCTAGAAACAGATGTCCATTTCAAGCCCACTGACTCCCACAGCTACCTGGAATACACCTCCTCCCACCCACCCTCCTGCAAAAATGCCATCCCCTATCCCAATTCCTTCGCCTCCGCCGCATCTGCTCCCAGGATGAGACATTCCACTCCCGTACATCTCAAATGTCCTCATTCTTCAAGGACCGCAACTTCCCCCCCAACAGTGGTCGAGAACGCCCTCGACCATGTCTCCCGCATTTCCCGGAACACATCCCTCACGCCCCGTCCCCGCAATAATAACCAAAAAAGAATCCCCCTCGTCCTCACATATCACCCCACCAACCTCCGCATCCAACGCATCATCCTCCGACACTTCCGCCATCTGCAATCAGACCCCACCACCAAAGACATTTTTCCCTCCCCACCCTTATCTGCCTTCCGGAGGAACCACTCCCTCCGCGACTCCCTTGTCTGCTCCACACTCCCCTCCAGCCCCACTACACCCGGCACTTTTCCTTGCAACCGCAGGAAGTGCTCCACCTGCCCCCACACCTCCTCCCTCACCCCAATCCCAGGCCCCAAGAAGACTTTCCACATCAGGCAGATGTTCACCTGCACATCTGCCAATGTGGTATACTGCATCCGCTGTACCCGTTGTGGCTTCCTCTATATCGGGGAAACCAAGCGGAGGCTTGGGGACCGCTTTGCAGAACACCTGCGCTCAGTTCGCAACAAACAACTGCACCTCCCAGTCGTGAACCATTTCAACTCCCCCTCCCA
>JAHRHZ010000064.1:2970185-2994025 GCA_024137785.1 Ginglymostoma cirratum | reverse complement strand
CTGATGCTGCTTGGCCTGCTGTGTTCATCCAGCTCTACACCTTGTTATCTCAGATTCTCCAGCATCTGCAGTTCCTACTATACCTAAATGCAAGTTGTTCTTGCAAATTTCTCAAAGTGTTCTACAGCAAAATGAACTACTTTGAAAATGTAACCGTTATCGCAACAAATAGAGGTGATCCCATTCTTGAGTGGCTGTGATAAAGAGCAATTATTTCCAAAATACTGAGAGAGCACAGATTTACAAAGATGCCAGATGAAAGGGGTCGGGTTGAGTTGGATTCAGCGTAATATAAGGATAGTCAAATTGCAATGATTTGGAATGCTGTGCCTGGATGGTTGGACAAGGTCAAAAATCACATGATACCAGGTTATAGTCCAACAGGTTTATTTGGAAACACAAGCTTTCGGATCATTTCCACATCCTGAATGGTTGGAGGAAGCAGATTCAAAAATAGCTTTCAAATGCCTTTGCCAAACCACTGGGCTATGGGGGCTAATTAGAAAGGTTTTTCTAAAAGCCGGCACATGTACAACAGACTGATTGAATGCACCTCCGCCACAAGCTCAGATTGTGCATTCCAAATCCAAACCACTCACTGAGGAATCGCACTTTTCCTCCCCCTGTACTTGGATCATTTAACCCGTGCCTTATATTGGTTTCCTTTGCTTCTCAACCCTTCTGCCAATAAGAACAGTTTCTCCCGACTCTGTCTTGATGCCTCTAGATTTCTCGATTAATTCTGTTCTCAACTTTCTTCTCGCTAAGGAGAATGGGCCCAATTCCCTCATCGCTGCCACCGTTTTTATGTCCAGGTGAGGAAGGGGTGAATAGACCCTTCTCAATCAGTCACCACAGAGGTTTAACTTCTTTTAGCATGAGGCTACATCTCTCTCCAATCAAATACCCTTAACTTGTTTTTACTGTAGCAGTAACGTTCTCCTGAGTTTAAAAAAACACATTTATTACCTGCTATTCTGGGAAAATAATAAAGACACAACATCAAGCATGCAGCTTTTGTGCGGTTATTGATCTGTCACACAGAGACGGACAGACCTAGACACACACACGTAGACACACAAGACATAGACACAGACTCAGGCACGACAGACACAGACACACATAGACACAGACACACACACAGACCCAGACACATACACACAGACACAAAGACAAACAAACACACAGATGCACAGACATACGCTGCACACATACAGACACACATAGACACAGACACAGTCACAGACACAAGCACACGGACACACAGACACAGAAAACAGATTCAGATACGGATGCACAGACACACACTGCACAGACATAGACACACCGAGACACACACAGAAACACACAGACAGATCCATACTGCACAGACACACACACCAACACATCCTCACACAGACACACACACGTACAAACACATACTGGAGCACACACACACACCATGACTTTCAGACACAAAGTTAAAAAGTGATAGCGTTCTGGACAAAAGGGAGTTCAAAGAATTTACGTTTTGAACTCCTTTGAGTGTCTTTTGAGGCTAAGATTTTAACCTTGTGACCATGATTGGGCCATCTGCGGGAAGGAATATTGCAGTTTTAAGTTATCAGTTTTCTGACATTTCTTCCCTGCTACTGTTGTGACCTCTGTGCTACCCTTGTTGAGAGATAGGGAGGCAGCCTTCTCCAGCCTGTGCTCAGTTTAAAATCGATCCCCACACTTCTGCTAGAAAAACAGTTTGAAGTACAAGCTGGTTATAAATCCTGTGTCTTTGTTATGTTTTCAGTTTGGATAATTGTAGGTAAGATTCCATTTCCAACAAGATTCTCGTAATGGTGTAAATCAAAATAGGACACAAGAACAAAGAACAGTACGGCACAGGAACAGACCTTTCAGCCCTCCAAGCCTGCACCAACACATTTTGCTCTTTCATACATGTCTTCACTTACAGGATCCGTATCCCTCTATTCTCTTCCCATTCATGTATTCATCCAGGTGCTTCTTGAATGCTGCTGTTATGTCTGCTTCCACTGCCTCCTCTGACAACGCATTCTGGGCACTCCTACACTTTGCAAAAACCTTGGCTCTCACATCTCTTCTAAACTTCCCCCCCTTCACCTTGAACCTGTGTCCTCCAGTAATTGATACCTCCACCCTGGGAAAAAGCCTCATACTTTCCATTCTGTCCATGCCGTTTGCAATCTTATAAACTTCTGTGAGGACATTTTCATGCTTCTTCTGGCTAGGGTTAGGGCAGGTGGGAGTGGAATGCAGGCTCTTTGGGATGGGGGAATGTTGACAAGGTTCATTGCTTTTGGGTAAAATGTTAATTTCTGCTCAGATTGGTTTTTGTTTAATCCATGTTGGTCTTAGGAAATTTGGCCAACTTGTGTGGGTCAGCTAATGACTGTGACCACTTTAAGTCATTGTTTTTGTTCCTTTTTCAAGGCCATTCAGCTCATGGCTACTGATGAATTCACAGCTCCATTAACAAATCTGCAATTAAAATCAAGCCTCAGAACTGGTGTCAATTGTTGTAAAAACTCATCTGGTTCGCAGATGTCCTTTAGGGATGGAAATTACCATTCTTACCCAATCTGATAAATAAGTCGGTTTTCAAGTCATAGAGTCAAAGAGCCATACAGCACAGAAACAGACCTGCGCTCGGTTCGCACTAAACAACTGCACCTCCCAGTTGCGGACCATTTCAACTCCCCCTCCCATTCCTCAGATGACATGTCCATCCTGGGCCTCCTGCAATGCCACAACGATGCCACCCGAAGGCTGCAGGAACAGCAAATCATATTCAGCCTGGGAACCCTGCAGCCCAATGGCATCAATGTGGATTTCACAAGCTTCAAAATCTCCCCTCCCCCAACCGCATCCCAAAACCAGCCCAGCTCATCTCCACCTCCCTAACCTGTCCTTCCTCCCACCTATCCCCTCCTCCCACCTCAAGCCCCACCCCCATCTGCTACCTACTAACATCATCCCGCCCCCTTGACCTGTCCGTCCTCCCTGGACTGACCTATCTCCTCCCTACCTCCCCACCTACACTCACCTTTACTGGCTCCATCGCCACTTCTTTGACCTGCCTGTCTCCTCTCCACCTATCCTCTCCTCTATCCATCTTCTATCCGCCTCCCCCTCTCTCCCTATTTATTTCAGATCCCCCTTCCCCTCCCCCATTTCTGAACAAGGGTCTAGGCCCGAAATGTCAGCCTTCCTGCTCCTCCGATGCTGCTTGGCCTGCTGTGTTCATCCAGCTCGACACCTTGTTATCTCAGAAACAGACCCCTTGGTCCAACTCGTTCATGCCGACCAAGTTTCCCGAACTAAACTAGCCCCAATTGCCTGTGTTTGGCCTATTTCCCTCTTAAACCTTTCCTACTCAGGTACCTGTCCAAATGTCCTTAGAATGTTGTAACTGTACCTGCATCTATTGCTTCCTCTGGCAGCTCATTCCACACATGAACCACCCTCTGCGTGAAAAAGTTGCCCACAGGTCCCTTTTAAATCTTTTCTCTCTCACCTTAAAAATATGCCCCCTAGTGTTGAATTTACCCACCCTGGGGAAAACACCTTTGCTATTCACCCTACCCATGCCCCTCATGATTTTATAAACCTTAAAAGGTCACCCCTCGACCTTCTATGCTCCAGTGAAAAATGTCCCAGCCTATCTAGCCTCTCCTTATAACTCAAGCAACGTAGGAATTAAAATGGTCAATTTCTGCACAGCAAGGCCCCAAAATGAGATAATGACCAGGTAATCAGTGTTAATGATGTTAGTTGAGGAATATATTTTGGTAACCTCACTGCTGTTCATTGAGATAACATCGTTGAATTTTTTACATTCGCCTGAGAGAACAAATGGACCCTTGATTCTGCAACCCCATCAAGACAGCACCGTCAAGAATGTGACATTGGCTTAGTGTTGACCCTGGGCTTTCTGCTTAGACTTTGAGCTTTAGACCCTGAAATGGGCCTAAAATCCTGCTTCATTCGCAAGAGTGCTACCCACTGAGGTACAGTTTGCATTTCTACTGTTACTGCAGTGTTTGAGTAGGATTGTAGATTTGTGACACTGTTCTGGACTTGAGTTTGATGTGTGAGGAATTTCCAAATTCATTGTGGGTTGCATTTGGAATTCCTGTCTACTGTTGAGCAGCCTTAGGGCTTTGATGTTCTTCCTCTGCAACTTTTGATTCTGGTAATGTCTTTGTGCTGGATGGAGTGGACAAGCGAGTGACCTGTCTGGCAGCTATCAGTCCAGCATAAGGATCCAGTGAGACAGACATCACTTCGATCTTTGGCTGGAAGAATGACACAATCCAGGATGTCTCCACGTGGTTCTTTTGGAAGCTAGTGTTTTTTATAATGAGATTATTCTGAGCTCACTTTGTCAGCTAGTAGCCAACACTTGTGGTTTTTTTTTCATGGCATTCCTCAAGTGGCTCCTAGCCAAACCTTGGAGCCGCAGCCAAATTTGGAATTCACATCTCTCAGAGAGATGCTTCTTTCTTCTTTTAGAATGACATTGAGGACTTCATCAAGATGGAATAGAACTTTTCGTTAACAGCTTCATCAGAATTAAAGGCCAGGGCATAAGGGCTGATGATGGCAGCATATTGATTACAGCTGAGGTTGCGATCAAATATCATGAACCTTTTATATTTTATACAAATGGAAAGCTCTGGCAGTGCATCTATGATCCTATACTGAACTTCCGAAGAGATAGGAGAGGCGCTAAATGAGTATTTTTCATCAGTATTCACAATGAAAAAGACAATGTTGTCGAGGAGAATACTGAGATACAGGCTATTAGACTAGACGGGATTGAGGTTCATGAGGAGGAGGTGTTATCTATTCTCAGACTTTCCAGGATTGCTAAGTGCCCTGGGCCGGATAGGATCTATCCTAGGATTCTCTGGGAAGCGAGGGAGGAGATTGCAGAGCCTTTGGCTTTGATCTTTATGTCGTCATTGTCTACAGGAATAGTGCCAGAAGATTGGAGGATAGCAAACGTTGTCCCCTTGTTCAAGAAGGGGAGTAGAGACAACCCTGGTAATTATAGACCAGTGAGCTTTACTTTGGTTGTGGGTAAAGTGTTGGAAAGGATTATAAGAGATAGGATTTATAATCATCTAGAAAGGAATAATTTGATTAGGGATAGTCAACACGGTTTTGTGGAGGGTAGGACGTGCCTCACAAACCTTATTGAGTACTTTGAGAAGGTGACTAAAGAGGTTGATGAGGGTAAAGCGGATGATGTGGTGTATATAGATTTGAGTAAAGCGTTTGATAAGGTTCCCCACGGTAGGCTATTGCAGAAAATACGGAGGCATGGGATTGAGGGTGATTTAGCGGTTTGGATCAGAAATTGGCTAGCCGTAAGAAGACAGAGGGTGGTGGTTGATGGGAAATGTTCATCCTGGAGTTCAGTTACTAGTGGTGTACCACAAGGATCTGTTTTGGGGTCACTGCTGTTTGTCATTTTTATAAATGACCTGGATGAAGGCGGAGAAGGATGGGTTAGTAAATTTGCGGATGACACTAAAGTCGGTGGAGTTGTGGATAGTGCGGAAGGATGTTGCAGGTTACAGAGGGACATAGATAAGCTGCAGAGCTGGGCTGAGAGGTGGCAAATGGAGTTTAATGCGGAAAAGTGTGAGGTGATTCACTTTGGAAGGAGTAACAGGAATACAGAGTACAGGGCTAAAGGTAAGATTCTTGGTAGTGTGGACAAGCAGAGAGATCTCGGTGTCCATGTGCGTAGATCCCTGAAAGTTGCCACCCAGGTTGATAGGGTTGTTAAGGCGGCGTACGGTGTGTTAGGTTTTATTGGTAGAGGGATTGAGTTTCGGAGCCGTGAGGTCATGTTGCAGCTGTACAAAACTCTGGTGCGGCCGCACTTGGAGTATTGTGTGCAGTTCTGGTCGCCGCATTATAGGAAGGATGTGGAAGCATTGGAAAGGGTGCAGGGGAGATTTACCAGGATGTTGCCTGGTATGGAGGGAAGGTCTTATGAGGAAAGGCTGAGGGACTTGAGGCTGTTTTCGTTAGAGAGAAGAAGGTTAAGAGGTGACTTAATGGAGACATACAAGATGATCAGGGGATTAGACAGGGTGGACTGTGAGAGCCTTTTTCCTCGGATGGTGACAGCTAGCACGAGGGGACATAGCTTTAAATTAAGGGGTGATAGATATAGGACAGATTTCAGAGGTAGATTCTTTACTCAGAGAGTAGTAAAGGCGTGGAATGCCCTGCCTGCAACAGTAGTAGACTCGCCAACTTTTAGGGCATTTAAATGGTCGTTGGATAAACATATGGATGATAATGGAATAGTGTAGGTTAGATGGGCTTCAGATTGGTTTCACAGGTCGGCGCAACATCGAGGGCCGAAGGGCCTGTACTGCGCTGTAATGTTCTATGTTTTATGTATACTGGATTCAAAATCAACTCCATAAGTACAAAGGTCACTGTTGGTCTTGCTTTTCCTCTAGAATACTTATGGTCCCTGCTTGTTCCTTTAGACATCTCCCCTGAGGAAGGTGGGTCTCACTGAGGACAGTGATGCTGACTTGGAGTCTTGATTGTTCACGTGATATGATTGTAGTCCACCTTTCCAGATGGTCAGTCTGAAGATTATCCACATGAGTTCTAACATTCCAAGTGGCAATGTTTCAAGTTTTCTAAACTTTGACCCTGAAGGTGGTAAGAGTGTGGTTTCCCAGCCTGGAGAAAGGGGGACAGTCTATGTTTGGGGCACCTGTTTGAGCCCCTTCCTCGTTGGAGTGAGCAGAGGGTACCCTGAAGAGGACTGGTCAGGTGATGCTGTCCACAGGCACCTCTCCCCAAAGACAGGCCCCCGCGGCCTGCACGCTTCTGTTACCTGTGCACAGACTGTGGACAAGGAATGCCCAGGTTCATGGCTTTGCCCTGATTGCCTCAGGACTGAACCAATAAGCCCTGGTAGAAGACTGCAGGTGACATTGTTTAAGGTAGAGCCCTTGACTGGTTGGTGGTCAGATTTCAGTGACATGTTGAACCGTAATGGTCAGGGCCCACCGTGTAACTCCAGCCTCCTACAGTCTGCCCAGAGTCACACATTCTTCCCTCACCTGTTCTGCAGTTGGCCTTGGGTGGCACCTTTTTCCCCATCACCTTGTCATCATGGACGGCTCTACTGGGTGTAAGGAACTCCCAAGGATGTCATTCCAAGGATTTGATGGAACATGCAAACTTCACCACTGTGTTAAGGTGATGACTCACAGTGTGGAACAGCCACAGGATAAGTGTCTTCATTGGGCATCAATTGCCCACTTAAGAACCTCAATGGGTGGCAAGACAGGATGGTCATCTGAAGATGGGGAGGTTATGGCCTAGTGGTATTATCACAGGACTGTTGATCCAGAGACCCAGGTAATGTTCTGGGGACCTGGGTTCAATCCTGCTACTGGAATTAAGAATCTAACGATAACCATGAACCCATTGTTGATTGTAGGGGAAAAACCCATCTGGGTCACTAATGCCCTTTGGGGAAGGAAATCTGCTGTCCCCGCCTGGTCTGGCCTACATGTGACTCCAGGCCCACAGTAATGGGGTTGACTCTGCACTGCCCTCTAGGCAATAAATGCTGCCCTAACCAATGATACTCACATCCTGGGAATGAATGAAAAGAAGATGCACTCAAGGTGGAGTCAGGAAGATGGCATTGCCTTCACCTGCACCCACCCCCACCTGGGTAAATGCTTCCTTCTTGTTTACAAGCTGAGTATTTACTCTCACAGCACTGACACTCCCTAACACTAACACCATTCACAAGCATCTCAGGCTGCTGTACATACCAAACAAAATACACCCACCATTTATCATTGCCTTCGAATTCAATTACAGAGATGTTGCTTTTAAAAATATTTAACACCATGCTTGACCTATTTCTTCGAAAACACTCCCTGAGTAATAATGTTCATTGAAGATTGGATAAAGTTCAGTGAATCTGAGATTTGAACCACAGCTGTGTTGTACAGCTGAGCTTCACAGATGTGCCAGTCTGTCCTGACATCTTGCCCAGATTGGAAACAGTGCTCTCATTCCCATCAGCTGAGCTTTGTAAAGATCCCACACCTTTTTCATGGTGAAGAGCAGGTGAGCTCTGGTGGGTGGCTGGAGGAAGGGCTGTATGGGCGACCGTGGGGAGGGGACAATGGTAAAAAGGTGAAAGGTAATTTCAGTCATTTCAGCAATGTTTCTGACCTGCTGCAGAGCTCCATTGAGACCAAAGTAAGCTGAAGAAATAGCACCTCATTTTCTGCTCAGACACTTTACAACCTTCAGGACACTACATGAAGTTGGATAAGTTCAGGTCATGGACCCTGTCCTCCATTTTGATTTCATGGGTTTACTCCCAGCAGTGCCTTTTCATATTCTCTCATGGGCACATGGGTGTCCGTGGCTGGGCCAGCATTTATAGCGTGTCCCTAGTTGCCATTGAGAAGGTGGTTTTGAGCTGCCTTCTTGAACCACTGCAGTCCCTGTATTCTGGGTTGACCCACAGTGCTGTTAGGGAAAGAGTCCCAGGATTTTGATCCGGTGGAGGAACGGCGATATATTTCCAAGTCAGGACGGTGAGTGGCTTGGAGGGGAACTTGTACATGCTGGTGGTCCCATGCTGCTCTTGTCCTTATAGATGGAAGTGGATTGGAAGATGCTGTCTGAGGATCTTTGATGAAGTTCATTTGGTGAATGTCCTATTCTCACTATTAACACCTTCATCTATATCCCTTCTCTATTACCATTAGCATCCCCTTTGTCTTTTGCTCTGATGCCATTAGCACCCTCTTTTATCTGATAGATTGGAGAAATTGGCTCTGTCAGCATGTAGACTTGTCAGTGACATTCAAACCATTTGGGGTCTGGACAGAGTGGATGGGAAGAAGCTGTTCCATTTGGTGGGAAGGGCATAGCTTTGAGGTAATTGGCAAAATAAACAGCGGTGGCTATGATGCAGCGAGTGGTTTAGGTCTGGAATGTAGTGCCCGAAAGTGTGGTGGAATTGAGGTTCAATCGAGACAGCATTCAAAAGAGGATTCAATAATTATCTGAAGTGAAAAATAAATTGAAGGGTTACAAGGAAAAGGCAGCAAAGTGTGACCAAGTGAGTTACTCTCCTGGGTCACAAATGTAGAATCCCTGCAGTGTTCAAGCGGGTCTTTCAGCCCATCAAGTCCACATCGACCCTCCAAAGCACATGCAATCCAGACCCATTCCCCCCTCACCCTATATTCCTGCATTTCCCATGGCTAACCCACCTAGCCTACACATCCCTGGACACTTAGGGCAATTTAGTACAGCCAATCCACCCAGCCTGCATATCTTTGTTCTGTGGGAGGAAACCCATGCAGACACGAGAGGAATGTGCAAACACCACGCAGATGGTCACCCAAGGCTGGAATTGAACCCAAGACCCTAGTGCCGTAAGGCAACACTGAGCCACTGTGCCATCCATGCTTAGAGAGCATCTGTGGAGACAAACAAACTTTTCAGGTCGATGACCATTCACTCGATTTCTCCCCACATTGGCCAATTCCACCCAACTCCCCGTATTTCTACCTGTGCCCTTTCCCCTATAAATCCACTGTGATACCACCTCCTGGGAGCCCATAAAATGTACCCCTCTGATTCTAAGAGAGTTGCTAAGAAAAGAGGCATGCCGTCAATGTTTCACATCAGGACAGATGCAAGAATGCCAAATTTCAAAGGGAACAGGAACTTATAGCGTCAGAGCAAAAGGGGTGCCTTAAGGTTTTTGAGTAGATTTGTAGATCAGGTTGTGGATGTTGAGGTTGGTTGGCTCGCCGAACTGGTTCGCTGTTCCGCAGACGTTTCATTACCCTGCTGGGTAACATCATTAGTGCAGCCTCCAATAAAGCGCTGTTGTGTTTTCCCACCTGTTATTTAAACTCTGGTTTTCCACTAAGAAGACCATCAGCAAACACATAGATTTAGACCCTATATATACGCCACTGCGAAGGAAAACCAGAGGTGAGGTAACCCAGCTCAACAGACACAGAGTTTAAATAACAGGCAGGAAAACACAACACTGCTTCATTGGAGACTGCTCTGATGATGTTACCCAGCAGGGTAATGAAACGTCTGCGGAACAACGAACCAGCTTGGTGAGCCAACCAACCATAAAAGGGGCGCTGATTGGTTGGGTCTGATTGATCAAGGAGTCACCAATGTGAATGCTATCATTCCTATGCTTTTGCTGATTCAGAATTGTTCAATATCTCGACACATTCCTCTTTCCTCTGTACACAAATACACGAATTCTAAGGGAGGAAAGCCGTTGCTGTTTGACGAGATAGTCAAGATAAAAAAAGAATTGATATGGACATAAAAGCTGATGTGAAGGCTAGAGAATGGCAGGCTGCAACATGCGAGTTAAAGGACTTTAAGTTCAATTTTCAGTCAAAAAATACCAAAGAATGTTGTTGGCTGTGGGTGGGTTCATTGAAATTGAACAGCCAAGAAATTTTATTCGTAGAACTGACAGTGCAATAGTAGAGCAGCAGTCCGTACAATCTGAAAAGTGGTCGATCAAGGAACTCCAGAAGTAGCGACTCACTGTTCGTTAATGTAATTCACTGGCTGGGAGTTAACCACCGGAGGACAAAGAAACATTGTGTAACCTGCCCCCTCACTGGGTTCTTATCGACTGTAAAACTCTCACCCTGAGAACGCTCAAAGAGTCGAGAAACAGAAAATAAATCAGATATTCCCTGTCATGTTTTTATTTTCATCCTGACCTTCCCCATCCCTTTCTTCAGGGCAGGGGAATTAAAATACAAAATTAACTCCACGTTCACTGTGATCTCCCTCAACATCAATGTTCCTTGTACTGTCCCCCATGAAGGCTGTTTCCCCACAGCTGTCACAGTATAAACAATCTGGGGAGAAGGGCAGGTTATAGACAACAGATATTAGAGCGGAAATGGGCCATTCTGACCCTCAACCCACTCTACCATTCAACAGGATTAAGGCTGATGTTTGACCTCGGTCCCACCTTCTTGCTGTAACCCTTTGTTGCCTTAGTGTCTAAAAATCTCATTGGCTACAGTTCGCTGCAGGAGAGAATTCCAAATATTTGTAATCTTCAGAGTGAGGAATTTCTTCATTTAATTTCTAATTCGGTTAATCTCTTAATCCTGAAACTAAACTATGGCCCCTTGTTCTAGACTCTCCAACCTGGGGAGGCAGGCTTAACAGACATAGAAACAGAAAATAGGAGCAGGAGTAGGCCATTCATCCATTTATGTCTGCACCACCATTCCATGCAATTATGGCTAATCATCCAACTCAGTCCCGTGCTTCTGCTTTCTCTCCAAAGCCCTTTGATCCCTTTCATATGATATCTAACTCCTTTTTGAAAAGATTCAGTGTACTGGTGAAACAGTTGAGTGTTAACAACACCGCTATGGTCACTATTACTGTGGTCAGCCAGCTGGACCTCATAGAATATGATTTCCCTGATTGGGGCTGTTAATGTGGTCCAATCAGGGAGCCTTGGCTGACAGATAAGAACAGGAGTGTCAGACATCCTGCTCACGCTGAGAGCTGCATCTGAGGGAGCTGGATCAGTGTCAAGGACTCTCCATGTGTAAATAAAGGGTGACCTGGTGATGGGATACTGGCCTCTGTGGAGTTATTTCAGCTTTTAACTCCAGATTAATTGACGTGAACTCAAATTTCACTGACTGCGATGCGATTTGGACCTATGCCCTCACAGCAGTAGTCTGAGCCTCTGGACCCTACAGCTAGTGACAATACCAGCACACCATCACCTCCCCAAAGCTGTGACAATGGAGGAAGCAAGAGATTACAAAATGGAATTAAGATATTGGGCTAGGATGAGAGATGGAGTAGGGGATCTAATTGCGGAGATCAGTGTAATTAAATAGGCATTTCTAATACATTTCCTAACACATTACCTTGTGGTTGCTAGTGTTGTCATAAAGACCTACTCAGCTTTACGCATGTAAGAGGGAAATATATGGAAAAAATTAAACTGGTGAGGTTTTAATGTCATGGGTTTGTAAACAGGAATACGTGGGGAGGCTAGTGAGTAAACAGAATGGAATATGCTTAGGAAATATTCCATAAACCACATTTGTATCACCGATCTCAATTTTCACTGTATCACTTTCTGCAACAAGGCTTTTCCCTCTTTGTCTCTGTTTCTGATATGACACAGTCTCTTTGTTTCTATAAAGCTGACATTTCTTTCCCATCTCCCCCCTCAATTGCTATCTCTCTCAAAATCCTGCATTGTGTTTTGCTGCCTCTGACTATTTCAGTTTCTTGTTTTTCTTTCTTCAATTCTTTCTGTCTGAGGCTTCCCTAATACAGATAGAAAAGTTTGAATACAAGTACGAATAAATTCAAGAACAGCTTCTCCCCCTGTCTTATAAGACTTTTGAATGGACCTCTCAAATGTTAATGTTGATCTTTCTCTCTCTGCGCCTTTTCTGCAGCTGTAACACTGTATTCTGCACTCTTTCTTCTACCCTGATACACTTTGTATGGTAAGATCTGCCTGTACAGCAGGCAAAACAACACTTTTCACTATATCTCAGTACATGTGACAACAGTCAATCAATATCAAATATCCTGAGGTCTTAGCCAACTTTTTTCCTGTCACTTCTGCCTCAACCTCCATTGTGCTTCACTGTGTCTTTCTGTTTCCATTTCTCTTTCTCCACTTCTCCTGAGTAAGGTGTAAGAGTTGAGATTCTTTGCCCCCTCTCTGCATGGCTTCCACTTCTCCCCGTTATGCACCTCTCCCCCTGTATTTCTCATGTCCGTATTCTGATATCATATTCCTTTTCGTCTGTCCCCCATATACTTCACACTCCCCTAATCTGCAGTTCTCACTCTCTCTGCATCTTTCTCCTGCTTGTTTCCTCCGCCTCTTCGCTTTCCACTCTTCCTGTGCTCACTGGGTCATTGATGTTAAAATGTTGGGGGTTCCATTTGGCACTGGGCTGAGGCTCCTTCACTTCCCCCCCACCCCCAACACAATCTCAAGAGTTTCACCAGCGTTTGTGGTGAAGCTATTTGGAATTTTCAGTCTGGAGTTGTTCCATTTTTCATCATCTCCAAAAGCTCCTTGAAATGTAACTGTTCAGCCATGTCTTTGGTGAACTTCCCTGACTCTATTCTCAGCTTCTGGCCAGAGCCCAATTGTCCAGTACCCACACAGCAAACCACCTTGTCCTATTCTGTTAAAAAAATTGCTACTGTCAGTACAGCTGGTGCTTTTCTTCTCTTATCAGCAGAGGAACATTGTGAAACCACCTTCTTTCGTAAGCACTTTGCTACAAGCTATAATTTGGACAGCTTCCAAGTCAGACTTCCAACGCTCCTGGTGATATCACTTGTTGACCTATGACAGGGATCTGAGCCTAAAATGCCCAAGCATTGCCAAGGGAGTGCTGCACAATCAGACGTGCTGTCCTTTGGCAGAACGATACGAAACTAAGGGTCTGCCTGCCATCTATGACCACAATTTTGAAGTATATCTGTCAATATCTATCCCTCAACTGGCATTAATGAGAAATTACCTGGCTATTTATTACATTCCTTGTGTGTGGGATCCTGCTGTGCACAAGTTGACTGTCACGTTTCTTACATTGCAAAGCAGACTACGCTCTAAAAGGATTTCTCTGACTGCTGAGCATTTTGGGACATCCTGAAGTCGCTATAGAAATGTAAAGTGCTTTCTAGACTGCACACTACAAACGATGTTGAGAACCCAGCAATAGATTGTACTCATTTGCTTAGTAAATGGCAGGAAACAACACCCTCAACAGCTGGGAATCCAGCCAAATCTAGCAGCTCGATTGTTTCTTGTTCCTCCTGTTCTCTGCTGAACCCATTCACTCCTCGTTTCAGATGGAGCTCCCAGGGGCACAGTGCCCTCCAGCTTGTTGCCTGAGTGATCTTTCCTGATGTTTAAAGGTCCCCCCCCCCGCACCCCACCTAGTGTACGCTCACACCGTCCCGCTGATATCCCAGGGCAGTAATTGGGAGCAGGGTGTGCCTCAGGGCCTAGGAGAGCAAGGTAGTGACCCAGACTCAGCACTGACTGGGGTTCTGTGGCACTCAGTTACTCATTTTTACAACCAGCTAAAGCCTTGGATGGACACAGGGTCAGTGGTGAAGATTGAAAGGAGGGGAATCAGAGGCAGGAAACAAGGCCCAATGGATTGCCCCAGATTCCGAATATTAAGGGGCGTAATTTATTTATTACTTTCTACTATTAATAGAAAATGGTGAATATAGAAAAGATTTTTCTCACCATTTAACTGCATGTAGAATCACAGAATTTTAAAGGACAGAACAAGGCCATTTCACCCACTGTGCCTGTACTGGTGTCCAAAAGAGCTACCCAGCTAGGCCCACTCTCTAGCCCTGTCACCATTGCCCCCTAAAATCATCCCTTTCCAACTCTCTTTTGAAACGTCCTATGGAATGCACTTCCACCAATCTCCCAGGCAGCGCATTCCAAATCCCAACTACACTCTGAAAAGAGATCAGGAACAAAAACAGAAGTTGCTGGAAAAGCTCAGCAGGTCCGACAGCATCTGTGAAGGAGAAAACAGAGTTAAATTTTCAGGTCTAGTGACCCTTCCTCTGAAAAGAGATGTTTCTCCTCATTCCAGACTTAGCTCTTGTTACTGACACCCCCGAAGTTGTGACCCCCCCAGTTATTGACATACCAACTAAAGAATATCCTTCTTTACCCTGTCAAAATTGTTGATAATTTTGATCACCTCAATAAGGCCACGTCTTAATCTTCTCTGCTCCAAGGAGAATAAGCTCGTTTTCTCCAATCTTTCCTTCTATCTAAAATCCTTCATTCCCGGTGTCATTCTAGTAAATCTCCTTTGAACGCTCTCCATGGCTTTGACATCCTTCCTGAAATAAGGTGCCCAGAACCGAACATAATACTCCAAATATGACCAGACCAATGATTTGTAGAGGTGTAGCACCTCCTTGCTTTTATAATCTATGACTCTATTTACAAACGTAAGGATCCTATAGACCTTCTTAACGACAGTTTCAACTTTGCCTGGCCACCTTCAGAGAACTTGCAATGTGACCCCTAAGGTCCCTCTGTTCCTGTGCTCCCCTCAGAGTTGTACCATTGAGCCTGTATTGTCTCTCCGTGTTTCTTCTACCAAACTACATTACCTCACATTTCCCTGCATTAAAATTCATCTGCCAGGTGTCTGCCCATTCGGCCAACTTGTCAATGCCTCTCTGAAGTCACTCAGCATCATCCTCACAATTCACTATTCTCCCTAGCATAGTGTCATCTGCAAATTCAGAGATTTTGCCCTCAACACCCATCTCCAAATCATTTATATAAATCAGAAAAACCTAGGGTTCCAACACTGATCCCTGGGGAATGCCACTTCCAAGTCATCTCCAAGCTGAGAAATGCCCATCTATACCTACCCTCTGTTTCCGATCTTTTAGCCAAATTCCAATCCATGCTGCCAAGAACCCATCAATCCCAAACATTTCTAACTTGCTAACCAACCTGCCATCTGGTACTGTATCAAACGCTTTCTGAAAGTCCGAATGTATAACATCCACAATACTACCTCATCCACTGCCTGCGTCACCTTGTCAAAGAACTCAATCTATAATTCACTGATTTTAAGAAGTGGAGGAAAGTATTTTCCAATGTTAAACATTGTGAACGATCTCATCACCAGCTTTTTTCCTGTCTAGTGTTGGAAATCTGCAATAAAAATATTGGAAACACTCAGCCCAACTGGCAATGTCGATGGAGAGAGAAACAGATTTAATGATTCAGATCAATTACCTTTCATCAATATATCTCAATCATTCTCACTTCTAGAGTCAGGGGGTTGCAGAATGCATTGTCAGAAAATATAGTTGAAACAAGATACATTAACAAGTGAAGAAGACACACAATAGGTCATGCACTTCATAGAATCATACAATTATTACAATGCAGATGGAGTCCATTTGGCCCATTGTACCTTTACTGGCTGTATTGTACAGTTCGATTATCTAGTGCCAATTTCACCATGTTTGCTAAATCAATGTTGTTACAATTATGGAATTCTTCCTAGAGACTTTTCCCTGTCAGGTTGATGCCTTGTGACTGAAGAGGCTGAGAAAAGAAACAATTTTTTTAAAAGCTTCCATCTCATGCAGAAGGATTCAGGCTAATTGACATCCAACAGCCTGCTCCGAAAACTCTGTTTACATCTTGACAGCTGTGACTAATTCCACGTGAGACGTCCCACAACATTTTAAAGCAGTCAACAATGTTCTAGATAGAACTACTAGCAACATTCTCAAAAGAAAAGTCAATTCACCCTATCTCCCATTGTGAACAGATCCTTTAAAAAAATTCTACGGCCCAAATCGTAAGATTAAGAAGCAGGGCCTCAATGGTCGTAATCTCTGGATTACTCCTGGTACCATGTGCTCGCAAGTTTAGAAATAAGAAAATAGGACAGATGAATGCATGGCTCAAGGATTGGTACAAGAGGGAGGGTTTTAAATCACTGGGACCATTTTTGGGGAAGGTGGGACATGCACAAATGGGACTGTCTTGCCTGAACCACAGTGGGACCAACATCCTTGCAGGTAGGTTAGCTAGTGCTGTTGGGGGGAGTTTAAACTAGTCTGGCAGGGGAGGGGACACAGAATTTCAATGAAACAGAGACATATCATGCTACAGCAAAGGAAGCAAGTGAAAGTGAGATCAGCTATGTTGAGTGTCAAGAGAGTAAGGCTGGATGGTCTTTACTTTAATGCTAGGGGTGTAATAGGTGCGACTGATGAGTTAATGGCGTGGATTGTCCTGTAGAAGTATGATATCGTTGCCAGCATAGAAACATGGTTGAGGGAAGGGCTGGACTGGCAACTCAACATTCTGGGGTATAGGATCTTTAGGCGAGACAGAGGAGGGTGTAAAAAGGGTGGTGGTGTAGCACTATTAATTAAGGAGTCAACTACTGCAACAAGGAGAGATGATATCTTGGAAAGGACATCAAATGAGGCTTTATGGATCAAACTTAGGAATGTTAAGAGGGTCAGATACTTTGCTGAGAGTGTATTAAAGGCCCTTACAGTTCACAGAGGTGTGTAAGAATAATAATCAGGTAATTATACTTGGAAATTTCAACTTTCCCAACATAAATTGGGATAGTCATAGTTAAGGGTTTAGAGGGGGTGGATTTTTTCAAATGTATCCGGAGGAGTTTTCTGTATCAATAAATAGAAGGCTCAACAAGGGATGGTGCAGTGCTGGATCTGGTTCTGGGGAAAGAAGCCAGACAAGTGTAATTTAGATAAACGTGAGGCGCTGCATTTTGGAAAGGCAAATCAGGGCAGGACCTATACACTTAATGGTAAGGTCCTGGGGAGTGTTGCTGAACAGAGACGTTGGAATGCAGGTTCATAGTTCATTGAAAGTAGAATCGCAGGTAGGCAGGGCAGTGAATAAGGCGTTTGGTACGCTTGCCTTTATTGGTCAGTGCATTGCGTATAGGAGTTGGGAGACCATGTTGCAGCTGTACAGGACATTGGTTAGGCCTCTTTTGGAATACTGTGTTCAATTCTGGTCTCCCTGCTATAGGAAGGATGTTGTGAAACTTGAAATGGTTCTGAAAAGATTTACGAGGATGTTGTCGAGGTTGGAGAGTTTGAGCTACAGGGAGAGGCTGAATAGGCCGGGGCTATTTTCCCTGGAGTATTGGAGGCTGAGGGGTGACATTATAGAAGTTTATAAAATCATGAGGGTCATGGATAGGGTCAAGGCCTTTTCCCCAGGGTAATGGGAGTCCAAAACTAGAGGGCATAGGTTTAAGGTGAGAGGGGAAAGACATAAAAGGGCCTTAAGGGGTAAATTTTTCACACTGAGGGTGGTGCGTGTATGGAATGAGCTGCCAGAGGAAGTGGCGGAGGCTGGTACAATTACAGCATTTAAAAGCATCTGGATGGGTATATGAATAGGAAGGGTTTAGAGGGATATGGGCCAAACGCTGGCAAATGGGATTAGATCAATTTAGGATATCTGGTTGGCATAGATGAGTTTGACCGAAGGGTCTGTTTCCATGCTGCATATTTCAATGACTGTATGACTCTAAGTGTTCAATGTGGCAGTAGGGGAACACTTTAGCAATAGCAGCCACAACGTGATATGGTTCAAATTTGTTCTGGGCGGGTATAAAGATGGCTGGAAAAAGATGGCTTTGGACGGCAAATTTTATCCAAGTAAGGCGGGATCTGGCCACAGTACACTGGGAACAGCTTCTTGCAGTTAAGCCTACAGCAGAGCAATGGGCAGCTGGGTAGAGTACAGGTCCAACATGTGCCCTTTGGAGGGAAGTGTACGAGCAATAAGTTCAGAGAACCTTGGATATCTAGGACAACTGAGGACTAGACACAGAAGAAGAATAGACCCTTTAGCAAGTCCAAAGGGAGCAATTCAGCTGCGGCCCTAGAGGAATACATGAAGTGCATGACGGAACTTAAGAAATCAATTAGAAGAGCAAAAACAGGGGCATGAAAAAGGACTTGCAAACAGGATTAGTGAGAATCCTAAGATATTTTATAAGTACATTAAAGGGAAGAGGTTAACCAGGGAAAGAGTAGGACCCATTAGGGACCAAGGGAACCATCTGTGTGCAAAGTCACAGGATATTGGAAGGATGGTAAATGAATACTTCTCTTCAGTCTTCAATCTTGAAAAGGAGAAGGTAGGTACGGAGTTCAGCCAAAAAAACAGCTATTGGAGAAAATTCTGAAGCAGTAAATTAATACCCACTTGGAAAGGAATGCATTAATTAGGCTTAGTCAGCTTGGCTTTGTCAGAGGGAGGTCATGCCTAACAAATTGGTTCGAATTTTTTTCAAAATGTGATCAAGTCCGTGCGGATGAGGAAAGCTCAGTTGATTTAGTTTATATGGATTTTGACAAAGATTTTGACAAGGTCCACATGGGAGACTGAATAAGAAGGTTAAAGCACATGGAATTGAGGAAAACTTGGCGAGATGGGTCAGAAACTGGCTTAATTACAATGTTGCAATACATGATGTTCTTTAATTTCATATCTGGTGTTCCATTGCTGAGTTCTTATGTCCTCTAATTCCTCCAGGGCGTTAGTGATGATCATACACGGTGCAGGAGAACACAGTGGACGCTATGCAGAAGTTGTTTCAATGCTGACAAAGCAATCCCTGTTTGTATTTTCACATGATCACAGTAAGTACTATTGGCTGGCTCTTAACCTCAGGACAGTGCTCTGTCAGATTATGTGTTTATATCTTGTACCATCTTGTGATGGATAACGTCTGGTCACATGGACAAAACCACTACTGAAAATATCACTGATGATTTCACCACCTTTCCCAAACTAAGCTTTCTGTATCTGAACTGGTCTGCCGCAACAGAATCATAGAATCCCTACTGTGTGAAAGCAGGCCATTCAGCCCATCAAGTCCAGACAGTCCCTCTGAAGAGCATCCCACCCCCTCTCCCCTATCCCTGTAAAGCCCACGTTTCCCATGGCTAACCCACCTAGCTTGCATATCCGTGTACGCTATGGGGTAATTTAGCATGGCCAATCCACCCTAACCCGCACACGTGTGGACTGTGGGAGGAAGCCGGAGCACTCAGAGGAAATCCCCACACAGACACGGGGAGAACATGCAAACTCCACACAGATAGTCACCCAAGGCTGGAATCGAACCCTGGCGCTGAGCCGATTTAACTGGGGGTGGGGTGGTGGGGGTGGGGGGAGCTTTATAGTTATAATGTCACTGGGCCAGTAGTCCGGAGACCCAGGCCAATGCTCTGGGAACATGAGTTTGAATCCCATCACAGCACTGGGTAGAATTTGAATTCAATGAATTGAAAACTTATCTTAGTGACGGCAAATGTGATAACTGTCACTGGGTTAATGTGGAAACCCATCTGGTCCATGGATGGCCTTAAGGGGAAGGAAATCTGGGATCCTCACCCAGTCTGACCTACATGTGACTCCAGGTCAATATCAAGGAGATGATTTCGAACTGGCCCCCAAAACAGCCTCATAAGCCACTCAGTTCAAGAGCAGTGAGGAATGCCATCCCAGTGATACGCACATCCGGTAGGAGAAAAAAAAAAGAATAAATAAAAAGAGCTTTCATAAAAATGCTACACAATTAAGACGTTTCATTTGTGGATTTGGTCCATCGAGCTCCCTGTGCCATTGTTTTAACCAAGGCATCTCTATGCTTTTAATTCTTGTTGACTGTCTTCTTCCGTTTTTCCTTACATTTCAAATCAACACCTACCCCCACCATTCCCAAAATGGTAAAGACCAATTGACTCATTCACTAGAACCTTCTGGGACTGTGTTCCACACAAACAGCCCAAACTGTTTTTTTTGTGACTGAGAGTTCTCTAAGGTTGCCCATGGTGTAGGGTCGCCTGTGACGATGAGAAAGCTAACCTACTAAAGATAACTGGGATCTGGCATTTATGTAATGCCTTTTGTGTAGTGAACGCACTATTTTCAAGACAAATTCTCAATGGACACCCAGCTACATGAGGAGATATTTGCACTTTTGACCAAGAGGTTAGATCAATGAAAATGCTTCAAGGAGTGCCTTAAAGAAGTTGGAAAGTTTAGCAGATAGGTACAGAATTCAAGAGTTTAGAGTCCAGGCAACTCAAGGCATGGCTGCCAATGTTAGAACGACGAAAATCTGGGATGCGTAGGGAGGAGGGGGAACAGGATGAGGATGAATTTTGAAGACAAATTGGAGGAAGAGTTTTGAAATGTTTAAAATTAAGAGGGGCAGGGATAAGGTAGACAGGAAGAAACTTTTCCCCTTGACAGAGAGATCAACGACCGCGCCATTGATTTTAGGTAAGGGGCAGAAGGTTTAGAGCAAGTGCGAGGAAAAAAATGTCTTCACCCAGAGGATGGTGAGAATCTGGAACTCACTGGCTGTAAAGGTGAGAGAGGCAGAAATCCTCATAAACATTTAAGACGTATTTAGATGTGCACTTGCTGTGCCAAGGCATACACGGCTATGAGGCAAGTGCTAGAAAATGGAATTAGAATAGTTACGGATTGTTTCTGACCAGTGTGGACATGATGGGCTGAAGGGCATGATCTCTATGATCCTCTGACTCTATGAATGCAGTGATCTCAGGGTTGTAGAGCTCGAGGAGATTACAAGGGTGGGGGACGGGACGGAGGGAGTTCATGGAGGGAATTGAAACCAATGGCTAGAATTTGAGGTTGAGATGTTGCCAGACCAAAAGCTGACAAATAATAAGGCAAGAAGGAAGGGTTTCAAGAGGAAGAGACAATTGGAGGCGTGAGAAGCTATAGTGTCAAAATGTGAACACATTGGGGTTAGAAGATGGAAGAGTTGGTCTCGATTGTAACCCACTCAAGATTTAGAAAGGACAACAAATGAACAAAATAAATTGAAAGGAAAGGAAGAAAAAAAACAAATAACATCTCATGACGCTCCAAAGAAAATCACAACAATTAATTAACTTCCAAGGTTATTCACTGTTATTACATTGGCAGACAACATGCCAAATGAGATGAATGGCCAACTCGTCTGTTTCTTGTGATTGAGGGAGGAATGTTGTCCCAGTCTGGGGGGGGCATCACAGTTCATCTTTGAGTAGGATCGTTTACACAGCTGATCCTTTGTGTCCAACAGCGCTACCTCTCTTCAACACTGCCCTGCCCTCTCCACTATATTCCCCCCATGGCTAATCCAACTAGCCTGCACATTGTTGGACTGTGGAAGGAAACCCATGCAGACACAGGGAGAACATGCAAACTCCACACAGACAGTCATCCAGGGGTAGAATCGAGCCCAGGTCTCTGCTGCGGCGAGGCAGCAGTGCTAACCACTGAGCCACCGTGCCACCTGGCACTGAAATAAGGGGAAATGTCTTCAACCAGGAGTGGGGAGGCTGTATGACACGGGAAGCGGTTGAGATCAAAACATTCAATATTTGAAGAAGGAGTTAGATATAGTTATAGAGACATAAAATCATCCAGTACAGAAGAGGCCCTTTGGCCCGTCGAGTCTGCACTGACAGAAGAAAGCTATCACCTATCTATGCAAATCCGACAAGTGTATGGGGAGAAAGCAGGAACAGAAGACTGAGTTGGATGATCAGCCATGACCATGCTGAATGGTGGAGCAGACTTGAAGGGCTGAATGGCCTACTCCTGCTCCTATGTTTCTCGGCGACTGTACAAAGCAGGCATGGGAAGATGCTGCTGATTGCTGTTCACTCAGCAGCAACTCACTGGAATGATCATGGTTGGGGGATCAAGCCCCTATGACATTCAGGGCGCATTGTCCTCTGCAGGGCTCAGCAATTTACATAAACTACTGGCTCTCAAGACGGATGAATGTTTCCACAGAGATTTCACAAACAACTGGATACATCTGTGTAAACATTGGAAAAGGTCAATAATGTGGGATATTAGCAGAGTGAGGCTGCAAAACATTTAAAGCAGGAAGTCTGCTGTCTTTAAAGAAACATCAGCAGCTGCGGCAATGTCCATTCATACAGAGATCTAACCAACACATGACTCCAAACTTACAGCAATGTGAATGACTCTTATCCACCCTCTGAAATTGGCATGAAAGCCAATCAGTTGCATCAAACCATCAGGAGATCATGTAGTAAGAATATAAATGTAGGGGCCACATTGTCTCAACACACCAGAAATGATTAAGGCACAGTGACCCAGCCAACACATCAAAGTTCTCCTTTGGACTTAAATCCCACTGGCTCAGGTCTACTCCTTTGGAGATCCCACCAGGCAGTTTTGCATGGTGTTGTGATGAACAGTCCATGACGCCATAAGAAACAGTTTGCCATTCAGCCCCTCCAGCCTGATCCACCATCAATAGGATTATGGCTGATTTGACATTCTTCACAGTGTTCTCCCCATAACCTTTGATTCCCCCACTGATCAAGAATTGATTTATCTCTCTCATATCTTATCTCTTAATATTGGACTAGAAGCATTGACTCTGTTCCTGTCTCCACAGATGTTGCTCCAGCACTCTCTGCGTTTGTGCCACTGTTTCTTAGTCAGGAAACGCATCATCTTTCTCACCAACCGGGTTGCCGGGTGACTTGGGAGGTAGCACTTTGAGGTCCTAAAGTAGGCATTAATTGACCAGTTATGGCCTTTGATTGATGGTGGGCCAAGGAGGTGACCCATGGACCTCTCACCCAGAACCTAATGTGAACAGCCTCAAAGCAAAGGGATCACCCTTTGGATCTGAGCTGAGGAGAAATTTCTTCAGCCAGAGCGTGGTGACTGTATGGAACTCATTGTCACAGAAGGCTGTGGCAGTCGAGTCATTGAGTGTCTTTAAGACAGATGTTCTCGATGAGTAAGGGGATCAGAGGTCACAGGGAGAAGGACAGAAAATAGGGTTGAGAAACATATCAGCCATGATCGAATGGTGGAGCAGACTCATAGGATCATAGAATTACACAACACAGAAACAGACCATTCGGTCCAACTCATCCATGCCAACCAGATATACTACAGTAATCTAAGATATAAGAGATAAAAGGTACTGCAGATGCTGGAGAATCCGAGATAACAAGCATGGAGCTGGATGAACACAGCAGGTCAAGCAGCATCATAGGAGCAGGAAAACTTGACGTTTCGGGCCTAAACCCTTCATCAGAAATGGGGGAGGGGAAGAGGGTTCTGAAATAAATAGGGAGAGAGGGGGAGG
>JAHRHZ010000064.1:2953524-2969785 GCA_024137785.1 Ginglymostoma cirratum | reverse complement strand
GAAGGGTTTAGGCCCGAAACGTCAAGTTTTCCTGCTCCTATGATGCTGCTTGACCTGCTGTGTTCATCCAGCCCCATGCTTGTTATCTCGGATACTACAGTAATCTAGTCCTGTTTGCCAGTATTTGTCCCATATCCCTCTCAACCCTTCCGATCCATGCACCCATTTAGATGCCTTTTAAATGTAATAATTGTACTCACCTCCACCACCTCATCTGACAGCTCATTCCATACGTGCACCACCCTCTGCATGAAAAAATTGCCCCTTAGAACCTTTTTTAAATCTTTCCTCCCCCTCAACTTAAACCTTGTCCTCTCGTTTTGGATTTCCCTACGCCAGGAAAAAGACATTGACTAATCACCCTACCAATGCCCCTCACGAATTTACAAATCTCTAATCTCACCCCTCAGCCTCTGACGCTCCAGGGAAAATAGCCCCAGCCTATTCAGCCTCTCCCTGTAGCTCAAACCCTCCAACCCCGGCAACATCCTTGTAAATCTTGCCTGCACCCTCTCCAGTTTAACAACATCCTTCCTACAGCAGGGAGACCAGAACTGAATGCGGTATTCCAAAAGTGGCCCTAACCAATGTCCTGTACAGCCGCAACATGACCTCCCAACTCCCACACTCAATGCACTGACCAATATAGGCAAGCGTATCAAACACCTTCTTCACTGCACTGTCTACCCTCAATGGGTCAAATGGCCTAATTCTGCTGGTACTATGGTCTAAGGGGGTGAGTATCTCTCCAGGGCCAACTTGCCCAATTATTGCCCCTTCTTATAGAGAGGGGATTATTGTGCCTCCTAAAGTAATTTGGTACAGGATCCAAGATAACATGTGTGGAGCTGGATGAACACAGCAGGCTAAGCAGCATCATAGGAGCAGGAAAGCTTGACGTTTCGGGCCTAGACCCTTCATCAGGATCCATTTGAGCCCTGAGCTATGGTTCCTGCTTTGAGAAAGAGCTGTGCCAAGTGACTCTGTGCCAAAAGACCTAGTCTTTCCCAAGAGTCTTGTAAACATCTCCTTTACAACTATTGATGCAATTGACTTTTTGAAAGTCTGTTGAATCTGCATCCTCTGCACTTTCAAGCAGCATGTTCCACAACTCACTGAGTTAAAATATAAATTCTCCTCACCATCCGTCTTGCTCTTTTGCAATGTTTTTTAAAATGATGAAGTGTCAATATCTCTCTTTCTTTGGACTGAATGAAGAGTGCTCATGTGGAAGATGGATTAGGTTGTATAACTCTTAACTTGTTACATTTTGCTGCCATCAGCAATTTCTGCAGAGAATAAAATAATTCTTTTCTGAGTTGGGATATTTTCCTGGGACCCACTCACTTGAGGATCTAACCTGACTTTGGCAGTTATATTCTATTTTTGCCTCAGTGCAATTTCTGTTGCTATAGTCTTATCAGACCATAGGGTAGCTTTCTCATTAAGGAGGAGGGAGAGAATAAAGCTGGTGATGATTTAACCTGAGGGGCACCATACCTCAGGCAAGGGGAGAGGTTGAGAAGGCAAGTCCTTCTGGTAACCTAAGCTTGTGATGGGAATTGAGCCCACACTGTTGTTACTAAGCTGCTTTGCAAAGCAAGTGCCTGCCAGCTGAGCTAAACCAATACCCCCTTTTTGCCTCAGTAAGAGCGCCTGCCAAATTGTACGTAACTTTTTCAGAAGCACGGTTCCAGGTTAATGATGGGTTTGGAGAACCGAGGCCAAAGGAATTAATCCCTTTTAGAAAAGGGTCTATGAAAGGATTCGGAGACGTGATTTTATTTTTTTGTCTAGCTGTCCACTCCCTCTGCTCCCGCCCCCCCCAACTCAGAATTATACGGCACAGCAGGAGGCCATTCAGCCCATTGTAAGAATTCCACTTCTTTAAAAGCTTTCCAATTAGTCCCTTTGCTTTGCTCTGTTCTCAAGCGCATGAGAACAGCTCAATTTCTAAGTTCCTATCCAAGCCACATTCCTGTTCAGCTTGGGAATGTATCGGTTTTCCTATAGTTGCTGTTATGTCAAAACCTTGGAACATGACAACCACGGCAACAACTTCCCTATCCTCCTGAGAGTGCAGAAGCTATTTGCAAGAATGATACTAGGGGTCTGGAATAGTGACAGATTGAAGAAGTTGAGACTGTTCTCCTTGGAGAGAAGAAGGGCTGAGAGGAGATTTGATAAAGTTAGAGAAAGTTAGAGAGAGAGAAAGTGTTTCAGCTCGTGAAAGGAACATGAAATAGAGGGCATAGATTTAAAATGATGTGCAAATGAAGCGAGGGTGAAGTTAGTGAAAACCTTTTCACTTAGTGAGTAGTTGGGATCTGGAATGCACTGCCTGGAAAGTGGTGGAGGCACCTTCAATTGAGGCATTCAAGAGGGGTACTGGATGATTATTTAGACAGAAATAGTGTGTAAAGATTTGGGGAGAAAGCAGGAGATTGGCACTGGGTAATGACTCTTGTTTTACCAGGCCAGTGCACAATGGTCTCCTTCCATGCTGCAACAATTCTGTGATTCAGTGAACTGCACTATGGGTGTACCTTTACAACAGGGACTCGAGTACTTCAAGAACCTTCTCAACGGCAAATGGGGGATAGTCAGTAACCCCTTTGTTGTTTTTAATGAAGCCCATGCCTTAGAATAATTCATTTCAAATATTACAGTTAAAAATGTGACAATAAGGGTAACAACTTGACGATGCTAGAGAAAAGCCTCTCCTCTGATGGAGTTTTGTGGTGGACATTTCTGGGCCCCACACTTCAGAGAAAATGTAAACTTTCTAGTAATGGAAAGTTGAAAGAAAAGCAGTTCTTTGTTTAATTGAAAATGTGTTCTGTGCCTGCTCATTTCTGAAGAAACTCAGCAGGTCTGGCAGCGTCTATGGAGAGAGAGAACAATTCAAGTTACAGTTCTGAAGAAGAGTCACTGGACTTGAAACATTATCTGTGCTCTCTCTCCACAGATGCTGCCAGATCTGCTGAGTTTCTCCAGCATTTCCTGTTTCTGTTTCAGATTTCAACCTTCCCCAGTTCTTAGTTTTATTTACCGGGGCTGAGCAATCTCACTTAACAGGAGGGTTAGAAAAATAGGATTTTTGTCTTGGAACATATAAGATTAAGAGGTGGTCTTATATATCTCTTTGATGATGTGGAGGTGTCAGTGTTGGATAAGGTCAGAAGTCACACGACACCAGGTTGTAGTCCAACAGGTTTATTTGAAACCACAAGCTTTTGGAGCATAGCCCCTTTGTCAGGTGAAGTGAAGGGAAGCACATAGGCATACCTGCTGAAGGAGCAGTGCTTTGAAAGTTTGTGATTTCAAATAAACCTTTGGACTATAACCTGGTGTCTTGTGACCTCTGACCATATCCGTTCAAGAGGACAGGCAGCTTTAATAGAACATCAAAGAATCCCAACAGTGCGAAAGCAGGCCATTCAGTCCATCAAATCCACCCCCACCCCCTTACCCTGCATTTCCCAGGGCTAATCCACCTGATCTGCAGACACACAGAGAACGTGTAAACTCCACACAGACAGTCACCTGAGGCTGGAATTGAACTCAGGTCCTTAGTGCTGTGGGGCACCTGTGCTACCCAATGAGCAGTAAGAGGGGGAGAAAAGATGCCCTAGAATCATAGAATTGCACAGTTCAGATGAGGTCTTTCAACCCATCAAATCTACTGCCAAAACTACACCATACTCAAGCGAGTGGGTCCATAATTAGAGATCATTAATGATCAATGGCAACAGATCCTGAGGGGTGATAAGGAAATAAATTATCATTCTGCTGAATAGCTGTTAGGATCTGGACTGCTTGATCTGAAGAGGGGATGGAAGTTGATTCCATAATTTGAAAGGAAAGTTCGACAGTTAATTGAGGATGACGAACTTGGTAGGGCTATGGAACAAAAGGCTGGTAGATGGGATTCAATTTGACTGCCTTTCAAAGGGGCCTCCTACTGCGCTGCAATTTTCTGTAATTTACATCTCCCACTGTGTTAAACCTCTCCAGTTTCGTCAGCAGGTTCCAGGCAATCGGCCTTTTGTTCTCCTGGCTCCGTGAAACAATTCAAGGGAGTTTAGCTTCAGAATCTAGCTGGCTCAGCGCAAGGATGGGCATCCCCACAGCTTGTAGCCCTCTACCAAAGCCAGCTATGAAAGCTGTGGTACCCGCTGTGCTCCTACTCTTTGTGTTAAACGCAGACACTCAATTATTGGCAGTTAATTGACTGGTTGAGTCAGCATTTTATTGCCCCGCTCCAGTTGTCCTCAGTAGGGGGTGCTGAGCGGCCTATTTAACTGCTGCTATCCATCTGCCATTAGGGAGGGAATTCTAGGATTTTGACCCAGCGACAGTGAAGGAACAGTGATATATTTCCAAATCAGGATGATGAGTGGCTTGCAGGGAAGCTTGCAGGGGATGGTGTTCCCCGCTACCCTTGTCCTTCTAGATGGTAGAGGTCACAGGTTTGGAATATGATGTTGTAGGAGCCTTGGTGAGTGACCACAGCGCATCTTATAGGTGGTATAACTGCTGCTACTGATGGTGCAGGGAGTGAATGTTTAAAGTGATGGATGACGTGCAAAACACTTGGACTAGCTTGTCTTGGATGGTGTCAAGTTTCTTGAGTTATTATATAGTCACAGAGTTGGACAGCATGGAAACGGACCTTTTGGTCTAATTCGTATGTGCCAACCAGATATCCTAAAATAATTGAGTCCCATTTGCAAACATTTGGCCCATATCCCTCTAAACCCTTCCTATTCACCATCCAGATGCCTTTTAAATGTTGTAATTGTACCAGCCTCCACCACTTCCTCTGGCAGCTCATTCCATACACGCACCACCCTCGGCGTGAAAAAGTTGCCCCTTTGGTCCTGTTTATATCTTTCCCCTCTCACCTTAAACCTATGCCCTTTTGTTTTGGATTCCATCACCCTGAGAAACAGACCTTGGCTATTCACCCTGTCTATGTTCCTCATGATTTTATAAACCTCTTTAAGGTTATCCTTCAGCCTTCAACGCTCCAAGAGAAAAGCCCCAGCCTATTCAGCCTTTCCCTATAGCTCAAACCCGCCAGTCCTGGCAACATCCTTGTAAATCTTTTCTGAACCTTTTCAAGTTTCACAACATCCTTCCTATAGCAGGGAGACCAGAATTATACACAGTATTCCAAAAGTGGCCTAACCAATGTCCTGTACAGTCACAACATGACATCCCAGCTCTTATACTCAATGCACTGACCAATAAAGGCAGGCATACCAAATGCCTTCTTCAATACCCTGTCTACCTATGATTCCACTTTCAAGGTACTGCAATAATCCCGGGAAATGGTAATTATTCCATTACATTCAGGGTTTGTGTCATGTTGATTCTGGTCAGACACTGGGGAAACAGGAGGTGAGTTACTCAGTATATGATTCCTAGCCTTTGACTAGCTGTTGTGGCCACTATATGTGTAGGGCTCGAACAAAGATAAAAGTTGCTGGAAAAGCTCAGCAGGTCAGTTAGCATTGGTGAAGAAAAATCAGAGTTAACGTTTCTGGTTAACTGGAGTTCTGAGGAAAGGCCACTGGACCTGAAACATCTGATTTTTCTTCACAGATGCCCGCAAGCCTGCTGAGCTTTCCTAGCATCTTCTGCTTTTCTTCCTGATTTACAGTATCTGCTGTTTTTTTGGTTTTTATTGTGTATAGGGTTGGCCCGGTTTCCATTCTGTGGTCTGTGATAGGGTGGACAACGGTTGAAGTAAATTATCAACAAGTTTGACAGTGCAAGGCCAAAGGAAGTGGCAATGGGACAAGTAAAGCAGGAAACAAACAAAGATATGTTTAGGTGAAGTGAGGATGGCAGAATCATGAACCGATCTCATCTGAAACAAAAAATGAGAAGCCAAAGCCAGAGGAGACAAAAATAAAATCAACGCAAGGGTTATGGCTTGAAATTGTTAAGCTCAATGTTGAGTTTGGAAGGCTGTAAAATGTCTGATTGAAAGATGAAGCTCTGTTCCTTGAAGTTCTGTGGATCAATATTAGAAAACCGCATGTGGCCATGCTCGTGCAGTCAGCATGGGAACAAGGTGGTGACTTGAAATAACCAAAGTTGGAAAGTTTAGAGTTATGCTTGTGACTAAATGGAAATGTTCTGCAAAACATTTACTTTACACTTCTCAGAATGACTGATAACTTTAAGCAACTTTGACCAACTCAATGGAATTGTACAAGATTCAAGTTAACAAGTCAGTTGACAAAATTGAACAAATATGAAGACTTTTACTGTAACAAACCGAACAAAAGCAACATTGACTAAACATTGCCCAGCGATAACTAATACACTGAACTGCTGAAAAGTGAATCCTTATTGTTACCTTAACATGACCGATACCACAGGCGATGTATGTATACACTATGATACCATGTCCATGGGAATAGAGTCTTTAAAGAAAGCAGTTCACAGTCAATCCAGGGAATTGGGTACCTTTGGGCTGAGATCATTCTTTGTCTCAAACTGGGACCGCTTTGCAGAACACCTACGCTCGGTTCGCACTAAACAACTGCACCTCCCAGTCGCGAACCATTTCAACTCCCCCTCCCATTCCTCAGATGACATGTCCATCCTGCGCCTCCTGCAATGCCACAACGATGCCACCCGAAGGTTGCAGGAACAGCACCTCATATTCCGCTTGGGAACCCTGCAGCCCAATGGTATCAATGTGGACTTCACAAGCTTCAAACTCTCCCCTCCCCCCACCGCATCCCAAAATCAGCCCAGCTCGTCCCCACCTCCCTAACCTGTCCTTCCTCCCTAACCTGTCCTTCCTCCCACCTATCCCCTCCTCCCACCTCAAGCCCCACCCCCATCTCCTACCTACTAACCTCATCCCGCCCCCTTGACCTGTCCGTCTTCCCTGGACTGACCTATCTCCTCCCTACCTCCCCACCTACACTCACCTTTACAGGCTCCATCCCCACCTCTTTGACCTGTCTGTCTCCTCTCCACCTATCCTCTCCTCTATCCATCTTCTATCCGCCTCCCCCTCTCTCCCTATTTATTTCAGAACGCCCTTCTCCTCCCCCATTTCTGAAGAAAGGTGTCGGCCCGAAATGTCAGCTTTCCTGCTCCTCTGATGCTGCCTGGCCTGCTGTGTTCATCCAGCTCTACACCTTGTTATCTCAGCTTTCAGTGAACCCTTATTCTCTTTGCAGACTGTTGCACTCTATTCCTTACTACCCCTGATAGGACCTCTCATTATATCTTTCTGCCCCAAAATCTTGGAGACTGTCCACCATGAGCTCTGTTCCTCTCATCCTTGTTTTCAGACACAAACATTTGCACCCAGTTCTCTGAGAGACCGCCCGGTCTCCATGGTAACCAAGCCTCACAGGTACAACTTATGACAGATGACATGACTCTCGATTGTCCTATGAATTAGAGAGTCAGTCTAAAGCACAATCAGATTATAAAACCTCATATCGGTCACCGAATTGGCATTGGTCTCGGTAATGTTCCTTCAATGTCGGAGGGTCAAAATCTTGGAATTCCCTCCCTAACAGCATTGTGGGTCTACCCATGCCACCTGGAAAACAGCGGTTCAAGAAAGCAGCTCACTGCCACCTTCTCAAGGGCCTTCTCAAGGGCAGCTACGGATGGGTAATAAATGCCGGTCTCACTGATAAAAGTAAATTGCGGTTTGGTCTCATTGGGATCTCCTCAGCTAGGATGATGTTATTTTGATATAAAAAACCCAGCACTTGATGCACCGCAGCAAAATTGCAGATGCTGCCAGAGGAACTCGGCAGGTCTGGCAACATCTACGGAGAGAAACAGAGTCAATGTTTCTCAAATTCACTTCAGAACTGAAGTTCAGAAGACGGCACACTGGACCCGAAACGTTAACTCTGCTTTCTCTCCACAGATGCTGCTGAATTTCTCCAGCAATTTTTGTTTTTGTTTCAGATTTACAGCATCCACAGTTGTTTGGTGTTTTCTTCAGCAAAATTACTAATGCTTAGCTTGAATTTGACCTGCATAAACTGTACTCCAAAAGTGAAGAACTAATCAGATCAATCTGAATTTTAGTAAGCTCTATCCATGCAACATTAGCCATAAGACCATAAGACATAAAAGCAGCCATTCAGCCCATCAAGTCTGCTCCATCATTCAAACATGGCTGATAAGTTTCTCAACTGCATTCTCCCGCTTTCTCCCCATAACCCTTGATCCCCTCGATAATCAACACACTTGAGCACATGAAAGGCATTGCATTCGGATTTGTTCCTAGACCAGGGATCAAATATTCAAAAGTTAAGGTTTTTTTCTGAGAGCATCTCAGCTAGTCCCAGTCCCCTGCCCTTTCCCCGTTGCTCTATCGTTATTCTTTCTCTTTAAGTGTTTGTCTTACACTGTTACAGGGATAGGATGGGGGTGGGGTCTGGGTGGGATGCTCTTTGGATGGTCGGTGTAGACTTGATGGGCCAAATGGCCGGCTCCCACACTGAAGGGACCCTATGATTCTATGATCAATTCCATTTTGATAGTTCCCAGTTGAACCTACTGCTCCCACACTCCCCGTGGTAGCTCAGCAGTTAGCATTGGTGCCTCACAGTTCCAGGGGCCAAGGTTCGATTCCACCCTTGGGTTATTGTTTGTATGTTCTCTCTGTGTCTGTGTGGGTTTCCTCCCATAGTCCAAAGGTGTTCAGGTTAGGTGGATTGGCCAGGCGAAACTGCCTTTTAGTGTCCAGAGATGCGCAAGCTAGGCAGGTCAGCCATGTGAAAAGTAGAGTTACAGGGATGGGGTGGGTCTGGGTGGGATGGTGTGGACTCGATGGGCTGAATGCCCTGCTTCCACACTGTAGGCCTTCTCTGGCCCATTCCATTCTGACATTTCCCAGTTGAACCTGCCTCCCCCACACTCCCCTTTGTAGCTGTGCAACACAGGCCTGTGGTGACCCTTTCCATTTTCCACAGATGTCAGCCATCACACTCAGTGTGGAAAGCACTAAACCTCATTGTCCTTTCAAGTAAGGTCTCCACTCAGAAACCTACACTATTGCTTGGACTCAAATATTTGTCCTTTGAAGTCAGAAGAAGCAAGACCAGGCACTCTTTTTTTTTGGAAGTAAAATAAAGTGCTTTCTGAAAAGGTTCTATGGAGGAGTCACTGGACTCGAAATGTTAACTCTGTTTTCTCTCCATAGATGCTTCTCCAGCATTCTCTGTTTTTCATAGAATCATAGATAGCATCATAGAATCCATACAGTGAGGAAGCAGGCCATTCAGCCCATCAAGTCTGCACCAATGCTCTGAAGAGCATCCCATCTAGATCCAACGCCCCAAACTCCACAATGCCTGTAAGCGAGCATTTACTATAACTAACCCATCTCGCCTGCACATCCCTGGGCACTACGGACAATTTTGCATGGCCGAACCACCTAACCTGCACTCCTCTGGACTGTGGGAGGAAACCGGAGCACCTGGAGGAAATCCACGCAGACACGGGGCTAATGTGCGAACTCCACACAGTCACCTAAGAGTGGAAGGGTTTCTGATGCTGTGAGGCAGCAGTGCTAACCACTGAGCCACTGTGCCACCCTGTGGATTTCCCACATCCACAGTTATTAATGTGTATTTTAGTGCTTTGTATGTTTCTTTATGGAAGACAATAGTTTCCCAGCAAATTCTCCATGGTAACACACTGACCAATCAGAGTTGATTTGTCAACCTTTTGTCGTGTAGCGTAAATTGTTGTTCCCTTTGAAATTTTGACATTCTTGCATCTGCCCTGATGAGTTCAAGGTGAGAAGCTTTGAAATTGGCTCCTTTCTCATCAAGACTGAAGCCGAGTCCTACCAAGCAAAAATTCAATCTTCTTTCTCCCTCCGTACACAGTTGGCCATGGGCAGAGTGAAGGCAAGCGCATGGTTGCATCCGATTTCAGAATCTATGTCCGGGACTGCCTGCAACATCTTGATCTGATGAAGGACCGTCACCCAGGCATGCAGATCTTCCTGTTTGCACATTCCATGGTAAGTGACCCATTGAAACACGGGGGAAGTATGGCATTGTTTGACTAGGAGAGGTTGGCTCCAGACCAAGAGTAGCCGGTAGTTTGTATAATCTCTGTCAGGAGTTAAAGGCCTACTTCCAGATGTTCAAATACTGACCTAGACTGACACTCCCTCAGGGCAGGACTGAGGAAGAGCTGCACTATCGAAGGTGCCGTCTTTCAGATGATAAGTGACTAATGAGCAGCAAAGAAGGCTGAATGTGAAGGTAGTTTATAAAACGTACAGTGCCCTGAGCTTTACCAACTGGAGCACAGAGTACAAAAGTAAGGAGGTGATGTCAAATTGGCACAAAATACTGTGCGGCCTCAGGTGGAGTATCGTATCGAATCCTGGGTGCTGTACTCTAGGAAGGATGTGAAGGCACAGGAGAGAGTGCATAGAAACAGGATGTATGATGTGGAAGTGCCGGTGGCCAAAATCAGAAGTCACACGACACCAGGTCATAGTCCAATGATTTATTTGAAATCACAAGCTTTTGGAGCACTGTTCCTTCGTCACCTGATGAAGGAGCAGCGTTCCGAAAGCTTGTGATTTCAAATAAATCATTGGACTGTAACCTGGAATCAGGATGTAGATCATTCAGCTCCTTGTGCTTGCGCTTTCACCATTCAATAAGATCATGGCTGATCTGTGTATATTTTCAATTTCCCCACCCACCCCGATCACCTACTTAAGAAGAATTGATCCACCTCCACCTTAAAAATATTCAATGACCCTGTCTCCACCATTTTCTGAGGCAGTGAGTTTCAAAGTCATGTGAAATAAAATGCCCCTTATCTCTGTCCTGAAGGGGTGACCACTGACTTTCAAATGGTCTCTCCTAGTTCTGTACACTGACCCACAAGAGGAAACATCTATTGCATGTCCACCTTGTGAAAACCATTCAGTATCTTATACACTTCAGTCAAATCACCTCTCATTGTCCTAAACAGCAGTGGAAACAAGCCCAGTCTATCCACCATTTCCTCATAAAGAGATGCGCGAGGCAAGGTTTTCACACAAAGGGTGGTGAGTGCCTGGAACATGTTGCAAGACAAGGTGGTAGAAACAGAAAATAGCAACATTCAAGAAGCCCCTGGATGAATACATGAGTGGGAAGGGAATAGAGCGATATGGATCCTGTAAGTGAAGACAGTTTTCGTATGGAAGGGCAAAAAGTGTTGGTGCAGACTTGGAGGGCCGAAGGGCCTGTTCCTATGCTGTAGTGTTCTTTGTTCTTTCTTTGTTCTTTTTTCATAAGACAACCCACTCATTCAGGTATCAATTCCGTAAGCAGCATCCAACACGTATATCCTTCTCCAAATAAGGAGGTGAAGAAACTGCACACTGTATTTGAGATGTGCTCTTACCAACGCCCTGTACCACTGAACCATAACCACAAAGAACCAAGAAAATTACAGCACAGGAACAGGCCCTTCAGCCCTCGCTGATCCAGATCCTCTATCTAAACCTGTCGCCCATTTTCTGATGAAGGGTTTAGGCCCGAAACGTCAAGTTTTCCTGCTCCTATGATGCTGCTTGACCTGCTGTGTTCATCCAGCCCCACACCTTGTTATCTCGGATTCTCCAGCATCTGCAGTACCTTTTATCTCTGAGCCTATTTTCCAAGGATCTGTATCCCCCTGCTCCCTGCCCATTCATGTATCTGTCTAGATACATCTTAAATGATGCTATTGTGCCCACCTCTACCGGCAACACATTCCAGGCACCCACCATCCTCTGCTTAAAGGATATGAAGGAAACGTCTGCAAACAGTGAGATTTGAACCCACACGTGCAAAGCACAATGGATTAGTAATCCATCACCTTAACCTCTCAGCCGTCTCATCTCTGACTTTTATGTTAGCCACCTACTTTTATGTTAAATTTGCGTCCGCATTCTAATATTCTGTGACTCATGACGAGAACACCTAAAGCCCACTGCACCTTGGAATTCTGCAGTCATCCTCCATTTAAATAATACAAAGCTTTTTTATCCTTCCTGCTAAAGAGAACAACTTCACATTTTTTTCACATTACATTTGCATTATACATTTCACATTGTATTCAAGCCTTATGTGGGGTGCAGATTTGATGAGCCGTGGGGCCTTTACTGCATTGTAGGAATTTGTGAATATTCCATCTGCCAGATTTTTATCCATTCATTCAATTGATCTATTTTGTTGATAATATACGGAAAAGATTCAGGAGAATGGTTCCAGGAGTGAGGGACCTGAGCTGCTTGAACAGATTGGAGAAGCTGGGAGTGTTCTCCTCAGAGAAGAGAAGGTTAGAAGGGGAACTGATCAGAAGGGGTTCAAAATCACAAGGGATCTGGGTAGAGTTGAGAGAGAGAAATTGTTCCCATGGGTGGAAGGTTCAAGACCCAGAAGGAATAGATTGAAGGTAGTTGGCAAAAAGAAGCAATGGTGATCTGAGGAGATCAGAGAATATTTGGTAGAGGTTTCCCAAATTGTGAATGGGCTGGATAAAGTAGACAATGACATTAAGTTCCTGCTTGTGAAATAAAAAGAATGAGAGAGACGTGGATTTAAAGTGGTCTGCCAGAGAAGCAAGGGTGATGTGAGAAAGACTTTTTCACACAGCGGGTAGTTAGGGTCTGGAAGGCACTGCCTGGAAGTGTACTGGAGGCAGGTTCAATTGAGACATTGAAGAGGTGAGGCTGTTTGCCGAACTGGTTTATTCTCGTTCAGAGGTGACATCGTCAGTGGAGCCTCCGAAACATCTGAGTGAGAACCAGCCAGCTCGGCGAGCAAGTCAACAGCCTCAACCACAACCCAAGCTACAGATCTTTGCCAAAACTTTAAACATTGAAGAGGTGCTTTGGATGGTTATTTAGGTCATAACGGTGTGCAGGGAAAAGGGGGGAATGGCAGGAAATCGGCACTGGGTAATGAAGCTTTGTGCGTGCGTCAGTATTTTGTTCATGCCCGGGAGCATAGGAAAAGTTGCCATAGACCCAGGAGCTGCTATCTCATTAGAGAGATGACTGGTGGTGGTTTAACCTGAGGGTCACCACAGCTCAGGCGAGGGGGGATATAGGAGAGACCTCCATGGTAATCTCAGCCAGTACAGGAATTGAACCCGTCTTGTTAGCATTGATGTGTGGAACCTCAGGAGACAGGTGAGATCCTAAACCAATATTTTGCCTCAGTATTTACTGTGGAGGAAGACACGGAAACTGGGGAACTAAGGGAAATAAATAGTGATGTCTTGAAAAGAATCCACGTTACAGAATAGGAGGTGGCGGAGGTCTTATAACACATAAAGGTAGGTAAATCTCTAGGACCTGATCACATGTATCCCAGGACATTGTGAGAAGCTGGGGAAGAAATTGTGGGGCCCCTAGCGGAGATATTTGTATCTTTAATAGCCATGGGTGAGGTGCCAGAAGACTAGAGGGTAGCTAATGTTGTGTAATTATTTTAAAAAGACTGCAAGGAAAAGCCAGGGAACTATAAGGAACTAAGGGGCAGCACGGTGGCTCAGTTGTTAGCACTGCTGCCTCACAGTGCCAGGGACCCAGGTTCAATCCCACCTTCAGGCAACTGTCTGTGTGGAGTCTGCACATTCTCCCTGTATCTGCGTGGGTTTCCTCCTGGTGCTCCGGTTTCCTCCCACAGTCCAAAGATGTGTAGGCTAGGTGGATTGGCTGTGTTAAATTGCCTGTAGTGTTCAGGGCTGTGCAGATTAGGTGGGTTACAGGGGGATGGGTCTGGGTGGGATTCTCTGAGGGTTGGTGTGGACTTGTTGATCCGAAGGGCCCGTTTCCACACTGTAGGGACTCTATGATCTACAGAGCAGTGAGCCTGACCCCAGTGATGGGTAAGTTGTTGGAGGGGATTCTGAGAGACAGGATCTACATGCATTTCAAAAGGCGAGGACTGATTAGGGATAGTCAGCATGGCTTTGTGTGTGGGGAAATCATGTCTCACAAAGTTGAAACAAAAACAGAAATTTCTGGAAAATCTCAGCAGGTCTGGCAGTAGCTGTGGAGAGGAGGTAGGACCACTCAAGGATGAAGGAGGGAACTTGTGCTTTTGACAAGGTCCGTCATGGTAGGCTCATCCAGAAGATTATGATGCATGGGATCCATGGTGACTTGGCCGCGTGGATTCAGAATTGGCTTGCTCATAGAAGGCAGATGGTAGTGGTGGAAGGATGTTTTTCAGGGTGGAGGTCCGTGACTAATGGTGTTCCACAGGGATCTGTACTGGGACCTCTGCTGTTTGTGATATATATAAATGGCTTGAATGAAAATGTAAATGGGTGGGTTAGTAAGTTTGCAGGCGATACGAAGATCGGTGGAGTTGTGGATAATGTAGAAGGTTGTCAAAAGTTACAGCGGGATATAGATCAGTTGCAGATATGGGCCGAGAAATGACAGATGGAGTTTAATCCGAGTCAGTATGAGGTGCTGCACTTTGGGAGATCAAATGTCGAGGAAGCGTATACAGTTAATGGCAGGACCCTAAATAGCACTGATGTACAGGGGGATCTTGGGGTTCAAGTCCATAGCTCCCTGAAAGTGGCCACACAAGTAGATAGGGTGGTAAAGAAGGCGTATGGCATGCATGTCTTTATTGGTCAGGGAATTGAGTACAAGAGTCATGATGCCATTTTGCAGCTTTATAAGACTTTGGTTAGGCCACACTTAGGGTATTTAGTTCAATTCCATTTGCTATATTACAGGAAGGATGTGGATGCTTTGGAGAAGGTACAGAAGAGGTTTACCAGGATACTGCCTGGAATAGAGGGTATGAGGAATAAGGAGACGCTAGAAAAACTCAGGTTGTTTTCTCTGGAGCGGTGGAGGCTGAGAGGAGACTTGATTGAAGTCTATAAAATTATGAAATGCATAGAAAGGGTTGATGGTCAGAATCTTTTCCCCAGAGTTGAAATGTCTAATACTAGGGGGCATGCATTTAAGGTGAGAGGGGGAAGTTCAAAGGAGATGTGAAGGGCAAGTTTTTTACACAGAGAGAGGTAGGAGTCTGGAACGCACTATCAGGGGTGGTGGTTGGGGCAGATATGATAGGTGCATTTAAGGAACTTTTTGATAAGCATGTGAATATGCAAGAAATGGAGAAATATGGACCAAGGGCAGGCAGAAAGGATTAATTTAATTTGGTGTCATGTTCAACACAACATTGTAGGCCGAAGGACCCGTTCCTGTGCTGTACAGTTCTATGTTCTAACGATTTGGGTGAAAACATAGGAGGCATGATTAGTAAGTTTATGGATGACACCAAAATTAGTGGTATAGTGGACAGCGAAGAAGATTATCTAAGTGTACAATGGAATCTTGATCAACGAGGCATGTTGGTCGAGGAATGGCAGATGAAGTTAAATGCGGTGAGGTGTTGCATTTTGATAAGATAAACCAGGCCAGAGCTTACACAGTTAATAGTAAGGCCTGGGGAGTGTTGTTGAACAGAGAAACCTAGGGGTGCAAATACATAATTCCTTGAAAGCGGCATTGCAGGTAGACAGGGAAATGAAGGCGTTTGGCTTCATTGGTCAGAACATTAAGTACAGGAATTGGGAGATCATGTTATGGCCGTACAAGATATTGGTAAGGCCACATTTGGAGTACTGCATACAATTCTGGTTGCCCTATTATAGGAAGGATGTTATCAAACTGGAAAGGGTGCAGAAAATTTACAAGGATGTTGGCGGGTTTGGAGGATCTGAGTAATGAGGCAAGGCTGGATAGGCTGGGACATTTTTCCCTGGAGCGTAGGATGCTGAAGGGTGACATTATGAAGGTTTATGAAATTATGAAGGGCAAAAATAAAGTGAATAGCCAAGGTCTTTTCCCCAGGGTGGGGTGGGGTGGGGGGGGTCCAAAAGGAGACGGCATAGGTTTAAGGTGAGAGGGGAGAGATTTAAAATGGAACTAAGGGGCAACTTTTTCATGCAGGGGGTGCAACATACATGGAACGAGCTGCCAGAGGAAGTGGTCAAGGTTAGTACAATTACAACATTTAAAAGACCTTTGGACACATACATGGATAGGAAAGATTTAGAGGGATATGGGCCAAGTGGGATTAACTCGGTTTAGGAAACATGGACAAGTTGGGCCAAAAGATCTGTTTCTATACTGTATTACTTTATCACCCTCAGCTAAACCGGTGTGTGTGTGGGTGTGAGTGTGTGTGTGAGTGTGTGTGTGTGTGAGTGTGTG
>JAHRHZ010000064.1:2940288-2953124 GCA_024137785.1 Ginglymostoma cirratum | reverse complement strand
TCCACATTGTAGGAACTCTATGATTCTAAAGATTAACTTATCTTCTAATTAACCTCAGCCCACAGATGATACAACATTAATGTGTTGCTTGGTGTTTTACATTGGAACGAGGCTGTTGTAAAACTTCACCTCATTAAATGCACCAAAAACAAAGAGAAGGATGTGTTTTTGTGGCTTCCTGTCCTCACCAGCACCTCTTGCAAACTGATTGTTGGTATTTCCAATGGCATAGCAGCACTGGGTGTACTCAGTGTGGACCTCTGCTAAACAGCTTGAATCATTTGTTCACTCATTCATAGGCTGAAAGGTTTACCAGTAACACCAGCATTTATTATCCACCCCTAATTGACCCTTGAGAAGGTGGCGGTGAGTTGCCTTCTTGAACCACTGCAGTCATTGGTGTGTAGGGAACCCAATGCCCTTAGGGACGGAGTTCCAGGATTGTGACCCAGCGACTCTGAAGTAACAACAATATATTTCCATGTCAGGATGGTGAGTGGCTTGGAGGGGAACTTGTAAGAGATGGTGTTCCCATGTATCTGCTATCCTAGATCTTCTAAACGGTAGCTGGCTAAGAGGAGGTGATGGCCTATCACAGGGCTGTTAATCCAGAAGCCCAAGTAAGCTTTGGAGATGGAGGTTCGGATCTCACCAGATCCGAATGGTGGAATGGCAGATGGTGGAATGTGAAGTCAAAGAACAATGCAGAATAGAAACAGACCCTTCAGCCCTCTAAGCCTGCGCCGACACATTTTGCCCTTCCATACTAAAGCTGTCTTCACTTACAGGATTCATATCCCTCTATTCCTTTCCTATTCGTGTATTCGTCCAGGTACTTCTTGAATGTTGTTATTGTGTCTGCTTCCACCACCTCCTCTGGCAATGCGTTCCAGGCACTCACCACCCCTTTGTGTAAAAAAAAGCCTCTCACATCTCTTTTAAATTTCCCCCACCCCTGCCTTGAACATGTGACCCCTAGTAATTTCCCACCCCAGGCAACATCCTGGTAAACCTTTTCTGTACCATCTCCAAAGCATGCACATTCTTCTGGTAGTGTGGTGACCAGAACTGTATGCAATAAAGTGTGGAATAACAGTCTAATGATGACCATTGTCAATTATCAGGAAAAACCCATCTGGTTCACTCATGTTCTTTTGGGAAGGAAACTGCCATCCTTACCTGGTCTGATTTGCATGCGACTCCAGATCCACAGCAATTTGGTTGACTCTTGACTGCCCTCTGAGTAATTAGGGATGAGCAATAAATGCTGACCTAGCCAGATACACCTCATCCCATGAATGAATTGGATGGTGGGATTGGATGATGCTGTCTAAAGAACTGGAGCAGAGTTATTGAAGTGAATTTTGCTACTGAGCGTCGGTGGCGGAGAGAGTGGGATGTTTGTGAATGTGGTGCCAATCAAGCGGCTGCTTTGTCCTGGATGGTGTTGAGCTCTTCGAGTGGTGTTGGAGCTGCCCCCATTGCTCATTAATGTGAGATTCTCCCTGCTCCCACAGCCCCTTCTGAGTGAGATTCCTGTTGGGATTCACTCTTCTTGGATCTTGATGGAAACAATCATCAGATGAGACGTGATGTCCCTCAGGCTAGAGGCAGGGACCACTTCCATCCCACTCCTCCTAAATCATCCTGGCTCTGTTTTTTTTAAAATTCTTTTCCCCACACAGCCCTTCAGTAGCCCTCCCCCAGTCAGTGGACCTGGATTAGTACAAACCAGTACAATAAAAGCGTGTTTATAGCGATGATGCAGAGGTGCTGGTGTCGGACTGGAATGGACAAGGTCAGAAGTCAAATGACACCAGGTTATAGTCCAACAAGCAGCGCTCCGAAAGCTTGTGTTTTCAAATAAACCCATTGGACCAAAACCTGGTGTCGTCTGACTTCTGACCATGTGTTTATATGGGGCCATGCTTTTCAGACTGCCTCCACATGGGTCCACATGTGACCAATGGTTCCTAGTGTCTGACTGAAAGAGAAAAAGGAACAGAAAAGTCACAGGGAAATCATTTCCCCAAAGCAGAGCAGCTTCAAGGAACAAGCCGTAGAAAATCAGCTGATGTGGCTCTGTGCAGACTCGAGTTCTGCTCGAAATGCTGAACCCATTCATTTTGATGACTGGTATTTAATCTCTGGGGGAAGATGAAGAAAATCAATGTAAAACGATACAAAGCTGACTTAGCAGGAATCCGAGTTACTGAAGGGATACAGTCAGCAAATACATTGAGGATTGTGAGAGTGAACAAGGCTCCCTGGGAGACAAGAATTATTTTCATTCCCAGGTTACACCCACATCACACACTCAGTCTGAACTGAGCTCAGTCTGTTAATTAATTTTGGTTCCAATTGATGGAGACAATTTTTCCAAATAAATGTTGTGTTTATCAGAATGGAGCCTGTTGGCTCGGGTGAAATGGAACATTTTCCATTTGAACTGGTAACATTGGCAACAAACACTCCCAGGACAGGTACAGCACACGGCTCAATACAGTGTAAAGCTCTTTCTGCTCTTTTAAACTGGAAGTAGATCTCACTCAACACTGTTCTCAATCATTCCTAGGACAGTTACAGCATAGGGCTCAGTACCGAGTAAAGCTCCCTCTACTCTTTTAGAGTGGAGGTAAGGGTCTGTCTACATTGTCCCCATCAAACAGTCCTAGGACGGGGACAGCAAGGGGTCAGATACAGGGTAAAGTTCCCTCAGTGCTGTCCCCATCAAACACCCCCTGGACAGGCTCAGCACGGGGTTAGATACAGAGTAAAGCTCTCTCTACGTTGTCCCCCATCAACATACCCAGGACAGCGACAGCACGGGGTTAGATACAGAGTAAAGCTTCCTCTACACTGTTCCCATGAAACACTCCCAACCTGAAGAAGCTTGAGGAGAGCTGGCACTGTGCAGTGCTAATGTGAAACCAGGACAAATATATAAACCGAGGATAAACCTGATGCATGGTTGTCTCCTGGCGCTGTTTTGGGAATGTTTTTACATCGCTAGTTTATATTGAAATAGAGGATGAGGACATTCAGCAAGATACCATTTGGCCTAGTGTGTCAATGCTGACTACATGAAAGGTTCACACATTTCGCAGCTCCACCCCACCCCTCTCTTTCTCCGTAGTCCTGCCAGAAGTTCTACCTTCAAGTATTTCTCCAATTCGTCTTTTAAACTTACCGTCAAATCTGCTTCCATTGACTTTCGGATAGTTTTTGTCCAAATGCTAAATATCTTGTCATTACTATAATACTTTTTATTACATTCAGTGACGTCCAGGCACAAGCAATCAACGTCTGTAGTTGATATCCCAAGAAATAAACTTGATTAACTCATTTCACCTTGACTAGAAGTATAACTTTTGTCAATCACTTTGATCCCAGATCCTTCTACAATTTTTTGATAAAACTTGAGATCTGTGTTTGCCTCCGCCCATTGCACAAAGTTAATGCATATTCATTGTGACATGACAAGTGTCACTATAAACAAGATTCCCACAAATTGGCTGCGTTCCTTCAAAACATCAGATACTAAATTTACTTCTTTCATGAGCATAGCCAGCATTTGTTTAAACCACCCCCTACCTGCCCAATGGTACCATTTCAGAGTTAACCACATTACTGTTGGGTTTGGGCTCACACACAGACCTCCTTACTAAAGGATGTTAATGAGCCAGACAACTGTTTTAACAAGCAATCAATGATTGCTTTCATGATCACCACAACTTCTTAATGTTGTAAGTTATTAAATGAATTCCTACCAGGTCACAGGGGATTTGAACCCAGAGCATTAACAGGCTTTTAGCTTACTAGCCCAGTGACGTTACCATTCAGCCACATCCTGTCTTTCTGTAAACTGGTTTGTTGTTCAGCTTTATAGTCCCACGTTCTATCTTAAGACTGTCATGCCTATCTTGTTTCATTATCATGTGGCCTTGAAATTAGGCCAATGTGCAGAAGCAACGCATTCTGCAAGTCATATCCTGAACCTCAATCGAAATGATATAGCGCAGCAACCTCAACTGTACGCTGAAGGACATGTAGGTTGGCTGGTAACTTCCCATCCAGCTACTCAGTGTCAAGGTTAAAGACCAAGCATGCTCACTCAGTTCCTATTCCACAGATGCTGCCAAATCTTCCGGGGCTTTCTGTCTTTATTTCAGATTTCTAGTACTTCCATGTTTTGCATTTGTATTAAGGTGGATTTCACAGGGTCTTCATTAAGGGTCAAGTCAGGGTCAAAAGCAACAGGCAGTCCCCATTGGTGGAAGGGTCGAGAATTCAAGGGCACCCATTTCAGGTGATTGGCTGAGGAGCCAATGGGGTTAGATACAGAGTAAAGCTTCCTCTACACTGTCCCATCAAACATCTCAAAACAGGGACAGCACAGGTTTGATACAGGGCAAAGCTCTCTCTACACTGCCCCAACAAACTTCCCCGGATAGGGACAGCATAGGGTCAGATACAGATTAAAGCTCACTCTATACTGCCCCCATCAAATAACACCAAGACAGGGACAGTTAGGAACAGAGTAAGACTTTTTCTTCTACGTTGTCTCATCAAACACTCCCAGGGCAGGGACAGCACAGGGCTAGATACAGAGTAAATCTTCCTCTACACTGTCCCTATCAAACACTCCCAGGGCAGGGACAGCACAGGGCTAGATACAGAGTAAAGTTCCCTTTACATTGTCTCTATCAAACACTCAAAGGACAGGGATAACATGGGTTTAGTTACACAGTGAAGCTTCCTCTACACAGGAAAGGTCTGTTGACGCAGAAAGTGGTTCAGTTGGAGAATGCACTGCCCGAGAGTGTGGTGGAGGCAGTGTCAACTGTAGAGCATCAGGCATGTCAGTCCATGGTGATGATATCACTGGAGTAATATTCCAGAACTTCAGGCGAATGTTCTGTCAATAAGGAATTGAAGCCCACCAAAGCAGATGGTGGAATTTGAATTCATTAAAAAATCTGAAATGAAAATGATCTACTGATGACTGTGTAATCACAGTCGATTGTTGTAAAAACCCATCTAGTTCACTTCCTTTAGGGAAGGAACTGCCATCCTTACTAGGTCTGGCCTGCATGTGACTCTAGACCCACAGCAATGCGGTTGCCTCTTAACTACATTCTGGGGAATTAGGGATGGGCAACAAATGCTGGACTAGCCAGCGACACCCACATTCTATGAATGACATTAAAATTCAGCAGAGAATTGGATCATTACCTAAAACAGAGAGGCCTGCATATACAGAGTAGCTAATATGCTGTTCCTTTGAGGCAGCGTTGACATGAATGATGAGTGGCCTCTATGCTGCTGTTATCCTATGAATGCCCCCTCAACAGCCCTCTCTGTAAGGTTCATCCTATACCACTTGATCCTTCATTGACCTTAATTCTGTCTCCTCAAACTGCCAGTTTCCTAAACAGTGGGAAATGTATTTTCTGATTCACCTCATTAGAGCCGTGCAGCTTTGCTGCAAAATCTTTCCACAGGAATCACAGATTAAACCTCTCCCAGTGAGACCAGATCATTAAAGGTGTAAATTGCAGCATGTTAATTTCAGGCAGTGCCTGGGAATGAGCTGCCAGCGTGTGACAGACAAACACTGTGGCCTGAGGCTGCTTAATTCAGATCCCAATATAGATTCATGCCTCAATGCTGTTAATCCTCAAAGAATGGATGCTGCAATGCTGCCCGTTTGTACATTATCTGGTTGTGTTGCAATGAAAATGAGTGTATGAAATCAGGGGGACCTGGGGCTGATTTCTGAGCACTAAATTCTACTTTTTTCTATATGTGTTATGGACCAGTCCAGACCCCCTCAAAATATTTTAAGAAGGTAGCCCAGACCCTAACTTTTTCTTATTTCAAAGGAAAATGCGAAGTGCTGTGTTCCAGACGCAATGTGACTGGTCAGACTACTCAACATTAAGCAAAAAATAAATACAATGTGAAAAAAATACAAGGTTACCCACATTGATAGGAGAAACAGATGTGCAGAGCATTTCTTAAATGGTTAGAGGTTGGGAACTGGCGAAACAAAGGGATCTAGATGTCCTTGTCAATAAGCCATTCAGAGAAACAAGCTATTAGGAAGGCTAATGGAATGTTAGGCTTTATCGCAAGAGGATTGGAGCGCAGTAATAACGAAGTCTTGCTTCAATTATATAGGAGCTTGGTTAGACTTCGCCTGGAGTAGTGCATGTAGCTCTGGTCTGTCTAACTCAGGAAAGAGATGACTGACATAGAGGAGTGCAACAAAGGCACGTCCTTGGGCTGGTGGGACTGTCCTGTGGAGAGAGATTGGGCAAACTGAGCCTGGATACCCTGCAGCATCGAAGAATGAAAGGTGAGCTCATAGAGCAGTTAAAGAGACAGATGGGGTTGATGCAGGTAAGAGGTTCCCCCGGTTGGGAGTCTAAAGTCAGAGGTACAGTTTAAAAACTATGTAGATGCTACTTAGGTCTGATCAGAGGACAATTAATTTTACTTAGAGAGTTGTGAATCCATGGGATTCTCCACCTCAAAGGACTGTTAAAGGTCAATATTTGAATATGTTTAATGTAGGGATTGTTAGATTTCCGATTACCAGCGGTATACAGTGGGGATGGGATGATGTAAAAGACATTGAAATTTTCAGTCAGCCATGATCATATTCAATAGTGGGCCAGGCTCAATGGACTGAATGGCCTACCCCATGCCTCTGTTTATATATTTGATTCCCTCCTAAATGCCTTGATAGAACCTGTATCCATCATGCACTCAGATCGAGATCCTAATGTTTTTCCTTATGTCACCTTTGATTCTTTTTGCCAGGCCTAGTCTGGCCTACATGTGCCTCCAGACTCATAACCATGTGATTGACTTTTATCTGCTCTCTGGGTAATAAAGGCTGGCCTAGCTACTGATGCACACATGCCATGAATGAACCAAAAGAAACCTCTCAGGCTCAAAATAAAGGTTACCATTCTCAGATTTGGAAAATGATCACACATTAATTGCCATTTGTGGAAGAGAGTTCCAAATGTTTCCCAGTCTCTGTTAAACAAAGTTTCATCCCAGAAAGGTCTGAGTCTAATTTGATTGTCCCCATAGTGGTAGACTCTGTTAGAGATAAGACCATCTGATAAAGAAGATGAAGAAAGCCATTCAGCCCATCGAGTGTGCTCCACTGTTCACTGAGATCATGCTTGATCTGATAATCCTCAATACTGCTTTCCTCCTTTTCCACGTAGTCCTCGATTCCTTTACAGATTAAAAATCTGTCTATCTCAGCCTTGAATATGTTTAATGTCCAAGCCTCCTTGGTAAAGAATTTCATAGATTCACTACCCTCTGAGAGAAGAAATTCCTCCTCATCTCTGTCTTAAATGGACAGTACAGGCTTGATGGGCTGAAGGGCCTCGTCTGTACCGTATGATTCTATGATCTTTTATTCTGAAATTATGCATTTTGGTCCTCGACTCTCCCAAAAAGGGAAGCAACCTGTCTGCATCTACCCTGTCAAGCCCCCAGGAATCTTTAATGCAATGGCACGTTGACTATCGCAGGTGTTCTTGAGAAGGGGGTAGGAGACCACAATGCCAGAAGGCATTTGATAAAGTCCAATGTGAGAGCGTGTTAACGAAGATAGAAGTACACGGAACTGAGGGCAGATTTTTAACATGGCTGCGAAATTGGTTGAGTGGCGGGAGGCAGAAAGTCAGGATAATGAGTTGGCCCTCAAATTGGCAGCATGTGGCCAATGGTGTCCCATAAGGAATAAAAACCGAAAGAACTGCAGATGCTGTAAATCAGGAACAAAAACAAAGTTGCTGGAAAAGCTCAGCAGTCTGGCAGCATCTGTGAAGGGGAAAACAGAGTTAATGTTTCAGGTCTGGTGACCCTTCCTCAGAACTTCTGCTTTTTCCTTCAGAGATGCTGCCAGACTTGCTGAGCTTTTCCAGCAACTTTGTCTTTGTGTCCCATAAGGATCTGAGTCAGGGCCCCAATTATTCACATTATTTATAATGTCTTGGATAATGGTGTAGAAAGCCATATATCCAAATTTGCTGATGGCACAAAGTTAGGTAGCAAAGTAGACACTAGAGATGATAACATAAAATTACAAAGGGATATTAAAGATTAAATGAATGGGCAAAACTATTGCACATGAAGTTCAATATAAACAAGATTGAGGTTATCAATTTTGGACCGCGAAAGGATAGACCTTTCTAGATGGGACGAAGTTAACTACAATGGATGTCCAATGAGACTTAAGGGTTCAGACGCATAGATCTTTAAAATACCATTATCAGGCACAGAAAATAATCAGGAAGGCTAATAGAATGCAGGTCTTTATATCTCGAGGTCTGGAGTACAAGGATGCAGACATTATGCTGCAGCCATTGCAACACCCTGGATAGACCCCACTTGGAGTACTGTGAGCAGATCTGCCAGCTCACCTTAGGAAGGATAGATTGGCATTGGCATTGGCATTGCAGATTTGCAAGAATGATACCTGGACTTCAGGGGTTTCAAGAAGAGATTATACAAATTAGGCCTATTTTCTCTAGAATTTAGAAGGTTAAAGGGTAATCTGATCAAAGTCTTCCAGATATTAACAGGAAAAGACAGCTTAGATATGGATAACAAGGTGTGGAGCTGGATGAACACAGCAGGCCAAGCAGCATCATAGGAGCAGGAAAGTTTGATGTTTTGGGCCTAGACCCTTCATCAGAAATTATCTCTATATCTTAGACCTATTATCTCTATATCTTAGACATGGATAAACTATTTCCACTGATTGTGATTCTAGAATTAGGGGGCATAGTCTGAGAATTAGGGCCAGAGCGATCAGGAGAGATGTTAGGAAGCACTTCGACACATAGAGAGTGGGTGTTGTTTGGAATCCTCTCCCACAAACAGCAGTGGATGCTGGATCTGTTGTTAATTTTAAATCTGAGATGAGTACATTTTTGTTAAGTAAAACCATTAAGGGATATGGGCCAAAGGGAGGTAGATGGAGTTAGGCCACAGATCAGCCATAATCTAATTGAATAGTGGAACAGGCTCCAGGGGCTGAATGGCCTACTCCCGTTCCTATGTAGTAAGCTCACCATGGATGTTAACCATAGTTGGTGTCCCTCCAATTCTCATTTACGCTTGATCAGGTACAATGTGTCAGGAGATGTCTTGACTAAGACCAGTACAGGCCTTATCAGAAGGCTACTGACAGGAGTGGCTACTGTCCTGACTCTAACCTGTGTCAGTTTGGGGGACATTCATCTAGGGAGGCAACACCAGCTGGTTGGCACACATTGGCCTTTTCCAAAAGCTTAGGAGCCTCTCTCTCTGTAACCCCCTACAGCCCTACAATCCTCCAAGGACTTTACAATTTCATTAACTCAATTCTGGCCATTTGCCCATTGCCCACTTCCTTCAACAAAAGCAAAATACTGCGGAAGCTGGAAATCTGACACAAACACACATAATGCTGGAGAAGCTCAGCAGGTCTGGCAGTATCTGTGACAGACAGAGACAGAGTTATATGAGTTCCGAAGAAGAGTCACCAGATTTTGAAACCTTAACTCTGCTTTCTCTCTCCACAGATGCTGCCAGACCTGCTGAGTGTCTCCAGCAATCTCTGAGTTTGGCCTACTCCCTTCACTCAGTGACTGTGTTCTCAGTTGCCTGGGCCCCGTGTTCTCCGTCAGCCTTTCTGCCCCTCTAACTCTTTGGCCTCCCTAGCCCTTCCTCTGAACAAGCTATGGATCACCTGTCCTGATACCTTCGTATGAAAATCGCTTCCAAGTTGTGTTTGATCATATATTTTACTTTGCAAAATGCATGTTGTTTCTAAGGGGAGAGGATAACTGGGTGGGGTATGAAAATGGCCCGTGATGTTCTCTTGCCCCTTTTATCACCACCAATAAAGTGAATTTCACCAACCACCCCCCCTACCCCCACCCCAAATCAAGCTGCTGTTCTGGCTGAGATTGTTCCAGTACAGATCAGGAACCAGACCCAGCCCTTCACAGCTGTGTACTGAGGACTGCAGTGTGAAGTGCCTGAATCAACTGGGCTACTATGGTAATGACTGTAAGAAATAGGAACAGGAGCAGGCCACCCCGCCCCTCGAACCTGCACCGGCATCCAATAGGGTCATGGCTGATCCGACATTTGTCACGCCCACTTTCCTGTGTGACTTTACGCGCCAGGGCTTTGCCTATTGGAGATGTTGTTGTAATTTTGCCTCCTCTTGTATTTCAGGGTGGATTGATGGCAATCTACATTGTGCATGAGAGACCAGAGGACATTGCTGGCGTGATCTTTGTTGCACCATTGGTGATATTGAATCCCGAAGCTGCTACACCTCTAAAGGTCAAAAAAAAACCCTGAATGTTTTGTGGAGAGCGTCTCACCCCTCCCTGGGTTGTCTGCACCAATTCCCAGTCCCCGTTGTCAAAGGAGAGCACTCTCCTTCAGTTGTTGGTGGGGGTCAGTTCCACCGGCACCTAGCAGGAACCAGACAGATGTGTCCATATGGTCCTCCCCAGGGAAGCAGGTGGATGGGGATAGATCTCACATCTTGCTACTAGAGGCAGTCCTTCCCATCATCTGTAACTCTTGCTGGCCAGTTCAATGGCTTTGTCATCCTTTACTTGGCTAACCTCATTACAATTACTGCACTCATCTCCCTCCTTTTCTCATTGAGAATTGGGGATGGGTTAAGATTAGTGGTGTAGTAATTTTAACAAGATCAGCCAGGCGGATCTCATAGAATCTGCGTTCCTGATTGGGGCTGTTAACCTGGTCCAATCAGGGAGCCCTGGCAGACTGATATAAATAGGAGTGTCAGGAGAAGGGTCCAGACCCGAAACGTCAGTGTTCCTGCTCCTCTGATGCTGCTTGGCCTGCTGTGTTCATCCATCTCTACACCTTGTTACGTCAGACATCCTGTTCACTCTGAGAGCTGGCTCTGAAGGAACTGCATCAGTGTCAAGAACTCTCCCCGTGTAAATAAAGGGATGATGTGTTGATGGGGTACCAGCCTCTGTGGCGTTATTTCATTTGGGGTTGGTGGGCATGGAATTTTCACATGAATCAGGAATAGAGCAGATACTCCTGGATCATCCCCAGTCTCCCTGCTCTTGAAGAGAAAGCCCATCTCTGAGCATCAGTGAGGCTAATCTGTTTGAAAACTCCTGATATTTTGACTAGAAACGTAGCAGGAATTGAACTAATGTTTGCCATTTACACAAGTGTGTTTTTTCAGAATGCTTAATTCATTAAGATTCTTCAGAAAAGGTAATGAACATCTGCCCCTTCAAGCACCTTCCCTTGATATACATTCACCCCATACTCCACTTTCTCACCCTCTCACTTAACCCTATGAACACATCAAACTGCGTCTAGAACACACCAAAACTTAAAATCATATTTACAAAAAACAGAGATAACAGGTGTGGAGCTGGATGAACACAGCAGGCCAAGCAGCATCATAGGAGCAGGAAAATTTGACGTTTCGGGCCTAGACCCTTCATCAGAAATGGGGGAGGGGAAGAGGGTTCTGAAATAAATAGGGAGAGAGGGGGAGGCGGATAGAAGATGGATAGAGGAGAGGATAGGTGGAGAGGAGGCAGACAAGTCAAAGAGGCGGGGATGGAGCCAGTAAAGGTGAGTGTAGGTAGGGGGGTGAGGAGATAGGTCAGTCCAGGGAGGACGGACAGGTCAAGGGGGCGGGATGATGTTAGTAGATAGGAGATGGGGATGGAGCTTGAGGTGGGAGGAGGGGATAGGTGAGAGGAAGGACAGGTTAGGGAGGTGGGGACGAGCTGGGCTGGTTTTGTGATGCGGTTGGGGGAGGGGAGATTTTGAAGCTTGTGAAGTCCTCATTGATGCCATTGGGCTGCAGGGTTCCCAGGCTGAATGTGAGTTGCTGTTCCTGCAGCCTTCGGGTGGCATCACTGTGGCAGTGCAGGAGGCTCAGGATGGACATGTCGTCTGAGGAATGGGAGGGGGAGTTGAAATGGTTCGCGACTGAGAGGTGCAGTTGTTTGTTGCGAACTGAGTGCAGGTGTTCTGCAAAGCGGTCCCCAAGCCTCCATCACACAATCGATCACACCACGCTGCGATTTGGTGTGAAGCAGCAATCAATTTCATAGATAGATAGAATCCCTACGTGTGGAAGTAGGCCATTCAGCCCATCAAGTCCACACCAAACCTCTGAAGAAAATCCCACCAAAACCCACCCCTCTGCCCTTTCCCTGTAACCCTGCAGTTCGAATGGCTAATCCACCTAGTCTGTATATCCATGGTCACGATGGGCAATTTAGCATGGCCAATCTGCCTAACCTGCACATCTTTGTACTGTGGAAGGAGACCCAAGCAGACACGGGGAGAATGTGCAAACTCCACACAGTCACCCCAGGGTTTAACTGAACCCAGGTCCCTGGCGCTGTGAGCCAGCAGTGCTAACCACTGAGCCACCGTGCCAACCTGTAAAAGGCTGTGAAGAGTTTCGATTTTCAGGAAGTGGGTGTTATTAAGTCAGGCTTGGCATTTATTGCCCATGTCCTAGCTGCTGTGAGCCCAGGGAATGTGGCACTGAGCTGCCTTCTTGAACCAGAGATAGCAGGAACTGCAGATGCTGGAGAATCTGAGATAACAAGGTGTAGAGCTGGATGAACACAGCGGGCCAAGCAGCATCAGAGGAACAGGAAGGCTGACGGGTCGGGCCTAGACCCTTCTTCAGACCCTTTTTCTGAAGAAGGCTCCAGGCCCGACACGTCAGCCTTCCTGTTCCTCTGATGCTGCTTGGCCTGCTGTGTTCATCCAGCTCT
>JAHRHZ010000064.1:2925569-2939888 GCA_024137785.1 Ginglymostoma cirratum | reverse complement strand
CTGCTTGGCCTGCTGTGTTCATCCAGGTCTACACCTTGTTATCTCTGCCTTCTTGAACCGTTGGGATTGCCAATGGGCAATGGTTTAGTGGTGTGATCCAAACAAATAGATTCCTATAGAATAAAAGCAAAATACTGCGGATGCTGGAAATCTGAAACAAACACAGAGAATGCTGGAGAAACTCCGTAGCTCTGGCAGTATCCGTGGAGACGGAAGCAGAGTTAAAGTTTCAAGTCCAAAATGACTCTTCTTTGGCTTCTAGTCTTTTAATGGGCATGGGCATCGCTGGCTGGCCAGCATTTATTACCCGCCCCTAGTTGCCCTTGAGAAGGTGCTGGTGGTGGTGGTCAGCTGCTTTCTTGAACTGCTGCTGCCCACATGATGAAAGGACACCCATAATGCCCTTAGGGAGGATGGTCCAGGATTTTGACCCAGTGGCAGTGAAGGAACGTCAGTATATTTCCAAGTCAAATTGGAGGGGAACTTGCAGGGAGTGGTGTTCTCATGTACCTGCTGCCCTTGTTCTTCTAGATGGAAGTGGGTGTGGTTTTGGAAGGTGCTGTCAAAGGAGCCTTGGTGAGCCATTGCAGTGCATCTTGTAGATGGTACACACTGCTGCTACTGAGCATTGGTGGTGCAGTGAGTGGATGCTTGTGGATGTAATGCCAATCAAGCGGGCTGCCTTGTCCTGGATGGTGTCGAGCTTCTTGAGTGTTAGTCTGAGAATATTATAAAGCAGAGGTGGATAGATTCCTGATGAGTGAGGGGAGTGGAAAGTTATCAAGGATAGTTCAGAATGTGGGGTAATCAGATCAGCCATGATCTTAATGAATGGCAGAGCAGGCTCGAGGGGCTGAATGGCGTAGTTCAGCTATTAAATCGTATGTTCATGATATTTCCTCAAAGAATAGTCAAAGGCAACAAACGACCCTCAGGAGTTTGAACCCATCCCTTAAAGATAACATATAATCTAATTGTATATCAGCATGAGCCTCGGTCATGGCAGATATGAGTCATTTTAACTCCAATCTCCTGCCTTCTCTCCACATCCCCACTATCTTTATTCTCTAAGCAAATATCTAAAATCAGACACATTCTTTGTTTCATGAATTTTCTTTCTCCAGTTTGATACTTGAATGGCAGAGTGGGCCAAATGGTCTATTACTACACTTACATCTTAATTTCTTGAGGCTCAGATCAGGAATTTAACTGTGGAAGTTAAGGAATCCATCCAGGAACATTCATCCCAATGGATTAGGGAATCATGTGAGGATCAACGACCTGCACAGCAGAGTACCCAATGCTCATCCTCATTGTTCCAAGGGAGTGCGGTCTCCCAAGTAATTGGGTGAAATGTTGACCAAAATAAAGAAGTAGACTTACTTGCTTTCCTTTCTCTGCTGTAGGTATTTTGTGCCAGAGTTTTGGACTACTTCTTGCCAAATGTAGCTTTGGGATATATGGATCCACACTCTCTGTCAAGAGACGAAAAGGAGGTGGGTTACTCATGATTTATTTTCTTCACATATTCAGACAAAGGCATTATGTGTACACAAGGTCCAATCCATCATAGCATAAGGTGCTATTTAATCCATTTCATTGGGTCCATTTTTAGAGATGGGGGATGGGGAGGCAGGGGATCATGGTTGGGGTGGCGATGGCTAGTGATATTATCACTGGACTGTTAATCCAAGGACCCAGGTAATGTTCTGGGGATCTGGGTCCAATAAAAATAGTCTGGAATAACTGTCCATGAATCCATGGCCAATTGTCGGAAAGACCCGTCTGGTTCACTAATGCCCTTTAGGGAAGGAAACTGCCATCCTTACCTGGTCTGGTCTACATGTGACTCCAGACCCACAGCAATGTGGTTGACTCTTAACTGCCCTCTGGGCAATTAAGGATGGGCAATAAATACCGCCTAGCCAGCATCACCCACATCCCGTAAATGAATTTAGAAAGATGCATTTTCTCCCAAAATCAATGCCTTGCCTTATGTAGCACCTTTAAGAGCCTTCCTATTTTATAACCCTTCTGCACTGAGGGCAAATGGTTAGATGATCCTTCAGTATCTTCATAATGGCTTACAGTGAATTTTCCAGTCAACAGGAAATCCCCTGTCACACTAAATGCCACACAATATAGTTATTGAGTTGCCAGTGCCATTATGGAGTCAAACTGGCCAGACAAGGACACAAACTTATGAGGTATCAGCGCACTAATGGTGAACTTGGTCATAGGGTCTTATTTTCTAAGACCTTCACTCATTATGAAGGGGGTCTCACAGAAACCTGTAAAACTCTAACAGGACTAGGCAGGGTAAAAACAGGAAGGATGTTCCCGATGACTGGGGAGTCCAGAACCAGGGGTCACAGTCTAAAGATAAGGGGTGGACCATTTAGGACTGAGATGAGGAGAAATTTCTTCATGCAGAAAGTGGTCAGCCTGTGGAATTCTCTGCCATAGAAAGTGGCTAAGGGTTAAAACATTGTAATATCTTCAAGAAGGAGTTAGATATATTTCTGAGGACTAAAAGGATCAAAGAGTATGGAGAGAAACTGCGAATAGGATACTGAATTTGAGGATTAGCTAATGTCATACTGAATGGCGAAGGAGGCTTGGAGGGCCACGTAGACTACTCCTGCTCCTTTTTTCTACGTTTCTATGATCATTGGCTCATTATTGCTGACTAAACTGAGTATCACTTGCTGTGACTGAGCCAAAGACAGTCTGATTTTAACATGTTGGTTCTGTCCAGTGCGCTGGGAGGAAGGAAGGTGGTGGGCAAGAGTGACCTCACATTGCCAATGTGTCAAAATCTACCTTTACATGATTTTTAAATCCACATTTATGAAACATCACGCAGTATTTAATCAAGATTGGACCAACGTTTAATTCAATCAACGAACTAGGCACAGGTGAGCTCTAGTTTACAGAGGATGCAAACAACAGGCACAACAGAGGAGCACCACCCCCACAACAGGACATTTGAAGGGATAGTAAGAACTGCCGATGCTGGAGTCAGAGACAACACAGTGTGGAGCTGGAGGAACACAGCAGGCCAGGCAGCATCAGAGGAGCAGGAAAGTTGACGTTTTGGGTCACGGGCCTTCTTCAGAAATGGGGAGGGGGCAGGGAGCTGGGAAATAAATACAGAAAGAGGGCATGGGGCTGGGGAAAGTAGGTGGGATGGTGATAGGTGAGTGCAGGTAGGGAGTGGTGGGGTTTGGTCAGTGGGATGGGTGGAGCGGAAAGGTGGGAGAGAAGATGGACAGGTCTTTTTTCTTTTTTATTCATTTTAGGGTGAAAATAGAAGGCAATAATCTGATGGGATGGGGACACCTAGCCATTCCAATTCCATCAGAAAGTTTGTGCGTAACTTCTTAATATCATATTGTAGTGTCCGGTAGGGATGACCGAGACCAAATGGATCTGTGGGATAGTGAAATTCCAAGAGGGTAGGGATCATTTATTAGCTTAAATAGAGCATTGGCTAACCAACCAAAAGAAGGGAGTCAGCATTAATAAATCTTTTTCTGGTTGGCAAGAGGTGATTAATGGGGGTGCCACAGGTTTCGGTCCTATGGCCACAACTATTGACACTCTGTGTTAACGCCTTGGATTCAGGGACAGAACGTACTGTAGCCAGATTTGCTGATGACACTAAAATAGGTGGGAAAGTAAGTTGCAATGAAGAAGTAAGAAATTTACAAATGGAAATGGATAGGTTTGGATTCTGTATTTGAGGAGGCAGTTCAGAGGAAGTTCAGTAGATTGATTCCAGAGATAAGGGGTTTGTCTCACGAAGAAAGACTGAGCAGTTTACTCTCTAGGGTTTAGAAGAATGAGAGGAGATCTAATTGAGGTCCTTTTTAAAAAATTCTTTAACAAGATGAGGGCATTGCTAACTACGCAGCATTTATTGCCCCCAGAGGGCAGTTCAGAATCAGCTACATTGCTGTGGGTCTGGAGTCACATGTAGGCCAGACTGGGTAAGGATGGCAGTTTCCTTCCCTAAAAGGCATTTGTGAACCAGATGGATTTCTCCCCAATTCATTCATGGTCATCATTAGATTCTTAATTCCAGATATTTTAATTGAATTCAGATTCCACCATCTGCCATGGCGGGATTTGAACCCAAGTCCCCAGAACGTTATCTGGGTCTCTAGATTAACAGTCCAGTGATAATACCACTAGACCATCGCCTCTATAAGATGCTAAAAGGGATTGACAAAATAGATGGAGATAGAGGATGTTTCCTTCTGTGGGGCAATCCGGAGCAAGATGTCATAGTTTTAGGATAAGGGGTAACAGATTTAAAACTGAGATGAGGAGGAATGACTTCTCTCAAAATGTCATGAACCTGTATAATTCAGTCTCCCAGAATGGCCTGCTCCTGGTTCTAGCTCTTATGTTCTTATGTAAGTGATATTGATTTGTTAGTTAAGGGATTTTGGGGTGAGAACTGATATCTATGTATATATGGGGTACATATAATCAGCGTGTTGGTGTTTTGCAATGTGGGAGTTGGAATGAAACTCCAACCAGAAAAGTAAAAGTCTGGAATCTACCTAACTGACCTTTAACCTCTGCTCTATAAGCCTATTTAAAACAAAACTTTCATGGGCTTGTGGACGTTGCTGGCTATGTCAGCATTTATTGCCTGTCCCTAATTGCCCAGAGGGCAGTTAAACATCAACCACATTGCTGTGGGTCCGGAGTCTCATGTAGGTCAGAGCAGGTGAGGATGGCAGATTTCCCTCCTTAAAGGATATTGGTGAACCAGATTTTTTTTAACAGCAGTTATGCAGACACCGTTAGATTGTCTTTATGTCAGATCTGATGGAATTCAAACAGTACCGCCTGTTTACTGGTGGTATTCAAACCCATATCTCCAGAACGATAGTCCAGTACCTGCCCTTTTATATGCCCTGTCATATTTGCTCGTGGGCCTCAGGCTCCCTTATAGGAAAGGCACTCAGCGCCTGATTGAGTGACCAGCATTGGGAAGCAACATCCTCCTGAAAGCTACTTCGATCCTTTTGATTTGGTTTGATTTATTGTCCTGTGTACCTAAGCACAGTGAAGAGCTTTGTTACAAACCACTTCACCCCTTCCCACCAGCAGTGCCTTCTCCCTACAGTTTCCCTCCTCCTTCCCTTATCCACTTGTGAACTGGATCAATCTGTCAATCCTAGTCCTCTGATGTCTAGAGCAGCCACTGTTCCTGATGACACTGACAGGTATTGAAGAGCCATCAGCTTCTGAGTGGCCATCCTCAGGGTCCTGTATCCCAGAGAATTCCAATGCTGGTCAGTTAGCTCTTCATCCCAGTTGGCCGTCCAGTAGGAGGTGACATAGAGCTCTCCAGTCAATGGGAAAGGCCCCTGGCATTGACAGTAAATTCCAACATTACTGAGTTCCTATTGCCAAAGACATCTCAACACAGCGTCAACAGTCTTGTGAGAAAACAGTCCTAATTCCTGCTGCCAATCCTCTCCCCACTGCCCAGAGAACGTAAGAAACTGATGGTCCTCTGAGCTCCCAGCATTTGCAATCAGAGGTTGGGCTTGAAACTGAACCTGACTCGTACATTTAGACTGTCTGACTGACCTCTGACCTCTGCTATGCGGACGTCTCCAAGTGCAGTTTGCAGACGGGCAGTGGGGGACAGCCCCCAGATGTTGGGTATCGCTCAGTACCACGTGAGTGAGCTGGGGAGCCTGGGGGTGGAGTGAAAGCAGTCTCCACGTTGCCCAGTGTGCTATATCTTGCATTACAACCAAACCGCACCATTCTCTTGAGGAATCAATTTTTGTTTTAATCAAGAGGGTTGGTCAGTCTTTACTCCCACCTCTGAGAGAAAAGATCATGAGCTGTAGCCCCAATTTAACACGCAATTTTCGCTATTTGGTGAGTACATTGCCATGATTTATTTTTTAAGAATGCTGCCCAAGCGTTCCAAACACTATGGAAATAATCATTGAACAGTGTAGCATTCACAGACGTGCTGCCAAATAATGCAATTCTATATTGTCATGTGACGCCATAATTCTCAGTTAGTGACTAAAGCTCTTAAGAAAAGTCAAATTTTGCTCTCTGTGGTGGTGTGTATTTTTCCCTGGAGGGTTATACGGTCTGGGTATAAATCTTGCGATGACGGATTAGAGGGAGGAGAGGTTAGCAATTACGCCACATCATTATGCACCATCTCCAAGGTGATGTCCTTCATGATGGGACCCACTCAAAGGTCAAGTAGCGAAAGGTCATTACTGATCATGTGATGGCCGCTGCCACTATCGAACAAAACTGGACCAAAACATTGTTGGCAGTTTTCCATCCATTGCTGTAAGTTCGACAGACATTAACCCATTGAGTGCAGCAGCATTTCCACATTGCATCCTGCTTTGTACAGCATCCATGAGCAGAGTTAGACTAAGATGTAGGAAGGTCAGACGCAGGTTCGGGCAACGATAGACAGATGTGGACTGGACTCCACACTAGTGCAAATTTGTAACATTGAAAAACCACAATATGTAGAGAAACATGGCAGACCAGGAATTCACTGGTCGGCTCTTCCCCAAAACTGCGGGGAGAGTGAGACAAGCTAAATTACTGTTGCAGAGTGCTGGCATAAAGTAAAGGATGAATGGCCTCCCTCTGCTCTGTAACTATGCTATCAATTCTACACTTCTGTTCTAGATAAATTTCCTCTTTCGTTTAAATTCCTGGTATAATTGATTCTGAACCTTGGGCTGCCGAACCATGTTTATCATTTATCTAGTCAAGGAAAAGTCTTCTCGATTTCGAAACAGATATGTAACGTTCCACTCCCAACTCATGCTTCACATATTTGTCAAGTTATATTATCTTTGGTGTAGAAGCAGGTTACTGAGCTGAACTGGTCCACTCTCCTCAATTCCACCCCTTGAGACATGAATGTTGACATTAATGGCCTTAAGGATTTGTACTGTTACTGTTAGAGGTTTGCTTCATTTAGACTCTTCTTATCCCAGAGGTATGGGAGCCATTTAGTGGTGGGTTTTTTTAAAAATTCATTCATGGGATAAGGGCATCACTAACTAGGCCAGCATTTATTGTCCATCCCTAATTGCCCAGGGGGCAGTTAAGAGTCCACCACATTGCTGTGGGCCTGGAGTCACATGTAGGCCAGCAGTTTCCTTCCCTAATGGGTTTCTCCTGACAATCGCAACAGATTTATGATCATCATAGGAATCGTAATTGAATTCAAATTGCACCCTCTGGCAGGATTTGAACCCAGACTCCCATATCTGGGTCCCTAGATTAACAGCCCAGCGATAATACTGCAAGGCCATCGCCTAATTTACACAGGTCTTATCTGATCACTGCCAGTATTAACCAACAGAGGGTGAGGGGTTCACCAGGCAGGGAATATGACGGCCAGCCCAGAGATGTTTTCTTGAGGCTTCTGGAGAGGGAAGATGGCCCTTGATTAGAGGCACGTGTTCCCTGATTCAAGGGACCTGAAAGATTGCACGCTTGCCCTTGTTCCTGAACCCATTTTCAAGTTCTCCACACCCCTCCACACCCATGACTTTCATCCCTCCATCGCTCCATCTTTCCCTTATTCCCTTAAGTGCTGATTCCAGAGGAAGGCCTGTGCTAACCTGATCAGTGTCTGAGTGGAGCAAGGCACTGTAGACCTTTCTGAAAGGAGGTGACGCCAGTATTTCAAAACCCTTGGTGTCTCCTCAAGACTCTGCCTGGCAATTTCTGTTTCTCTCCCACAGATACTGCTGGGTGGGATGATCTCTGGTATGGAGTTAGTGTCTTTGAGAACAAAGGCTAAACAGATTGGGACCCTACTGATAGGCATTTAGAAGAATGAGAGGTGATTTCATTGAAACATCTAGGATTCCTAACGGTAAATGGTGAGAGGATGTTTCCTTCATTGGAGAATCTAGGAGCAGATTAAAGGGGCACAAATTTAAGGCAGAGATAAGGAGGAATTTCTTCTCTCAGAGGGTTGTGAGTCTTTGGAGCTCCTTGCCACAGAGAGCTGTGGGGGCAGAGTCCTTGTGTACATTTAAGGCTGAGATAGAGAGATTCTTGATCAGTCGGGGAATCCAGGGTTACAGGGAAAGGGCAGGAAAGTGGACATGAGGGGTGTTGAACCAGCCATGATTCTACTGGATGGTGCAGCAGGCTTGAGGGGCCATATGTCCTACTGATCTTACAGCACGCTAAATGATGCCAGCATTTTCTGATGTGTTCTGGATTTCCAGCACCCACTGAGTTTAGTTCCTTCATGATTGACATGTTGTGTTCCGGGCAGGTGAAAGACTACATTGATGACCCTCTCAACTACCACGGGCCAGTGAGGGTGCGATTCGCTACCATGCTGTTAAACGCAGTGAGCGGTGTCGAGAAGCTGTTGCCCACAATAACAACCCGGATGTTGCTTTTACATGGCAATGCAGACAAACTGTGTGACATCAGTGGCTCCTACCTCTTCTACGAAATCGCAGCCAGCTCAGACAAGACTCTGAAGGTGATGAACTTTGCCCAAGTTCTGTTTTAAACTGGGATCTTCCCACTGTCTCATTGTGGGTGGTGATCATCATTAGCCCCTTGTACTGAAGATCAGCATAAACCCAGTGCTAGGGTCGGGATGGTATCAGTAACTTGGCATCGGAGAGTCTCAGGGTCTACTGCTATTGCTGACACCGTGTGGAATCCCTGCAGTCCCCAGTGTGCTACTGCTCATGTGTACAAGTGGATGTTGAATCCACTCTATTAGATTCAGTTCCTGTTTACTCTCCATCAATATTTAAATGTGAAAGCAGCTTAGAATTTTTCCAGAGAGAGCTCACCGTCCTAACTTATCCTTCGGCTTTTAGCACTTAGCACAGCTTCTCCCAAGGAGAAGTATTGCAGTGATTTGCATTGTACACGGTCTCGCTTTGCCTGTTGTAAAATGTGAATACAACCCTGTCAAGTTCTGTTCGTCCATTACCTCCCTGCGCTTGCTGACCTACATGAGCTTCCACTCCAACAATTCTTTCACTTTGAAATTCTCAAACAACTGCATAAACGTCCCATTTAGGAGCAGGAGAAGGCCACTCGAAACTTTCAGACTGCCCTCCTGTCCAATATAATCATGGCTGATCTCATCACTCTACATTACTGCTTATCCCCAATAACCTTTAACCCTCTTGCTTTCCAATAATCTGTTTTCTCGGCCTTAAAAATATTCAGACATTGCTTCCATCATCTATTGAAGGAAAGAGAGTTTCAAAGACCCTTCAGCTGTGAAAAAAAACACCTCATCTCTGCGTTAAATGGACAACCCTATGGGCCTGCCCAAGGTCAGTGGTCCCAGATGGTGGAGTTTGTGAGTTAGGGTCACCAAGCCCAGTGCCCAAATTCCCACTGCCCTGCACTGTAAAGGAGCGCTGAATTATCCAAGACATCCTAAAGATCAAAGAAAGATCTGCTTCATGCACTGTATGTATACAGTTGGACATTTTCCATTTACAGATGTACATGGAGTTTAAGATAAGGCCCAGGGTGGTTCGAGGAGATCAGAACTGCACACAGTATTCGATACATGGTCTCACCAATGCCCTGTATAACTGAGGAACAACATCCTCACTTTTATCAGAGATAAAAGGTACTGCAGATGCTGGAGAATCCGAGATAACAAGCATGGGGCTGGATGAACACAGCAGGTCAAGCAGCATCATAGGAGCAGGAAAACTTGATGTTTCGGGCTTAAACCCTTTCTGATGAAGGGTTTAGGCCCGAAAAGTCAAGTTTTCCTGCTCCTATGATGCTGCTTGACCTGCTTTGTATCCTCACTTTTATGTTCAATTTTGCTCCTAATAAAGAACAGCATCCCATCTAAATCATTCTACCTGCATATTAATGTTTTGTGACTCCTGTCCTGGAATTCTTTAATCCCTCTGAATTCCATGATTGATCCCCATTTAAGTAATATGCTGCTTTTTCATCTATCAAAGTGAACACCTCCACATTTTATGACGTTTTATTCCATCTGATAGTTCTTTGCCCACTCACTCAACCTATATCCTTCTGTTAACTCCTTATGTGTTCTTCACGATATGCTTTCTTACCTATCTTTGTCTCATTTATGAACTTAGTACAATGCCTCCTCTTCCCTTGTTTAAGTCATTGATGTAAATTGTACAAAAGTTAAGACCCCTCTACTTGTCTCATCCTGCCAATGAAACAAAGACCCATTAATGTTTATTCTCTGTTTCCTGTTAGCTAGCCAATCTTCTGCCCATGCTAAATGTTACGCACTAAGCCATGGTCTTTATTTTCCACCTTAAACTTTTATGTGTCAACTTCTCAAACATCTTCTGGACCTCCAAGTACAATTCATAATACAGGCTGCTTTTATTCACAATGCACGGTACTCTTTCAAAGACTTCTAATAAATTAGCTAAATGTGATTTTCCCTTTGACAAAGCATTCAAACAAAGAAAACAGAGGCAGGAGTAGGCCATTCAGCCCTTCAGGCCTGTTCCACCATTCAGGTTGATTGTGACTGTTCATTCAACTCAATACCCACATTCTCCCCATGTGCTTTGACCCCTTTAGCTCTAAGAATTATATCTAACTTCTTCTTGAGAACATTCAATGCTTTGACCTCAGAGATAGTAGGAACTGCAGATGGTGGAGAATCTGAGATAACAAGGTGGAGAGCTGGATGAACACAGCAGGCCAAGCAGCATCAGAGGAGCAGGAAGGCTGACGTTTTGGGCCTAGACCCTGAAGGGTCAACAGCCAGAGACTTTTTCCTAGGGTGGAGGTAGCTTTTACGAGGGGACATAGTTTTAAAGTGGAAGGATGTAGATATCGGGGAGACATCAGAGGTAGGTTCTTTACTCAAGAGAGTGGTCGGGGCGTGGAATGCATTGCTGGAGAGGGTAGCGGAGTTGGCCTCATTAGGGGCATTTAAGCGGCTATTAGATAGGCATATGGATGATAGTATAACGTAGGGATGGAGGTTAGATAGACCTTAGGATTAGGGTAAAAGTTCGGCACAACTTCGTGGGCCGAAAGGCCTGTACTGTGCTGTACTGTTCTATGTTCTATGTTCTATGTTCCTGTGTAACACTGTACTCCATCAAGACATTCGGCCTTTAGCAAAGGGTGTAAAGTGACTTCCATATGGAGTAGGGTAGTGTTGTTTAGAAATATTAATCCATGTCTGTAGCTGTAAAGAAAGCCTACTCTCAGCCTGAAAACTGTTTGGGAGGAATGGTGGATGGAGGGGTGGTAGGTTGCACGGCCTCACAGCACCAGGGACCCAGATTCGGACCCAGCCTCAGGCAACTGTCTTGTGTAGCATTGCTTCAATTTCCTCCCACAGTCTAAAGCTGTTGGGAGAGGGGAACTTCGTCCAGGCCCAGCTTTTCTTCTGGGACTCCGTCCTCCCTCCCACTAACCCCCTCCAGCCCCACCCTCACCCACATCCTGAGGTGGCGGAAGGCACCAGTGAAATGCAGTTATCTGTTCTTTTGTGACTGCAGATCAGGTGGGCCAATGGGCTGAGGAGTGGCAGATGGAGTTTAATTTAGATAAATGTGAGGCGCTGCATTTTGGAAAGGACTTATACACTTCATAGTCAGGTCCTGGGGAGCGTTGCTGAACAAAGAAACCTTGGGGTGCGGTTCACTGTTCCTTGAAAGTGGAGTCACAGGTAGATAGGATAGTGAAGAAGGCGTTTGGTACGCTTGCCTTTATTGGTCAGTGCATTGAGTGTAGCAGTTGGAATGTCACGTTGTGGCTGCACAGGACACTGGTTAGGCCAATTTTGGAGTAGTGCGTGCAATTCTGGTCTCCCTGCTATCAGAAAGATGTTGTGAAACTTGAAAGGGTTCAGGAAATATCTACAAGGATGGTGCCGGGGTTGCAGGGTTTAAGCTATAGGGAGAGATTAGGCTGGGGCTATTTTCCCTGGAGTGTCAGAGGCTGAGGGGTGACCTTACAGAAGTTTATAAAATCATGAGGGGCATGGATAGGGTAAATAGGCAAGGTTTTTTTCCCCGGGGTGGAGGAGTCCAAAACTACGGGGCATAGATTTATGCTGAGAGGGGAACAATATAAAAGGGACCTAGGGGTAACTTTTACATGCAGAGGGTGGTGTGTGTATGGAATGAGCTGCCAGGGGAATTGGTGGAGGCTGGTACAATTACAACATTTAAAAGGCATCTGGATGGGTGTATGAATAGGAAGGGTTTAGAGGGATATGGGCCAAATGCTGGCAAATGGGACTAGATTAATTTAGGATATCTGATCAACATGGACAAGTTGGACTGAAGGGTCTGTTTCCATGCTGTACAACCCTTTGACTCTATGACTCCAAGTAATTAATCAGACATGCCAAGCCAATGAGATGTTTCTGAGCCTGTGATTCCACTCAGCACCTTTAACATTCACTCCCTCCGGCACTGATGCAGAGTAACAGCAGTGTGTACTTTCCACAAGATGCACTGCAACAGCTCAGCAGGGCTCCTTCCACCACACCTTCCAAACCCACGGCCACTTCCATCTAGAAGGACAAGGGCAGTAGATACATGGGAACACCATCCCCTGCTATTCCCCTCAAAGCCACTCACCATCCTGACTTGGAAATGTATCGCCGTTTCTTCACTGTGGCTGGATCGAAATCCTGGAATTTGATTTATTGATGGATTTATTGTCACATCCACTGAAATACAGTGAAAAGTTTTGTGTACAAGCGGTACAGGCAGATCACAGCAAGCAAAGGGTGTACAGACCAAAAAGACTTAAAGGCATCGGAAATAAAAGGTACTGCAGATGCTGGAGAATCTGAGATAACAAGCATGGGGCTGGATGAACACAGCAGGTCAAGCAGCATCATAGGAGCAGGAAAACTTGATGTTTCGGGCCTAAACCCTTCATCAGAAAATGGTTTAGGCCCGAAACGTCAAGTTTTCCTGCTCCTATGATGCTGCGTAGACTTAAAGGCATACAGGTTACATTGCGGGTCACATTATTTGAGGCTAGAGTCCATTCAACCATCTGATAACGGCCAGAAGGAAGCTGTACCTGAACCTGCTGGTGCCTGTGTTCAGATTCTATACCTTCTGCCTGACGGAAGAGGTTGTTGGAGGTCATTACCGGGGTGCGATGGGTCTTTGATGTTGGCCGCCTTTCCACAGCAGCAAACCGTGTCAATGGAGTCCATGGATGGAAGGTTGGCTTCCGTGATAGTCTGGGCTATGCACACCACCTTTTGTGGTTTCTAACAGTCCTGGGAAGAGCAGTTGCCATTCCAGGCCGTTATGCACCTGGAGAGTATGCTGTTAGTGGTGCATCTATAGAAGTTGGTGAGGGACCTTATGGACATGCCAAATTTCCTGGCCTGCCTGAGGAAAAGGAGGCGTCGTTGTGCCTTCTTGACTGTCACATCTACGTGGGAAGTCCAGGACAGATTGTTGGTTATCGTCGCTCTGAGGAACTTAATGCTCTTCACCCTGTCAACCTCAGTTCCATTGATTGTAGATGGGGGTGTGTTCTCCTCCTATCTTTCTGAAGTCCTTTAGTCTTGCCAACATTGAGAGACAGATTGCTTTCATTGCGTCATGTCACCAAGCCCTCTATCTCCCTTCTGTATTTTGACTCATCGTTGTTGGATAGCTGTCCCACTACGGTGGTATCACCAGTGAATTTGTAGATGGCATTCATTCGGAATTTGGCAACACAGACATGGGTCTACAGGGAGTACAGTCGGGGGCTGAGGAATTTCTTCCCTATCCGACCACCTTCCTACAGCACAGGGACAGCAGCACCTCAAAAGGTGACTTACCCACCCCACTTCCCAACAGTTATTAGGGATGGGCAGCAAATGTTGTTGTAGACTTCAGTGCTCACATCTTGTGAAAGAATAAACTTAAAATAATGATATCAAAGGCAGGCTTTCACTGTCTCCACTTTTCTTTATTTCTTCCAGGTCTTTGACGGGTCTTTCCATCAACTTCACAAGGAGCTGACAGAAGTCACTGAGGAAATGTTTGAATTGATTGAAAAGTGGCTCAGTGAGAGGCTAGCCCCAGTAAAAACATGAGCGAGGTGTGAAAATGAGAGCGTTTACTAATTTAATTTATACAGGGACTGAATGGGAGGATGGGTGGGAGGGGAATAAAACCAGTTTCAAATTATCTGATTAACAAATTAAAATTTTTTTTACACAAAAATAAAGTTATTGAATAGATTGATAGTGCTGTGTTGTGTTACTGTATTATATACAGCATTATCTCATTACTGTCCCACATTTCCTCC
>JAHRHZ010000064.1:2895612-2925169 GCA_024137785.1 Ginglymostoma cirratum | reverse complement strand
CATCCCGCCCCCTTGACCTGTCCGTCCTCCCTGGACTGACCTATCTCCTCCCTACCCCACTACCTACACTCACCTTTACTGGCTCCATCCCCGCCTCTTCGACTTGTCTGCCTCCTCTCCACCTATCCTCTCTATCCATCTTCTATCCGCCTCCCCTTCTCTCCCTATTTATTTCAGAACCCTCTTCCCCTCCCCCATTTCTGATGAAGGGTCTAGGCCCGAAACATCAAGCTTTCCTGCTCCTATGATGCTGCTTGGCCTGCTGTGTTCATCCAGCCCCACACCTTGTTATCTCTCATTTTTATGGAAACCCTTTTGTTCAGCCAGCACCTTTAGGAAAGAACATCTGCTGGCCTGTACGTGACTCCAGGCCCTCAGAAATCAAAGCTGAAAATGCTGTGAGCAGGAATAACAGCATTTCTCAAGATGACTGCTGCAATGCTCACATTGTGTGTATGCATGAATGATAAGCCCTCCCTTTGGAGACAAAACAGAAATTGATGGCAAGGTTTAGCAGGTCTCGCCTGCCTTTAGAAATATAGGCCGAACAAAAATTAAACAAGCTTCTGAGGTTAGCTGCAATTTCACTGTGACCTCAGTAGTCTTGTGTTAGAATTCTGTTACGAAAGGACGCTGTACAAATTTCTGAAGAAGGGCCTAGGCCCGAAACGTCAGCTTTCCTGCTCCTCTGATGTTGCTTGGCCTGCTGTGTTCATCCAGCTCCACACCTTGTTATCTTAGTTCAGATTGTGTTACTGTGTAATCTTACCATCACTTACAGTGTGACAATAAACATCATTTAACAGCTACTATTAAAGAAATCTGGCCTGAGCTGATGTGAAACACAATCCAACACATGATATACAGGCAATGATGTGGAGGATTCAGTTTATTGTAAATATGAAGTAAATCAGATTTATTGGCGTTTGTTTAACAGTTCTGGATTAGAGAGTACAGCAAATAACAATGTCAACATGAGAAATATTTTAAAATGTTGATTTAAACATGGTTTTCACTTACTCTTTAAAAATATTTACCATTACACTCTAATGCCAATTCGCAAATAAAGTAATTTCTTTTCTTTTGTCATTTTACCTTCAGTCCCCTCTCATTCCCTTCCCATGTGACAATTGCGATTGTGAGATTGGTGTCGCTGTCTCCCAGTGACTGAAATTACTTTTATTTCTCTGTGAGATTGTAGGGTTTTGGGGGAATGTATCCCTTTCATGTTGCCCTTTCAACCCAGGACAGCACCAACACTTCGAACTGAAGTCAATGCTTAGCCTGCCTTGAGATATCTTCCATCTGTGCTGGCAGGTGCCAGTCACTGATCAGCCCTCAATGATTGACTATGTAACACTCTTTAGCAGGTAACTGGGAAAACTGGAGAAATCAGAATACATCTTACAACAGAGATTTAATAGGTTTGTTGGAAATTGTTGAACATTCTACTGACAAGTGTCAGTAATCAGAATACGTCGACAGCAACAAAAGTTGCTGGAAAACAAAATAGAATACTTCAGGGATCAAGAGACACCTTTTTGTGTTACAGTGGTGAACACATCTCATGTGGATTGTAGTGATGCATTGGCTCAAATCAAATCAGCACTTCTCCTCTGAGATTGACACTCAATTTTAAAGACATTAAAGTGTTCAGGAAATCAACAGTATCAGCGGAAGGACCACCGGTTCTCTCCAAGTGGTTTTATTAATGTTTTAGCAATGCATTTCACAATTCTATTCGCATTATATGGAAATGGTGAACCAATGGCCTCGTCTACATCCTATGGAGCAGGAGTGATGGAGCTCAGGAGTGTAACATACCAATGCCATGGTATTGGAAGATACACCCTTACAGCAATGCGGCTGACAAGAGACAATCACTTACAGCTGGTGGGTCTAAGAGATCACCATTGCTTCTATCTGAACCCCCTCTTCCCAATCCACCCATTGTACCCAATAGTTCTGCTGGCTCCTTGGCTCACTGTACCAATGGACGGCGAGCCGCTGACTGGGATTGAGAAATGTCAATCGAAATGAGGAGGGCAGCCTTTCTCCCAACTCAGAAACAATGGGTGCACACAAAGAGGGAAGAATGCGTATTCACAGCTTTCCGTGGCTCGGTCAAACATAATTGAATTAAAAATTTGATTGGGAAACTGTTGCCAAACACATACTTCCGTTTAACATAGTTTTCTTTTGGGGATAAAAGACACATAATTTTGTTAAATTGGGCAATTTGATTTTTGTTTTTACCCTTCCCACAATCCCCTCCCCCCCACAATACACACACCCCCATTATAAATGAAACTGGCTCCTTTGTAAACTGGCCATATTTATCGTTCATGTTTATTCTTCTGGCGGCAACCTGTCAGTGATCCATTTCCCAATCAACGCAAACACTTCTGCAGTAACATTTGGCACCTCTCGATGCAGCAGATGGAAACTTTTACTGAAGACCTGAAACACACTCAGAAGGGAGAGATGGTAGTGACCAAACAGCATCACCTGAAAGACCAACTTGTACAGGTGAAAGAATCCAATTAAAATTTTATCACAGCAAGGTGTCTTTAATGTGGACATTCCTTGAAAGCAATGAAACATCAACTTGGGAGCAAAATACCAGCAATGATCATAGAATCCCTACAGTGCGGAAGCAGGTCATTTAGCCCATTGAGTCAATACCGACCCACCAAACAGCATCCCACCTAGGCACACCCCCCTACCTTATTCCCGTAACCCTGCATTTCCCTAGGCTGATCCACCTAGCCTGTACATCAATTTAGCATGGCCAATCCACCCAAAACGGCACGTCTTTGGACAGTGGGAGGAAACCGGAACCCCCTGAATATACCCATGCAGACACAGGGAGAATGTGCAAACTCCACACAGATGGTCGCCTGAGGGTAGGATTGAACCCAGGTCCCTGGTGCTGTGAGGCAGCAGTGCTAACCACAGAGCCAATGATGGAAATGAAAAGGATTGCTTCTGATCAATGAACATTGTTTAAGGCAGATTTTTGACTAACAAGAGTTAGACTAACAAGGGAGTCAAGTGTCATCAGGGAAAAATCTCAGGCCCCATATCTCAGGAAGGATGTACTGGTCCTGGAGCGGGTTCAGAGGAGGTTCATGAAAATGGTCCCAAAAATGAAAAGCTTAACATATGAGGAATGTTTGAGGACTCTGGGGCTCTACTCATTGGAGTTTAGAAGGAAGACGGGGGGATCTAATTGAAACTTACAGAATACTGAATGGCCTGGACAGAGTGGATGTTGGGAAGATGCTTCCATTGGTAGGAGATACTAGGACCCAAGAGCACAGCCTTAGAGTAAAGGGAAGGCCTTTTAGAACAGATATAAGGAGAAACTTCTTCAGCCAGAGAGTGGTGAATCTATGGAATTCACTGCCACAAAAGGCTGTGGAGGCCAGGTCATTGAGTACATTTAAGACTGAGATAGACAAGTTCTTGATTATCAAGGGGATCAAGGGTTACGGGGAGAAAGTGGGAGAATGGGGTTGAGGAACTTATCAGCCATGATTGAATGACGGAGCAGACATGATGGGCCGAATGGCCTAATTTCTGCTTCTATGTCTTATGGTCTTATGGTCTTATAAAAAGCAGGAAAGCAGCTGAGGCCACAATCAGATTAGATACACCCAGTAGCAGCAGTGTGTACCATCTACAAGATGCACTGCAGAAATTCACCCAGGCCTCTCAAGTAGCATCTTCCAATCCCACAACCACCACCATCTGGAAGTACAGATGAGACTGGAGGGTTTGAGCTACAAGGAAAGGCTGAGTAGGCTGCCCTAGAGGGCAACTTGGGACCCAAGGGGCAACTTTTTCACACAGAGTGTGGTGCATGTATGGAACAAGCTGCCAGAGGAAGTGATGGAGATAAGTACAATCACAACATTTAAAAGGCAGGTACGTGGCTAGGAAAGGTTTAGGGGGAAATGGGCCAAACACGGGCAAGTGGGACTAGTTCAGCTTAGGACACCTGGTCAGCATTGACAAGTTGGGCCCAAGGGTCTGTTTCTGTCCTCCATGACTTTATGACAAGGGCAGCAGTTACATTGGAACCACCTGCAAGTTCCTCTCTGAACCAATCACCATTTCTGACTTGGAAATATATTGCCATTCCTACAGTGTCTTTGGGTCCAAATCCTGGAACCCCTTCCCTAACATCATTGTTAACAGCAAGGATCTGTGCTAGGGAGACATCCGTACACCATCAATACAAACAATCTGAATGTGGGGAAGAAATGTAATATTTCCAAATTTGCTGATGACATAAAACCAGGTGGAACTTGCTTTTATTGGTCAGTGCATTGAGTGTAGGCGTTGGGATATCATGTTGTGACTGTACAGGACATTGGTTAGGCCACTTTTAGAATACTGTGTACAGTTCTGGTCTCCCTGCTATAGGAAAGATGTTGTGAAACTTGAAAGAGTTCAGAAAAGATTTACAAGGATGTTGCCAGGGTTGGAGAGTTTAAGCTAAAGGGAGAGGCTGAATTGGCTGGGGCTATGTTCCCTAGAGCGTAGATGCTGAGGATTAACCTCATAGAGGTGCATAAAATCATGAGGAGCATGGATAGGGTGAATAGCCAAGGTCTTTTCCCCAGGGTAGGGGAGTCCAAAACTAGAGGGCATAGGTTTAAGGTGAGAGGAAAAAGAATTAAAAGGGACCTGAGAGGCAATGTTTTCACTCAGAGGGTGGTGTGTGGATGGAATAAGCTGCCAGAGGAAATGGTGGAGGCTGGTACAATTACAACATTTAAAAGGCATCTGGATAGGTAGGGTTTAGAGGGATATGGGCCAAATGCTGGCAAATGGGACTAGGTCTATTTAGGATATCTGGTCGGCATGAATGAGTTGGAATGAATGGCTTGTTTCCATGCTGCACATCTCTGTGAGTCTAAATGTAATTTGTGAGGATGGTGTAATGATGCTTTGAGAAGCTAAGTAAATGGGCACGAAAATGGCAGATGGAATACAATGTGAACAAGAGTTAAGTTATTCATTTTGGTGAAATAATAGAAAGGCAGAATGCTTTTTGAAGGGTGAGAGGTTGGAAATATTGATGTCCAAAGAGACCCGGATGTCTTTGCTCATAAGTCACTGAAAGCTAACATGCAGGTGCAGCAAGTAATAGGAAAGACAGATAGTTCGCTGGTCTTCATCAGAGAATTAGAGATATCCTGCTTCAGTTGTGTAGACCCTTAGAGAGACCTCACCTGGAGTATGCTGTAGAGTTTTGGTCTCTCTAAGGCAGGGAGGATATGCTGGCCACAAAGGGACTGCAACAGACGCTCACCAGATTCATCCTTGGGTTGGCCATGAGGAGAGATTGAGGAAACAGGGACTGTATTCTCTAGAGTTACACCTGTAGGGTGTGTCAGAATGGACGCAGGTAGGATATTTCCCCTGACTGGTGAGTCTAGACCCAGGTGTCATTCTCACAGTAAGGAATAGGTCATTTAGGATGGAGCTGAGGGAACGGTCTTCTGCAGAGGGCTGTGGGAGCTCAATCATTGAGCAAGACAGAGATGGATGAATCTCTGGATACTAATGGCATCACAGGATGTGGAAATCACACAGGAAAGTGGCATTGAGTTTTGGAAAGATCGTGCTTTATTTTAGTGCTTTTTAGAATTGTAAACTGAAATAAGAAGGAGCAATTTTAAAAACCAATGCTTCATAAGGATGCTGGATGACTTGGAAACCAAGTAAGCTGATAGCAAGCATCATAAATAACAATTTAAACAAGCAGTAATTGAATTGGCTGCAAACAGGAGCTGAGGGATTCTGTATTCAGATGAAGCTCTGGCTCACAAGAAGAAGCTGAATGGTCCGTGGACTAGTGATCAGTTACAGATGACAAGGGCCTTTTGCCTGCAGACGGCTGTGTGATGGGTTCTCAGGTGTCTGAACTGCTTGGAGCTGGGAACAAGTTACAGAGAAAAATGTTGAACTCCGCCAGGACAGAAGCTGTCTGTCTGCTCTCTGCAGCTAAAATGCATTTTTAACTTGAAAAAAAAAACCAATTGATTCTTTTCTCAACAGTTGCTGTAAGTTGTGACTTCTAATTGATAAATCAGAGACATTTTACAAGTGAACCAGCCACGCTGTGCCCCTCACAAACCAGTCGAAACGTTTGGAACCAAGAAAACCAGGAAGCAACTTTCGGATTAGTTAGAACCAAATTTGTGGATAAAGGCAACTGAGCTGTCCTTCCAGGCTCCCCCCTCAACTTAAGTGTTTTTTTCCTTGTCTATACTTCTGTCTGTCTGTGTGTAAGGGGATGTTTATAAAGGATTAGAGTTTTACTTAGTCGTGATATTTATAATTGTTTACCTGTACTTTAATTTCCAGTGCATGACTCCAGTGAGTTGTGACATGTATATCATATTAAATTGGATAGGTAGGTCATTTTAAACTATCACATTAAATGGCAGCATAGGCTTGATGGGCTGAACGGCCTACTCCTGCTCCTATATTCCTGCTTTAAATGTACTCAGTGCATCAGGATCATGGGACTGTTAGCACAGAATTTGCCACCAAGCTACACAAAGAGATATTTGCGCAAGTGGAAAGGGTTGGTTTAATGAAGCACATGAAAGGAAGGGAGAGTAGCTAAAGAGGCTGAGGTAGGAAACTTCAGAGTCAGAGTCCCAGGCAGCTGCAATACCAGCGTGAAGAAAATTAAGGATGCACATGCGGCCAGAATTAGAGGGCTGTGGGGCTGAAGGGAAGTACAGGGGTATGAGGCGGGAGCATGCAGGGATTAATAAACAGAGAAGAGGTTTTAATCTGAAGGCATTGTTGATCAGGAATCAATGGAGGCCAGTGAGCACATAGGGTCGATGGCTGATTAATGCAGGGTGTTAGCTTTTGATAAATAGTGACGTGGGCTTTGATGCAGCTCCTTACGAGAAACTGAGATTAAAAGAAAACAATGACCGAAGGACTATTCGGGTGTGTGGGTTATCCCTGGAAAAAAATCTAATCTGCTTTCTTTTTCAAGCTTTGACAGAGTGAGAAGTGAATGAGTACAGAAGTTTTTTTTCTTCATTTTGTGGCATGTTGGTGTCGCTGGCTAGTCCAGCATTTATTGCCTGTCTCTAGTTGCCTTTGAGAAGGTGGGGGTGAGCTGCCTTCTTGAACCGCTGCAGTCCACCTGCTGTGGGTTGACCCACAATGCCCTTAGGGAGGGAATTCCAAGATTCTGACCCAGTGGCAGTGAAGGAATGGTGATATATTTCCAAGTCAACTTGTGAACAGTGTTGGTGTGGAGGTTTCACAGAGGCTTCTGATGAGGGGAAAAAGGGATGTGGGGTCATGTTGCCAGCTCCCAGTGCAAGTCCTCGATGGGCACTGGGTTGGTAACACCATCCACAGACTGGCCATGTATGATATGGGGCTCATGAAGTTTGCAACTGGACTGTAAGGAAGATCCCAGTTTAAATCAGACAACCAGGGGAAAAGAAAACCTCACCTTCATAGTCTTGTCCGAGCTGGCTGCCAGCTTGTACAGGAGGAAGGAGCCCCTGATATCACAAAGTTTATCCGCCTCACCGTGTAAAATCAACATTGGCCAAGTGACGCTAGGCAAAATTTTCTCAAGTTTGGCAACGGCTTGTAACACCTGAACGGTGAATCTCATCCTATACGGTCCATGGTAGTTGAGAGGATCATCTTTGAAGCTCTTTACCTGCAAGAACCAAAACATGTCACATTCACATGTTGGGACTTCAACAGAGGAACACTACAGTTCAGCATCTACGCAAATTGTGTGAGATCGAAACAGGACAGGAATTGTTTTGAACGGTTTTGAAGCTTAGAAATCCTGTTAGAAGTGCAACAGTGAACGTTGAGGTAGGTGAAGTCAACCCAGGTAGCCATAGTTGGGATTTGGGGACAGTGAGGTGAGGAGATCAATAGGAAAGAGCATCAGGGATGAAAGAGTCACCAGGCAACATTAGCATCTGGACAAGCCAGAGGATGGAGTTTGGAGATATGAACGGAGCATTCAGATTTAGAAAGACAGAGCTGAATGTGGGGAGGGACCATGGTTGAGGTAATGTTCCTTTTTATTCATTCACAGGATGTGGGCATTGCTGGCTGGGCCAGAATTTAATGTCTATTACTAATTGTTTATTGGGCAGTTAAGAGTCAATCACTTTGTGAGGTCAATAACGCACCAAAACCATTCACAATATTCCAGCTGTGGTTTAACTAGTGTCCTGGAAAGTTTTAGCAAAACTGCCCAACCTTTTTATATTCATGAAGCCTCACGGAATCAGGTCAAATATGGTTAAGGCAACTTCCAGCTGATTATTTTTACAATGAGTTACAGTCATAGAATCATACAGCACGGAAACAGACCTGTTGGTCCAACCAGTCCATGCCGAATATAATCCCAAACTACACCAGTCCCGCCTGCCTGCTCCTGGCCCATAACCCTCCAAACCTTTTCTACCCATGTATCTATCTAAATGTCTTTAAACGCTGTAATTACACCCATAGCCACCACTTCCTCAGGAAGTTCATTCCACATGTGAACCCTCTGTGTAAAACATTTTGCACCTCATGTCTTTTTTAAATCTCTCTCCTCTCACCTTAAAAACGTGCCCTCTAGTTTTGAAATCCCCATCCTAGGGAAAAGACAACTACCATTAACTCTATCTACTTCTCTCATTATTTCACAAACTTCTGTAAGGTTGCCTCTCAATCTCCTGAGCCCCAGTGAAAAAACTCCCAGCCTATCCAGCCTTTCTTTATAGCTCAAACCTTTCATACCCAGCAACATCCTGGTAAATCTCTTCTGAACCCTCTCCAGCTTAATAACATCCTTCTTATAACTGAGCGACCAGAACTGGGCACAGTACTCCAGAACAGGCCTCATCAATGTCCTGTACAACCTCAACATGACCTCCCAACTCTGTTCCTCATATAGACGCCATTCAGGCCTCAAAGTTTCTTGAAGCACTATTTATGAATAATGTGTATATGATGTTAAGTCAGCAGAGCTCCCTGCTCTGAGCTGCATGAGTTCCAGCGAGCCTCGAACGCCTGATTACTGAGATCACAGTTATACCACCATGTACACGCAGTAAACCCTATCTCGACACTTTTCAATGTACTGCACCACCCCCAACCCCACCCTGCTGATGAATCAGTACTCCTCTGTGTTCAACACCCCTTGGAAAAAGCTATTGACAGTACAGCCTGTACTCTTGGTGGGAGTCTTTGACATCTATCATTTATTTTGACTCAGTGGTCTCAGAGCTGGCTCAGTCCTGAGGGACACAGCTGCCATACTGAGTCTATGGTGGGTAGGGGTGAGAGAACCAACTAGAGGGAAAGGAATCTACCTGACATTGCCTACAAGAATTTTTCAATTCCATATGCATTCATCCGTGAAATGTTTGGTGAGAGTGGCCATCACTGAGTCCACACTGAGATAAAGTCGTGCCTTCACATTAAGGATACCCTCCATTGTGTTCTGTTGCACCACTACTGTGCCAATGGGGCGTTTTCAGAATAGATCTCAAAACTGAACCCCACTGAGGGAAATGGTACTCAACTACAATCTGCCAACGTTACCCCCACTCTACCATTACCATCAAGCCAGGTTTCAATGCTCGGTCAATGGAGAGTGCAAGAGGGCATGCCAGGAGCAGCACTAGGTATGCCTAAGAATGAGTTCTCAACCTGGTGAAGCTACAAAGTAGGGCCTTCTGTCCATCGTAAGGTCAAAAGTGGGGATGGTCGCCAATAATGGCACAATGTTCAGCACCATTTGTGACTCCTCAGATACTGAAGCAGTCTCTGTCCACATACATCAAGACCTGGACAACATTCTGATGGGACTGTTAAGTACCAAGTAACATTTATGCCACACAAGTGCCAGACAATCCAAAAGAGGATGTAACCAACAACCCCCCAAACAGTTGTATGCCTTTTTAATTCTGAGTCAAGCAGGATCGAGATACTCAGGGGATTGTGAATCTTTGAAATTCTCCACCACGGAGGGCTGTGAAAGCTCAGTATGGGTATGTTTCAAGCAGAAATGGATGGATTTTTAAACAGCAATGACATAAAGGGATATGGAAAAGGTATGGCACCAAGGCTTTGAAGTGGATGTTCAGAATAGCAGAGCGGGTTTGATGGGTTGAATGGCCTACTCCTGTGCCTAGGCTCCTCTCACTATTATTGAATCCCTCATTATCAACATCAACCTCCTGGGGATTACCACTGACCAGTCACTGAACTGGACCAGCGATGTGAACACAAGGGCAGGCCAGAGGCTGGCAAATAACTCACCTCCTGACTCCCCAAAGCCTGTCCACCATCTACAAGGCACAAGTCAAGAGTGCGATGGAATATCGCCATTTGTCTGGATGGTGGCAGCTTCAACAACACTCGAGCAGTTTGACACCAGCCAGGACAAAGCAGCTGCTTGACTGGCACCACACCTACCCACCACTCTCTCCACTATCAACGTACAGTGGCAGCAAGGCCCCAGAGGAGGATTACACATGGTTCTGAACAGCACGACCTGTGCATTGGCGAAACGGGGCTTGAGCTCAACTCAAAAATTTTCCAAATATGGATACAAAGAAAGCTCCTTCAAATATTTTAGAAACACTGAGGATCCCTTCCGGGGAAAACAAAATCCAGAAGAAACAAGGTAGATATTGTCAAATTGGAACAGAAGTAGCTTGAAAATCAATCCATAGTAAAAGAGGGTGAGGAACACCAAGAATTTTTTGGGTGAGCAGCCTTGAGGAATGAGGATAACAGGAGGCAGTAAAGCAGCCAACAGGAGAAGCACAATATTTCTTTATTCATTCACAGGCATTGCTAGCCAGGCTGGCATTTGTTGCCCATTCACAATTACCCCTAGGGTAGTTAAGAACCAACCACATTGCTGTGGGTCAGGAGTCATATGTAGGCCAGACCAGGTAAGGGTGGCAGATTTCTTTCCCAAAAGAACATGAGTGAGTAAGAGGTTTCTTTTCTCAGCAATTGAGAACAGTCCCACAGCCATCACTGGACTCCTAATTCCAGATTTTTATTGTTATGGACCGGCCAGAAAATAAATTAAGAAGGCATCCTAGATCCTAACTTTTTCTTATTTCAAAAGGTAAGTGTGAGGTGCTGTGTTCCAGATGCAATTCGATTGATCAAACTAATCAACATTAAGCAAAATACAATCTATCCAAACACTATAGTTAAAATATAATACAAGAAAGAAGAAACTGGAATAACTTCATAGGAAAACCCAACAGAATAATAGATTATTTCGCTACCAAACAGCAACTGTTCCAATACAGTAACATCCCATAAACACACCTGTGGCAAAAAGGCAATTTCAGAAAACAGATTGTCTCACATGCAGTTCTCTAATCCAGGAGGAAACAGCATCAAAAGACAATTCCGAGAGAGAACTCAGAGAAAGAGTGTAGGAGCCAGGAGAGATTTATTACCTTCTAACCCTGCTGAGGACCCAGCAACAACTACCGAAAACAGACTAAAAGTCCTTAATCTGTGGGAGCTTGACCACACCCATTCAGGCTGCTTCTATTGTTCCAACTTTAAAATAAAACCAAGGCCTCATAAGGCCTCTTCTCATAGTCTGCTCGCTACCCTGTCCTCCAATCTCTGTCCCTAAAAGAAACCAGGACAAAACACACCATTTAAAGCCACAGTATCATCACATTATCGAAATCAAATTCCACCTTTTGTCATGATGGGATTCAAACGCAAGTGCCCAGAACATGGCACCTAACTCTCAGTAAGGGGGAGCAACCTGAAAGCAATGTTGTCTTTGAAGAGGTGGTGGTGAACCACCTGGTTGAACTGCTGCAGCCTGTTCGGTGATGACATTCCAGCATTGCTGCTGGGAAGGTATTCCAGAATTTTGACCTAGCAATGAGGGAACACATTGCACTTCTCACATTTGTGGGACTTCAAGGTGTACTTGGAGCTGATGGTGCCTCATGATACTGCTGCCCTCGACCTTCTACAAAGAGGAAAATACAAATTTGAGAGGAGAATACCAATCAGAAGCCTGAAATTCCCTCCCTAAGGCCGTCATAAGGTCACCTGCAACACATGGTCAGAAGTCACATGACACCAGATTATAGTCCAACAGGTTTATTTGAAATCACAAGCTTTCAGAGCGCGCTGACTTCAAATAAACCTGTTGGACTATAACCTGGTGTCGTGTGACTTCAGACTTTGTCCACCCCAGTCCAACCTCCACATCATGGCTACAGCACATGGACTACAGCGGTTCAAGAAGGCAGCTCACCACCACCTTCTTAAGGAGCAATTGGGAACAGCAGATGACAATAGTCCAGCCAGCTATGCCCACATCCTCTGAATGAATAACGAAAACCCGTAGGATATCGTGGTACTGAGGTGGGTGGAAAAAAGGATTTACTCAGATAGCAGCAGAAATGCAAAGCTAGGCCAATCGTGACTGAGTTAACAGACCATTATTTTAAAATAGTCCAAGAAAAAGTGGAAAATTCAGAAAAAATGGTTTTACCCAGAAAGCGGTGAAAATGTGAAATGCGGGAGCGAAATAGGTTAGATGCATTTCAGAGGAAGGTGGCTAAACACCAAAAGGGTGATGGAGCTAAATAAGAAACATTGAAAAGGGAGCATAAGCACTTGCTTTTGTTACAATCCCAGCTGATGGTGCTACTGCACAAGTCAGATCCCAGAATGAAGTTTGGCTTAATTGAGCAAGCTTTTTAAAATTTGAGTTAATGTGATGGTTCTCGCTGAAGTGTAGTCACACGAGGCTGCAGATTTTCTTTAGCAACAGAAGTTTTCTAACAAAAGTGAAAAAAAGCAAGCTTTCTGAAAATAGGACTCAGTCTGAAAAATCATAAAACACAGCAAAACAGCCTCATCTTGTTTCCCAACATCTGTTACAGACTCAAATCCAGGGAAATTGCGTCTTATATAAAATTTGTAGGTGTGACGTTACTGACCCATGCCAGATCTTTTCTGTGAGCTGCTCAGTTATTTGACACAAATATTCACAAAATTGAGAGAATAGACTTTCACAGCTTCTAATAACTGGTAGACTTCTAACCAAACACTCCTGATCTGGAATTGGCACAAACTAAACATTTCTACTGATGGAACCATGCTTCCCCTGAACAGTACTATATCCCTTTCTAGGAAAGAAACTATTTCTGCTTCTTACCTTGATCAGATCTCCTTTGAACCGCCCCAAATGTTTTAAGACCCGAATCAGTAAGTTTTGCTCAAGGAACAATCACATCCAGCATGTGACACAGTCCCAGTGAGAGTATTGTTCGGAGAATTTGGAAGCAACATGGGAATTTGGTGCCGAGGGGAAGAGGTGCTTTTTGCTTGCTCTTCTTTCGCTTATAGTTTGTAAGGTTTTGTTAACAGGATAAATTGAAGTCCAGGATCAGGGGCCCAGCCCAAAAGAGTGACATCCTTAGGTAAACCATAAGTTCATTGGTTGGTGATAGCCACTAATTTGAATATCTCTGGTAAGTTATTTTCAGACTGAAGGTAAATAAGGGGGATATATTTACAGGCTACAAAGTAAAAAAGCTGTACAATTTTTTAAAAAGTCAAATCAAGAACTTAGCAATTAAAACAGAGATGCCAGACCAGATGATGTTTTGTAAGTGCAGTATGTGGGAATTAGTGGACTCCACTGTGGTTCATAGTGACCATATCTGTAGCAGGTGTTGGTTGCTCGAGGAACTCTGGCTTAGAGTTGATGAGTTGGAGTCTGAGCTTTGAACGCTATGACACACCAGGGAGGGGGAGAGTTACCTGGATGCTGTGTTTCAGGAGGCAGTCACACCTCTTAGATTAACTACCTGCAGTACGTATAAATGATCTGGAGGAAAATGTGGGTGGCCTGATTAGTCAGTTTGCAGATGACATGAAGATTGGGGGAGTTGCCGATAGTGCCGACGATTGTGAAAGGATACAACAGGATATGGATAGATTGGTGACTTGGGCACAGGAATGGCAGATGAAGTTAAATCCAGACAAATGTGATGTGATGCATTTTGGAGGATCAAGTTTAGGTGTAAATTATACTGTAAATGGCAGAACCCTTAGGAACATTAACAATCAGACGGATCTGGGCATGCAGCTCCACAGTTCCCTAAAAGTGTCAACACAGGTGGCCAAAGTGATTAAGAAGGCATACAGTTTGTCTTCATTGACTGGGGCGTGGAGTACAAGAGTTGGCGAAACATGTTGCAGCTATATAAAACCCTTGTTAGGCCGCATTTGGAGTATTGTGTGCAGGTTTGGTCGCCAAATTACCAGAGGGACGTGGAAGCTTTGGAGAGGGTGCAGAGAAGGTTAACCAGGATGTTGCCCAGTCTCCAGGGCATTGACTATGAGGAAAGATTAAAAAGACTAGGATTGTTTTCACTGGAAAGACAGCGGCTGAGAGGAGACTGATAGGGGTTTACAGAATTATGAGAGGCATAGATAGGGTGGATAGTCAGAGGCTTTTTCCCAGGATTGACGTTTCAATTACAAAGGGGCACAGGCTCAAGGTCAGAGGGGGAAAGTTTAAGGGAGATGTGCGAGGAAAGTTTTTCACACAAAGACTGTTAGGAAACTGGAAGGCACTGCCAGGGGAGGTAGTGGAAGCAGGCACATTGGTGACATTAAGAGGCATCTGGATGGTTACATGAATAGGAAGGGAATAGAGGGATATGGACCAAATAAGGGCAGAAGGTTTGCTTTTCAGTGTAGTCAGGGCATGATGATCAGCACAGGCTCGGAGGGCCAAAGGGCCTGTTCCTGTGCTGTATTTCTCTTTTGTTCTTCTTGTTCTACCTCAAATTCAGACAGTGGTCAGGGGCAGGAGGGTGTGACTGTGAGTGAGGTAGGTAGAGAGGTCCAGGAAGTAGTGCTAAAGGAGCCTCAGTCCTAGAGCTTGTCTAACAGGTTTGAGATTCTTGCTCCCTGTGTGGAATCTGTAAGGAGAATGAGCAAACAGACCATAGCACCATGGTACAGGGAGCCATTCAAGAGAGGGGAGAAAAGTGAAAATCCATTGTTTTTGGTGATAGTATAGTCAGGGAAATAGATGCTGTTCTCTGTGGCCTGATGGAGAGTCCCAAAGGCTGTGTTGCCTCCCTGATGTCCAGGTTCAAGATTCACATCTGGGCTGCAGAGGAACTTGGAGTGGGAGGGGAAACATCCAGTTGTAGTGGTCCACACAGGTACCGATAATATAGGGAGAAATGGGAAAGAGGTTCTGCTGAGGGGATATGAGCAGATAAGGGCTAAATGAAAAAGCAGAACCAAAAAGATAACAATCTCCTGATTACCACCTGAGCCACAAGCTCATTGGCAGACGGTCAACAAGATTAAAGAAGTAAATGTGTGGCTGACACATTGGTGTGGGATAAATGTGTTCAAAGCACTGTGGATAGGGCTTTAAACTAAATAGTGGGCTGTTGGGAACAGCTGTATAGAAAATTATAGAAAAAGTTAAAGAGTGGTGCCTCAGCAGAGGTTATTAAAGTCTCCAGAATAAGTTCTACAACAGAGAGTATGGAAAGGCTCAGGAATTTAACTTCAGGCACAGCAGAAAGAGAACAATTACGAGAAGGGGAGCAATCAAAGCAGGACTTAAATACTTAAAAAAAAAACTAAAAATACCCACAGTATCCAAAACAAGGTAAATGAGCTGGTAGCGCATATTGAAATTGGTGGGTACAATATTGTGGGCATCACAGAGATGTGGCTGCAAGGTGATCAGGGCTGGAAACTAAATATCCAAGGATACACATCCTATTGAAAGGACAGGCAGATGGGCAGAGGGGGCAGGGGTTGCCCTGTTAGTAAAAAATGAAATCAAATCAATAGCAAGAATGATAGAGTCAGAAGGCGGAGAATTTGCGTGGGTAGAATTGAGGAACTGTAAAGGAAAAAAGACCCTGATAGGAATGTGTACAGGCCACCTAGCAGCAGTCAGAGTGTGAGGAAGATAATAAATCAGGAGATAGAAATGACAGGTAAGAAAGGCAGTATTACAATAACCATGGAGGATTTCAATATGCAGGTGGACTGGGAAAATCAGGTTTTTGGTGGATCCCAAGAAAATGAATTTGTGAAATGTCGATGAGATGGTCATCTGGAGCATTGTGTAGTAGAGCCCACATGGAAACAGGCAATTCTGGATTTGGTGATGTGAAATGAGGCAGACCTGAGTTGGGATCTTAAGGTGAAGGAACCCCTAGGGGACAGTGACCATAATACGATAGACTTCAACTGGCAGAGGAGGGGGAAGCTGGAATCAGATGTAATGGTATTACAATTGAGTAAAAGGAACTACAAAGACATGAGCAAGGAGTGGGCTAGAGTTGACTGGAAGGGGAGTCTACAAAGGAAAACAGGGGGGAGCAATGGCAAGGGTTTCTGGGGGCAATTCAGGAGGCACAGCAGAAATTCATCCCAAGGAAGAAGACACATAGTAAAGGGAGGACTAGGCGACCATGGCTGACAAGAGAAGTCAGAGACAGCATAAAACCAAAAGAGAAAGCATATAATGTGGTGAAGATTAGTGGGAAGCCTTCCAGCAGGGGACAACTAAAAAAGCAATAAAGGGGCAGAAGATGAAATTTGTTAGTAAGCTAGCTAGTATTATAAAAGACGATTGCAAGATGGTTTTTAGGTATAAAGAAGGTAAGAGAGAGGTGGGAGTGCACATTGGACAGCTGGAAAATGAGGCTGGAGAAGTAGTAGTGGGGAACAAAGAAATGGCTGAATCGGTACTTTGTATCAGTTTTCACAATGGAAGACATCAGCAGCAAACCAGAGCTTCAAGTGAGTTGGGGGCAGAGGTGAGTGTAGTGGCCATCACTAAGGAGAAGGTGCTGGGGAAGCTGATAGATCTGAAGGTGGATAAATCATAGGGACTACATCCCAGGGTTCCGAAGCAGATAGCTGAGGTGATTGTGGAGACGTTAGAATCTCTCAGGACCCACTGGAACCAGGGAGGGTCCGAGAGGACTGGAAAATGGATAATATTACACCCTGTTTAAGAAGGGAGGGAGGCAGAAGACAGAAACCATAGACCAGTTAACTTGACCTCAGTCATTGGTAAGACTTTAGAGTCCATTGTTAAGGATGAGATTGTGGAGTACTTGGAAGTGCATGGGAAAATAGGGCAGAGTCAGCACGGCTTCATCAGGGAGAGGTAATGCCTGACCCTGACAAATCTGTGAGGATTCTGTGAGGAAGTAGTGAGCAAGTCAGACAAAGGAGAGCTGGTGGGCATGATCTATTTTGATTTCCAGAAGGCCTATGACAAGGTGCCACAGAGGAGGCTGCTAAATAAGATAAGAGTTCATGGCATTAGGGGCAAGGTACTGGCATGGATAGAGGATTGGCTGATTGGCAGAGGGCAGAGAGTGGGGATAAAGGGGTCTTCTTCAGGTTGGCAGCCGGTGACTATAGTGGAGTTACACGAGGGTCAGTGTTGGGACAACTATTCACATTAACAAACTGGATGAAGCAACTGAGGGCCTTGTTGCTAAGTTTGCAGGTGATACAAAGATAGATGGAGGGACAAGTAGTGTTCAGGAAGTGAAGTTCAGGCTTCAGAAGAACTTGGACAGGTTATGAGAGTGGGCAAAGAAGTTTCAGATGGAATACAATTTCTGAAGTGTGAGGCTTTACAATTTTCTAGGATGAATAGAGGCAGAGACTATTTTCTAAATGGAGAAAGGCTTTGGAAATCTGCAGCACAAAGGGACATGAGAATCCTAGTTCGGGATTATCTTAAGGTTAACATGCAGGTTCATTTGTCAGTTAGGAAGGCAAATGCAATGTTAGCATTCATTTCAAGTGGGGGCTCTGGTCAGACCGCATTTGGAATATTGTGAGTAGTTTTGGACCCTGTATCAAAGGAAGGATGTACTGACATTGGAGAGAGTCCAGAGGAGGTTTGCAAGGATGATCCTATTGTCAAAGACTCTGGGTCTGTACTTGATAGAGTTTAGAAAATGAGGGGCTGGATAGAGTGGATGTGAGAAGATATTTCCATGAACAGGAGAGACTAAGACCTGAGGGAACAACCTCAGAGTGAGGGGATAACCCTCTGGACTGAGATGAGGAGGAATTTCCTCAGCCAGAGAGTGGTAAATCTGTGGAACTCATTGCTACTGAGGGCTATGGAGGCAAAGTGATTTAGTGTCTTTAAGACAGAAATAGATAGGCTCTTGATTCATAAGGGGATCAACGGTAAAGGGAGAAGGCAAGAGAATGGGGCTGAGAAACATATCGGCCATGATCAAATGGCAGAGCAGACTTGATGGGCAGAATGGCTTAAATGTCCTCCCAGATTTTATAGTGTTATGGTCTTGATTGCAAAGCTGAAGTCAATCCTTGATTGTCCTGAAACAAAACAAGCCTTCAATATTTAATCTATCGTTTGTAAACCACAATAATAAATGTTCTATTAACTCTCCCGAAAGACCCTACTGTCTGACACATACTGGATTAAGTCACTGTTTTGGAAGGACTGCTTGACTTAGTTATTTTTAGAAAAGTATCCATATAGGCACTATTTTAAAATACAAACTCTGAAGCTAATATGAATTAGTATAAACCACATGCCTTTCATTACATGCGGGCCATTTGAGCCGAATAGCCTGTTTCTTTAGGGCACGCAATTGCAAATGATTCTGTGTTAAACTGGACAATTCTTTGACAAAAACGTCAGCAGAAGCGCCCACAAAATAAAATATTAAACGTAAGATAAAAGAAAAGCTGAATAACTGTGGAAAATCTTTGTTGAAGACAGTGAAAATACCCTGCTTATTGAATACCAGTGGACCTTAGCTAGACAATCAATTACAATGGTTAAGTTTGGAAAGTCAGGCAATTTGGAAACAAGGCAATGAAACCGGGATTAAAAAGATGGTAATTCTTTAATTGCTAGTAAGACCACCATTTATTGCCCAGTGGCCTGAGCTGAATGGCTTGCTGGGCCATTTCAGGGGGTGGTTAAGACTCAACCATAATGCTGTGGGTCAGGACTAACATGTAGGCCAGAATGGATAAGGATGGAAAGTTTCCTTTCCTAAAGGACATTAGTGAACCTAGGTGGGTTTTTATGAAAAATGGTGATAGCTTAATGGTCACCCACGCTGCAACTCCCCATCAATTAATGATTTTTATGAATTGAATTGTAAATACTGTCATGGTGAGGTTGGAATCATTTTCTCTAGAGCATTAGCCTGAGCCTTCTGGGTTACTAGCTCAGTAACACTGCCATGACCCCACGACTCAAGATTTGCAACAGCCAACATAAATCGTGGCAAAGGCTTGATGGGCTGAATGGCCAACTGCTATTTCCATATTCGCTTTGGAAGTAACTTGGCAAGTTTCATTCAATTAAAGTGTTACTTAAACCCAAGGTATCAATTTTGGGAGAAACCGTACCTCAGTTTAAAAGACTCAGTAACATGGAGTAAGGGAAGGGAGGAAATCAAGGTGCTTAGTGCTGGTGGAGAGTTAGTGAACTCACCACAGCCTTCACAAAAAATCCATTAAATTCTTCATTCAACTGTGAGACCAGAAATAAGTCATGGCAATCCCACCTCTTTTTGTGATCTTGAAAGCCAACGAGGGTCCACGTATCCCAAGACTAGATTAGGCAACAAGTGGTAGAGCAGCTTGGCACAAAACATCTGCAGCAGAGAAAAGAAAGCAAGTCCAAGTGAACCTACATCTTTGTTCGGATCCACGGTTTCACCCAATTATAGGAGAGATTACTGCATGCTGGAGCAACTAAGGTGAGAGATTCACGTACTCTGGTGTGAAGGCTAGTTTCAGAATCACGGAATTGCTAGGCCACAGAAACAGGCCATTCTGCCCATCGTTCCTGCACTGGTTCTTTGATTTGATTTGATTTATTGTGATCACATGCACCTAAGTACAGTGAAAAGTTTTGTTTTGAGAACAGTCCAGGCAGATCATGGCAAACAAGGACATACAGATCATGGGGTGCTCAGACAGAGCAAGGCGTACAAGGTTATGGCTGCACAAGAGGTGCACAAAGCAAGATCAACATTGGATTTGAAATTAGAGAGGACCATTCAGCAGACTAATAATAACAGGGTAGAAGCTGTCCTTAACCTTTTGGTGCGTGTGTTCAAGCTTCTGTACCTTCTGCCTGATGGAAGAGGTTGGAAGAGAGTATTACTGGGGATGGGAGGGTTTTAGATGATATTGGCAGCCCCATCTTGGCAATGAGACACATTATGGATGAGAGGTTGGCTTCTGTGACGGTCTGGGCTGTACACACAACTTTCTGTAGTTTCTTACGGTCCTGGGCAGAGCAGTTGCCATTCCAAGCCGTTATGCACCCGGACAGTATGCTTCCTATAGTTCATCTGTAAAAGTTGGTGAGGGCCTTTATGGACAGGTCAAAGTTCCTGAGCTGCCTGAGGAAGAAGAGGCGTTGTTGTGCCTTCTTGACCGTCACATCTATGTGGGAGGTCCAGGTTAGATTGTTGGTTATGTCACTCCTAGGAATCATAGAATCCCCACAGCCATTCGGCCCAACAAGTCCACACCGATCCTCCGAAAAGCATCCCACCCAGACCCATCCCTCTACTCTATCCCTGTAACCCTGCATTTTCTGTGGCTAATGCACCCAACCTACACATCCTTGGACACATCCTTGGGGCAATTTAGCATGGGCAATCCACCCTAGCCTGCACATCTTTGGACTGTGGGAGGAAACTAGAGCACCCGGAGGAAACCTACACTGACACGGGGAGAATGTGCAAACTCCACACAGTTGCCTGAGGTTAGAATTGAACCCAGGCAGCTGTGCTAACCAAAGAGCCACCACGACACTTTCGACCCTCTGCGCCTCAGCTCCGTTGATGTAGATGGGGGCATGTTCTCCTCCTTTCTTCCTGAAGTCAACGATCAGTTCTTTAGTTTAGCTGACATTGAGAGACAGGTTGTTATCTTTGCGCCATGACACCAACCCTCTACCTGCTTCCTGTATTCTGACTCATCATCGTTTGATATCATGGTGGTGTCGTCAGCAAATGTGTAGTTGGTGCTTGTATGGAATGAGGCAACACACTCGTAGATGTGCAGGGAGTACAGTAGGGGGCTGAGTACGCATCCTTGCAGAAGTCAGATCGGCCTTCTTGAGAGTCAACCCAAGGAAAGTGAAGGATCCGAACGGTGTCCCCGGCCGAGCACTCAGATCCTGTACAGACCAACTGTGGGAGGTATTCAACGCCTCTAGCCTGCTCCAGTGCTCAAAAAGATCATGGCTGATCTGTCTGTGTTTCAAATATAACACTCGCATCATTCCCTGATAATCTTTAACATAAATCTATTGACCTTTGCTTTCAAAGACCCACCTTCACTATCTTTTGAGGCAAGGAGTTTCAAAGTTGCAGAACCCTCCAAATTTTTAAACAACACCCCCTTGATCTGGTCCAGGTGAACCAAAGGTTGGGGTGGAAGGTGTTGGTGAATTGGATGAACTGTTCAAGGACCTCTCTGGATAATACCTCCCTCTCCTTCCTGGAACTCCCTGTCTCCATCTCTGGCAACCACCTAGAAACCGATAACCATTTCAAGCCCACTGACTCCCACAGCTACCTAGAGTACACCTCCTCCCACCCACCCTCCTGCAAAAATGCCATCCCCTATTCCCAATTCCTTCGCCTCTGACGCATCTACTCCCAGATTGAGGCATTCCACCTGTACATCTCAGATGTCCTCGTTTTTCAAGGACCGCAACGTCCCCCCAGCAGTGGTTGAGAACACCCCCGACCATGTCTCCCGCATTTCCCGCAACTCATCCCTCACATGCCCTCCCCCCAATAACAACCAAAATAGAATCCCCCTTGTCCTCACGTACCACCCCACCAACCTCCGGATCCAACGCATCATCCTCCGACGCTTCCACCATCTGCAATCCGACCCCACCACCAAAGACATTTTTCCCTCCCCACCCTTATCTGCCTTCCGGAGGGACCACTCTCTCCGCGACTCCCTTGTCCGCTCCACACTCTCCTCCAGCCCCACCACACCCGGCACTTTTCCCTGTAACCGCAGGAAGTGCTACACATGCCCCTACACACCCCACCTCACCCCATCCCAGGACCCAAGAAGACTTTCCACATCAAGCAGATGTTCACCTGCACATCTGCTAATGTGGTATACTGCATCTGCTGTTCCCGCTGTGGCCTCCTCTAGATCGGGGAAACCAAGCAGAGGTTTGGGGACCGCTTTGCAGAACATCTACGCTCGGTTCGCACTAAACAACTGCACCTCCCAGTCGCGAACCATTTCAACTCCCCCTCCCATTCCTCAGACGACATGTCCATCCTGGGCCTCCTGCAATGCCACAACGATGCTACCCGAAGGTTACAGGAACAGCAACTCATATTCCACTTGGGAACCCTGCAGCCCAATGGTATTAATGTGGACTTCACAAGCTTCAAAATCTCCCCTCCCCCTACCGCATCCCAAAACCAGCCCAGCTGATCCCCGCCTCCCAAACCTGTCCTTCCTCCCACCTATCCCCTCCTCCCACCTCAAGCCCCACCCCCATCTCCTACCTACTAACCTCATCCCGCCCCCTTGACCTGTCTGTCCTCCCAGGACCGACCTATCCCCTCCCTACCTCCCCACCTATACTCACCTTTACTGGCTCCATCCCCACCTCTTTGACCTATCTGTCTCCTCTCCACCTATCTTCTCCTCTATCCATCTTCCATCTGCCTTCCCCTCTCTCCCTATTTATTTCAGAACCCCCTTCCCCTCCCCCATTTCTGAGGAAGGGTCTAGGCCCGAAACGTCAGCCTTCCTGCTCCTCTGATGCTGCTTGGCCTGCTGTGTTCATCCAGCGCTACACTTCGATACCTCAGATTCTCCAGCATCTGCAGTTCCTACTGTCTCTCTCCAGATCAGAACAGAAAGCTGCCAAAGCCATGGGTCATATTGAATTCCAAATAGGAGTTTATATTACGTATGAGGGTGAGCCTGAATAGCCTTTTCTTATCTTTGACTTTCCTTCAAGGACAAATTAACTGAAGGTGGCTAAAGGTTCCTTCAGGTATGCTTCCAATCTGGGGCAACTGAAGTTTCTGATACACGCCTGAGCTCAGCAGGCCAGTCTTTTCGGTTTCCCACGACAACCACCTCTCTCAGCTGCTGGGAGGGCAGGTAATCGGGAAGGTGGAAAGTTCAGGCCCTAAAGGAGCCACTAATGGGTCAATCGAAGGCTTCAATCGGTTGCACACAGATCCTCTCTCCCGGAATTTGATTGGCGAGATGGCGAGAAGAGGAGGAACTATTTGCCAGTTAGTTCCCTTTCTCGCTACCTCCAGGGAGGGGAAAAATTCCGGCCTCATTCAATTTGTGGAGTTGGGAGGCTAGGTGAATGCAATGTCGTAATCAGGCTCAGCAACTCTCCACGGCAGCAGCTCACTGCAGAGACAAAGCTCACTTCCAAACTCTGCACATGACAGCCAGGAATGGTTGTAGGTGGCTCTAAGCCTAAAACACAGCCCACTCTGTGGATGTTTACAATCTCTTGTGCCAACTGGAACTGGAAAAGGAGTTTTATCGCAGTGCGCTGACCAACATTCCTCCCTTAAACATGACCTTAGCTCTAATTTATTTGAGTCTTCTTGACTATTAATGAAGTCTACAGCCAAAACTAATAGACATCTTAAAATCCATACAGTGTGGAAACAGGCCATTCAGTCCAACCTTCCAAACTGCATCCCACCCAGACCCATCCTCCTACCCTATCCCAGTATTATTGTCCACTCATGGGGCACGCTTTTTAATTCATTCACGGAATGTGGCCGTCACTGGCCAGGCCAGCATTCATTGCTGATCCCTAATTGCCCAGAGGGCAGTTAAGTGTCATCCACATTGCTGTGGGTCTGGAGTCACATGTCGGCAGGACCAGGTAAGGATGGCAGTTTCCTTCCTTAAAGAATATCAGTGAACCAGATGGGTTTTTCCCCAAGGATCAGCAATGTATTCACGGTCATTATTAGACTCCTAACTCCAGATTATTATTGAATTTAAATTTCAACTTCTGTCATGGCAGGATTTGAACCAAGGTCCCCAGAACATTTCCTGGGAAATCTCTGAATTAACATCCAGAGATAATACCAGTAGGCCGTCACCTCCCCATAATATTACATATGAGACTTGCCAAATTAATTAATCATTAAATTCTTATAAACAGCAATGAAATAATTCGTATGGACCTGCTAGCGTATCCAAGAGTGGAGGTCAATAATTCAGAGATTGAGAGTTCAAATGCTACTGTGAAGATCTGAAAACTGCAACTTGTATTTTCAAGGTGTGGACATCGTTAGCCAGGCCTGGGGAATGATAGCAATGACCTGGGATGTTCTCTGAATGGAGTGAAAAGGCACAAAGCCTTACCTGTGCTTTATCAAGAGTTCAGACGGGGCTTAAGACCTTTAGGGGGAAAGAAAAATCAATTCTTTGCTTTCCCTATGGGCCTCTTTCATAACCAAGCAGTGGTCTTCTGTTATGAATAAAAATAAAACAAGGCACTGAAGATGCTGAAGATCTGGCAAAGAAACTGAAATTGCTGGAGAAACTCAGCAGGTCTGGCAGCATCTGTGCAGAGAAAGCACAGTTAATGTTTTAAAACTAGTGACCCTTCTTCTGGACTCTGTTAACTGTTTTCTCGCCACAGACACTGCCAGACCTGCTGAGTTTCTCCAGCAATTACTGTCTTCTGTACTAGTTTGTTCTCACAGGGCTCTATCTTGGTCTTAGCCACTTGGCTGGTGGCTTGAACTAAATTGCCATTGACTGGACTGACCAGTGCGGGTCTGGTGGGCAGGACTGACTCCTGGTGGAAAGGAGGGGAATGCACACCCATCCAACTGGCTCCCACATGAAGAGCAGGCTTTCGAATCTGCTTCCCTCTGGGTACCCATGCAATCGAATCCCGCCAATAATTGGGATCTTCCTTGAAAATGGGGATTGACTATAAGATGTAAGAATGGAACTAGGCCATTCAGCCCATCAGGTCTGTCCTGCCATTCAGTGACATCATGGTTAGAAGTTGGTATAAACAGCTTTGGGTGGACTTGGTGGGGGAGGGGGGGATAGGATGGGATTCCTTCCACAGAGTGTTCATTGTGTGGTTTTTTTTTACCCTTGTTGGCGTTGCTGACTCAGGATTCAACATGACCAGGGGTGCGATAAATATCACCCCAGCGATGTACTTCTGTCTCTCGTTTGCGACAGAGATTGCGATGGTCCCACCCTGAAATGCAAGAGGAGGCAGAATTACAACAACTATTCTATTTGGCAAAATCCCTATTGTACTGGGCTGAGCAAAGTCACCACAGTAGCTCAGTCAGTGCAGGCGCTACCCAATGCAGTCCGAGTCCACACAACCGTGAAGTACCTGGTCTGGTTCCTGGCCTGTACAGGGGCAATCCTTGCCGGGACAATGCTTGATTGAGCGGGGGTGGGGGGGAGTTGTGGTTATTCTCCTTATTGGCTGTGATCAAAGACCAAGAGAACATCAGGAGCCATTTTCACACCCAACCCAGTTATCTTTTCCCCTGAGCAACAACATGCATTTACATGGCACGTTTAATGCCTTGTTTTTATATTCATTCACATTGCTGGCTGAGCCAACATGTACTGCCCTAATTCCCTAAAGAAGGAGGTGGTGGGCAGCTTTCTTGAGCTGTTGTAGTTCTTTTGGGAGTAGGGACACACAATGCTGTTAGGAAGGATTTTGACCCAGCGACAGTGAAGGAATGGCGATATATTTCCAAGTCGGGATGGTGAGTGGCTTGGAGGGGAACTTGTAGGGTATGGTGTTCTCCGATATCTGCTGCCCTTGTCCTTCTAGATGGAAGTGGTCGTGGGTTTGGAAGGTGCTGTCCGAAGATCTTTGGTGAATTTCTGCAATGCATCTTGTAGATAGTACACACTGCTGCTACTGAGCGTCAGTGGTGGAGGGAGTGGATGCTTGTGGATGTGGTGCCAATCAAGTGGGTTGCTTTGTCCTGGATGACATCAAGCTTCTTGAATGTTATTATAGTAAAAATTAGCAAACTTTCCCAAAGCAGCTTGGTGTAATTAAACTTGGCAGAGGCGTTATTTGACACAATTTGATTGGTAGGTATGTGAGGGCGGAGAATTAGATATTAGGGTTTGGGTGTCAGGGTGGGTCAGAGGAACTGTGCTGCATTGGATAACTTGACTGGTTGGCATTGCCATGGGTGGATGTTCTTTTAGACTGAATGCTAGTTTTAGCGTTAGGAATATGGTGCGGATATTTCTCCATTAACAGCTGCTGAGTCCTCTCATCTGTGCTGGAGAGCCTCTGCTGCAGGTAATTGCGCCTGAATGTGCCCACAGTTTTCCCAGCCGAGCCAAGATGATGCTGGGTGGACCAGAGCCGGGGTTCCGCCCCTGAGAGCAGCCCCCACCGATACTGTCATGCCTGGGAAGGCGTTTGGGTTTCCAGTTGAACTTTGGACATACCTGTTTCATGAAGGTTGTTTGGTATGCCTCAGTGGGGTGTTGCCCTGGAAATCATGCCCCAACATTTGCAGAAACTTCACAAAATATAAAGATTTTTATAAATACGCAACATTCCCCAATTTTCAGACCCTGGTTGACAGAAAGTTTCTGTACTTAACAAGAATGAATATTTATGACAAGTAATTTAGCATCTACAGGTAAACAATTATAAACTGTCGGCTTACAACACTGTTCCTTTTATATTCACTCATGGATCATGGGATGTGGGCATCTCTGGCAGGGCCAGCACTTATTGCCTGTCCCTAGCTGCCCTTCAGATGGTGGTGGGGAGCTGCCTTCTTAAACCGCTGCAGATCATTGTGTTCTGGTACCTAGGTCTACGCCAGGTTGTCTGTCTGGTTTCATTTCTTTGTTGAGATTTTGTAGGGGTTTGATACAACTGAGTGGCTTGCCATGCCAATGCAGAGGGTAGTTGAGAACCAGCCACTTTGCTGTGGGTCTGAAGTCACAGGTAGGCCAGACTAGGTAAGGATGGCAGATTTCCTTCCCTGAAGAACATTAGTGAACCAGATGGGTTTTTACCCTACAATCAACAATGGATTCATAGTCATCATTAGATTCTTAATTTGAATGGCAGGATTGAACCCAAGTCCCCAGAACACTCCCTGGGTCTCTGGATTAACAGTCCTGTGATAATGCCACTAGGCCATAACCTCCCCATCTCCCAAGTTGGGATTCGAACCAAGGTCCCCATTAGCTGAGATCCTGGATTAATAGTCTAGCAATAATACCATAGGTGATCATGTCTCCATTTCTAATTATTATAACTCTGCTAATCCCCTTGTAAACTTTTCCTTACATACACAAACACATGGTGTCAAATCAGTTATGGGCAGAGAGGAAGGACTGGAAAGAATGTTCAGTAATCTTTGTTCCCATGCTCTGTTGTTGAGGTAATCCATATGACTCATCTACTGGCTGGCAACAAACTTCAGTCATCTTTCTCTAGATGCTGTCACAGGTTGGTAAGACACAAAAGACGACCAGTTCACTCATAAAAACTCTCCAACTGATGTTCTTTAGTTTTACAGTGGGCTTTGACTGCAGAGAACACAGGGACCACTCCCATGCTGGAGAAGAACTAAACACATCTGTCTCCCTCTACCTCTCTGTGTAACTTGTTCCCAGCGCCAAACTGCTCAGTTACCTGAGAACCAATCACACAGTTGTTGGAAGGCTTCTCTCATCAATAACTGGTCACTAGTTGAAGGATTGGTTAGCTCAGTTGGCTGACTGGCTGGTTTATAATACAGAATGATGCCAACAGTTCGCATGCCAGCTGCTGTTATAGAGTCATAGAGTCATAGAGATGTAAAGCAATGGAAATAGACCCTTCGGTCCAACTCTGTCCACATATCCTAAATTAATCTAGTCCCATTTGCCAGCATTTGGCCCATATCCCTCCAAACCCTTCCTATTCATGTACCCATCCAGATGCCTTTTAAATGTTGTAATTGTACCAGCCTCCACCACTTCCTCTGGCAGCTCATTCCATACACGCACCACCCTCTGTGTGAAAAGGTTGTCCCTTAGGTCCCTTTTAAATCTCATCCCTCTCATCTAAAACCTGTGCCCTCTAGTTTTGGACTCCCTTACCCTGGGGAAAAGACCTTGGTTATTCACCCTCTCCATGCCTCTCGTGATGTTATAAATTTACATAAGGTCACCCCTCAGCCTCTAACGCTCCATGGAAGACAGTCCCAGTCTATTCAGCCCCTCCCTGTAGCTCAAACCCTCCAACCCCAGCAGCATCCTTGTAAATCTTTTCTGAACCCCGTCAAGGTTCACAACATCCTTCCTATAGCAGGGAGACCAGGATTGAGCCAAAAGTTACCATGAAGGACTCTCCTACTCAACCTTTTCCCTTGCCTGATGTGTGATGACCTTCAGGAGAAACCACCACCAGTCATCTCTCTCAAATGAGACAGCGGCCCTATGGATTAGTAAAACTATGTGACTTTACCTTGACTACTAACACAGTGACCAATTAGCTTCTTGGTCTTCTTAATTTCTGCAGATCAACCTTTGATTACTGTTTGTTCAAGCAGTTGTTTACAAGATGCTTGCTATTGGTGTCATCTTACTTGTTTTTTCAAAGCTGCAGCCCCCTTTCAAACACATTGAGTTTAAAACAGCTCTTTCTCAGTTCACAACTTTTAAAAACATCAAAAACACAAAGACACAATCCTTAGTTTCTCATGTAAAGCTGCCTACAATCTGTTTGGATTTTCACAAGGCTGGGGTGGAGGTGGGAATTCAATGTCTTTTATGAAGGGTCCAATTTCCAGTAAGTTTGTTAAAAGTGGACAAGAATATGCATAAAAAGTGGTTTAGCGCATTCGGATTGTCAGAAAGCTGTCAAGGAACATAAATACCCTGTCCTAGAAAAAGGGTCTGCTGTGTTAGAAAGATAGTGCCTGCTGTTTTGCTCTGTCTGTTGACATAAGCCTGATAGTTAGTGTTATAGGATTATTGCTACAGGAGTGATTTCATAACCTATCATTGTCATAGTAGGATGTCTGTCAGTTTACAGTTGTATTGTCGGTTCACAGTTTCATTAAGTATTTATAAAATCTTTGATGGCAAAGTGTCGGTGTTGGTCTGGGGCGGACAAGGTCAGAAGGTCACATGACACCAGGTTATAGTCCAACGGGTTTATTTGAAATCACAAGCTTTCATAGCACTGCTCTTTCATCAGGTGATATCAAATAAACCTATTGGGCTATAACCTGGTGTTGTGTGACTTTTGACCTGTTAAAATCTTTATAATGGGCCTATGAATACAAATGATAGTAGGAACTGCAGATGCTGGAGAAGCTGAGATAACAAGGTGTAGAGCTGGATGAACACAGCAGGCCAAGCAGCATCAGAGGAGCAGGAAAGCTAACGTTTCGAGCCTAGA
>JAHRHZ010000064.1:2873056-2895212 GCA_024137785.1 Ginglymostoma cirratum | reverse complement strand
AAGAAGGATCTAGGCTCGAAACGTCAGCCTTCCTGCTCCTCTGATGCTGCTTGGCCTGTTGCGTTCATCCAGCTCTACACCTTGTTATCTATGAATACAAATGCTTGCTTTTCTGGGTGACTAGAGGAAGCTAAAGGTAGTAAATAAGTTTTTGTCAATGAGCATGTCTTTGTTAAATAATGGATTATCAATTGACAGAAGAACACTATTTGATCTCAGCATGAATCCTGAGGCCTCCCCATGTAATACTGAGATAACAAACTCAAGGTAGCTACAGGGGCTGATATGGAGGCAGTCTGTGGGAAAGGTTCACCTCAGTACTCTGGCACTTTGTTGCAGCTGTGAAAGGAAAAGATTACAGCTAAAGAGCGGAGCACGTCCCTCAATTCCTGCTCACCTGTCACGCTCCTTCACGCCTGCACCCAGTCCCCATGCCCCAACCATGTTCACAGACTGTTGGACAACGGTTTAAAACTCTGAAAGAGTTAATATTGGGGAAGGCCTTAAGCACCGCCCACTTTGGTGATGTTATATGGATCGGTGGACAGAACCGCCTAAAACCAGCTCCTGATCTCATGAGAAGAGCTTTTGTGCTGAACAAAAATGAGTTTACGACAAATTAGTAACATGTTACGGCTTATGTTAATATGAAATTTATTGTTCCAGAAACTTTGAGCAGGTTCAGGTGTCAGATCTTCCTCCTCTGAAATCCTAAGCAATTTTGTCAGTTGATACAGATGGTACCATCAATGCTGACCTATATCCCTCTACTTACTTCCATTGCCCTTAAAGGTCCAATTCTCACTGAATGCCAACCAATGTCCCCCATGCATACCCTTTTACCCTCATCAGCCCTCTATTCTTTGCCCTGAGTGCCAGTTCCGACTAAGGCTATTTACTTTGGTGCAGAGGAGACTGATGGAGGACACTGTTGAGCTGTATTAGATTATGGAGGGCATAGGAAGAGTAGACAGAAAGGAACTTTTCCCCTTGAGGGAGGGATGAATGAGCAGGGGACATAGATTTGAGGTAAGGGGCAGGAAGTTTAGAGGGGATGTGGAACTCACTGCCTGCGAGGGTGGTAGAGGCAGAAACCCTCATAATATTGAAGAAGGATTTAGATTTGCAATGTCAAAGCTTTGGGCCAAGTGCTAGAAATTGGGATGAGTATAGTCAGGTGGTTGTTATTGACTAGCTTAGAGTCAATGGGTCAATGGGCCTTTCTCTGTGCTGCAGATTTCTATGACTCAATCCCAAAATGTTGAAATTGTACTTCTATTGTTGAGTCAGAATGGTTTGTTATTCTGTTCACTTACCAGAGAATTTGCAAAGATGAAGACCTTTAGGTTTGGGAAGCGGTCTGTTATCATGTCAAAGTGCTGCAGGGAATCCCGGATGTAGACTCTGAAACTGGACACGTACATGCGCTTGCCTTCACTCTGCCCATGGCCAACTGTGCAAGGAGGGAGAAAGGAAAGATAATGGCTTAGCGGAATGGTACAAATGAGTGGGGAGCTCCAACCAAGACTAAACAAGATGTTACAGACCAGGAGGGTGCGCAGTTCACTCTTGTTCAGGTGGGGTAGTGTTGGGGGAGGGAGAAGGGCTGCTGAGGTCACCCTTTGCACACCAGGGTAATCAGGTTGATTAGTGGACCCCTCCTGTTCAATAATGTGCTATCGCTACACCTCCAGGTCCCCAGTCACTGAATGTGAAGATACTGGAAGAATTAACTTGTGCCTATGCACCAGTTCAGTATGATCCTAAAATAAACATTTGCTAAATGCTTCATGTTGTGTCTAATTACTTCAATCAAGCAACACTCATGAAGAAAGATTTGCAAATTTAATACAGCACTTTTGAAGTACAAAGTTCAAGAACTCCAATGGAGTGCAGTGGATCAAGAAGGCAGCTCACTACTGCCTCCTCATGGGTAACTAGGAATGGGAAACTAGTGACGGCAGCATCCCCTGAATAAATAAAGACAGAAGCACTCTCACCTCAGGAGGTTAAGAACCCACTTGCCGATGTGAGTAATCATTGATACCTATTCATTTCTGTAGCACCTTTCCCAGCCCCAAGTCATCCCAAAACATTCCAAAATTAATAAGGTGGGGTCACTCTTGTTGTGGAGGAAGCACAGCAGCCAATTTGCGCACAGTAATATGGTAATGACCAGGTAACCCATTTCGGTGCAAACACAATTGCTGGAGAAACTCAGCAGATCTGGGCGGCATCTGTGGAGAGAAAACATAGTTAACATTTTGAGTCCAATGACCATTCCGCAGATCAGTTCTGAAACGTCAACACTGTTTCTCTCTCCACAGATGCTGCCAGACCTGTTGAGTTTCTCCAGGAATTCTTTATTTTTGCTTTGAATTTCCAGCATCTGCAGTTCTCTGTTTTATATGAATCTGTTTGAGTGATAAATATTGGTGCCATAACATTAACGAGTACATCTCTGCCCCTTACACCCAGCTGCCAGGCCAGACCTACAGTTGGCACACTTAGTTGGTCATATCCCAGGGGACTTCATGTGAACATCACAAACAAGGCCATGCAGCCCATCAATCCACCATTCAATAAGATCATGGCTGATTCGACTGTAAACACAAGTCCACATTAGCTCCTCCCTCATACAGCCTTTCACCCCCTTGCTTAACAAGAATCTATCCAAATATCTAACACCTCCTTAAAAATATTTAAAAGCTCTGCTTCCATCACCTTTCCAAAGGAAAGTTCCAAAAGACCCTTGGATGGAAAAAAAATTTCACCTCATGTCTATTTTAAGATATTTTCCGTAACAACTTGTTCAGATCTGTACACCTCTGGAGCAGGTTGGACTTGAACTTGGACCTCCTGACACTACCACAAAAGCCATTATCTCTGCCTTAACTGATGTTGAAACAGTGACCCCAAATTACAGATTCTGCTGTGACAGGCATCACCCCATCTTTATCCTCCAGACATCACCAACATTAACCTGACGCCCCATGCTTCCATCAAAATCACTCTTCGAGATTGACCTCCCAGTTCTGACTTCCCCAACCTCAACATTTTCAATATTTTTATAACCCATGGGTGTTCAAACTAAACTAGAAGTTAATTCTTTCAGGGTCCGCTGTATTACTCGAGGAATGTTCGAACCAATTCTGAAGGGATGCCTGGAGAGTTCTCGAGGCTGGGGTTAACCGAGGTCAGACGCGGTGTCAGGTTAAAGTCACAATGTGAGGAAGCCAGCCAGAGAAGAAATTATTGTTTGGAAATTGCATCCAGTTCCAGGGTGGTGCAAGTGCTTAGGTGAGAGTGAGAAGTAGGAAGGAACTATTTTTATACAATTCTTTTTCAAAATCATTCGCAGTTTGTAGGTGTCACTGGCTAAGCCAGCATTCAGTAATAAACCCTGATTAAAAGCCAACAACATTGCCGTGGGACTGGAATCACATGTAGCCCAGACCAGATTAGGACAGCAGTTTTATTCCCGAAAGGGCATTAATGAACCAATTAGGTTTTTACCAACAATCCTCAATGGCTTTGTGGTTATTATTAGACTCTTAATTCCAGATTTTTATGAAATTCAAAAACCATGGCAGGATTTGAACCTGGGTCCCCAGAACATTACCTGGGTCTCTGGATTAATAGTCTAAAGATGACACCACTAGGCCTATATATGCTATCAAATCCTGAAAAGGCTGTGGAAGCAAATTCAATGTTAACTTTCAAAGGGCACTGGATCATACAATCTTATGGGATTCAACCGAATGTGAAGCAACGCTATGGTAAACTGTAAGATTCTGAGCGATGCTGGTAAAGGGCTCACTAAGAAGGATGTGTTGGTGAGTTGAAAACAGGGAAGGCAAAAGTTCCAAAAACAGAAATTGCTGGAAAAGCTCAGAACACTGAGGAAGCTGAAAGTCAACTGTCCAAGGAAAGGAGGAAAGAATTCCTAAATGGTAGCCATGCCTTGCTCATCAAGGGGATGCAACGGCCTAGTGGTATTATCGCTGGACTGTTAATCCAGAGACCCAGGTGATATTCTGGGGTCCTGGTTTCAAATCCCTCCATGGCAGATGGTGGAATTTGAATTCAATAAAATACCTGGAATTAAGAGTCTAATGATGACTGTGAATACATTGCCGATTGTCGGAAAAACCCATCTGGTTCACTCATGACCTTTAGGGCAGGAAGCTGCCATCCTTACCTGGTCGGGCCCTCATGTGACTCCAGGCCCACAGTGATGTGGTTGACTCTTAACTGCTCTCTGGGCAATAAATGCTCGCCTGGCCAGCGTTGCCCTCAGCCTGTGAATGAATAAAGGGGGAAAAAAACTGGGGTTATCGGGCCTCCTGGGAGACCTTCCATAGGGTTTGTGAAAGTGTGAGCAGGGGGTGGACTGAGGCTGTCAGATGTGCAGGGTCAGTCAGCTGCTTCACAGGGAGGAAGACTGAACTGATTGAAACATGTAAGGTCCTTATAGGACCAGACATACAGACAATGCAGAAAGACTGTTTCCGCCTGTGGAAAATTCTACAACCTGACGGCATCATCTTAGAGCAAAGGGTTACCTGTTTGAGGCAGACATGGGAGGGAATTTCTTCTCTCAGAGGGGAGTGAATCTGTAAAATTGTTTACTTCACAGGGCTGTTGAGGCTGGGTCATTGAAATAACTGTGCAAAGGCAAGTCACCCTTTATTTACTTGTGCACAGTACACTGGATATAGCCAGCCATCTCAGAGTCAGTTCCCTGAACTGAGGGGATTCTAAGACCCCTGTTAATATTTGGTCAGCCATGGTTTCCTGATTAGCCCAGGTTATTAAGCCCAATCATCGACCTCGCAGTCAACAAGATCCACCTGGTTCCAATCACTACAGTCACTAAGTCTGTATTTTTAATCTGTAAGGGTATCAATGGGCTATGGAAAAAAGGCAGGAAAGCGGATTTGAAGTTTTTTTTATTATTCATTCCCGGGAGGAGAGTGTTGTTGGCTAGGCAGCATTTATTGACCATCCTAGAGGGTAGTTAAGAATCATCCACATTGCTGTGGGTCTGGTTTCCTTCCCTAAAGGGCATTAGTGAACCACATGGGTTATTCCTAAACAATGAATTCATGGTCATCGGTCTGTTAAGTCCAATTCTCTTCAATTTAAGTTCCACCATCTGCTCTGGCAGGATTTGAACCCAGATCCCCAGAACATTACCTGGGTCTCTGGATTAATAGTCTAGCAGAACTGCCACTGGGCCATCACTTCCCCGAACTGATTAGCAGATCACCCTTGAGCTCATTCAATACCGGAACAGACTTGATGGGCTGAATGGCCTGAGTCTGCTGCTACCTCTTATGAAAGATATACATTTGAAAAGGAAACATTTCCAGGACTGCATGTGGGAAAAGAGCAGAAAAATTGGACTAATTGGGTAGATCTTTCAAGGAGCTAGAATTTTTGTGATGGACTGAATGACCTCCTGCTGCGCTATACAATTCTATAAATGGACAGGGAGTTGGGAGAGGAGGGGGATAGGCTCGATGGGTAATTGCATCTCCAAATCCTTTTCTAAAAGGGATTAATTCCTCTGGCCTCTGTTCGCCAAACCCATCATTAACCTGGAACCGTGCTTCTGAGAAAGTTATGTACAATTTGGCAGGCAGATTGTTACTGAGGCAAAAACAGAATGCAACTGCCAAATTCGGAACAAAGTCGGGTTACAGCCTTTTGTTTAACCTCAAACAAGTGGGGCCCAGCTAAAAACGCCGGCTCAGGACATAACATTTCTACTCTACGCAAAAATTGCTGGCAATGAAAAATAACGGAACAAGAATTTAAGGTTTGTAGAAGCAAATCAATTGTCCAAAAAGAACAGGCTTCATTCATTCCAAAGAAAGGGACATATCAGCACTTTAATTATAAAAACTGCAAAAGAACAGGATGGGAGGTGAGGAGACTTTGATTTTAAACTCAGTGAGTTGTTGTGACGCGGGAAGTGCTGCTTGAAAGCACTTTCAATAGTAACATTCAAAGGAAAATCAGATATATACTTGAAAGGCAGAGATTTCAAGGATTTTGGAATAAGAGCGAGTGAGTGCTACTAATTGCTGTCTGTTCTACAATGTACAAATTTAGCTTCTCTAGTCTCGCCATACTCAGTGTAATCCTATGAATGGGGCTTTGCAGTGTGTTTTCCAGTAAATTCCTGGCAACTGTTTCCGGGCAGGTTAGGCTCATTGCTTCAGTGGATTCTTAACATATCTTTGTTAAAGGACCCTTTTCCGAATGAATTAGCTATGGCACAATCCCATCTAAACTGTAACACTACACAATTCACAATTCATCGAGGGTGGAAGTGATACAGGGTAACAAGAGCTTAATGGTGCTTTTAACAGAATAGGAATTTGGCTTTGTTCGGTGTCCTTAAGACCATGACGTGGAGAGGCTGAAATAGGCCATTCAGCCCATCGAATCTGCTCCACCATCCAGTGTACTCATGGCTGATTTAATAATCCTCAACTCCACATTCCTGCCTTTTCCCTTTAACCCTTGATTCCCTTCCAGATTAAAAATCTCTTTATTTCGGCCTTGAATGGCAGCCCTCAATAGTAAAGAATTCCACAGATTCACTACATTCTGAGAGAAGAAATTTCTCCTTAACCCTGTATTACATGGGCAGCCCCTTATTTTAAGGTGGCACCCTCTGGTCCTAGATCCTCCCACAAGGGGAAACAACCTTTTGTTTTTCCTTTATTCATTCACAGGATGCAGACATCACTGGCTAGGCAGCATTTATTGTCTATCCCTAATTGCCCAGGGGGCAGTTCAGAGTCAACCACATTGCTGTGGGTCTGGAGTCACATGTAGGCCAGACCAGGTGAGGAGGGCAGTTTCCTTCTCTAAAGGGCATTAGTGAATCAGATGGGTTATTCCCCAATAATCAGCAATGGATTCACAGTCATCATTAGGTTCTTAATTCCAGACGTTTATTGAATTCAAATTCCACCGCTTGCCCCGGCAGGATTCGAACCCGGGTCTCCCGGAACGTTATCTGGGTCTCTGGACTAACAATCTAGCAATAATACCGCTAAGCCATCACCTCCCCTCTCCACATCGATCCTGTCAAGTAACCTGTGAATCTTTTATGTTTTAGTAACGTGTCCTTTCCTTCTTCTGTATTTATAATGCATCTATATCTGTATCTATAATGGTGCGCCTCTCAGCACTATCCTGCCACGCACCTCCGCACTAAATATAGAACAGAGAACCGCGGAGGCTGGAAATCTGAAATAAACACAGAATGCTGGAGAAGCTCAGCAGATCCTTCAGCATCTGTAGAGAGGGAAACAGAGTTAATGTTTTGAGTTCAATGACCCTTTGTCAGAACTGCAAAATGCTGGTTATGTATGCTGTCACTTCTGCAGAGGGAGCTAGCTGCTTCACCCAGGAAGGCAGTGCATGTAGAGGAAGACCAACAGTCTATTTGTTAACAACAGTCTTCTTCCCTCTTCGTTCTGGGACAAGATGAGATCTCAGAGGAGGGTGGCCAGGCCGGAGCCTCTTGGAGACATGGCGGTAGCAGCCTGGCTAGCAGTGGACTCCCAATTGCAGTAGGCCCAGAGGGGGGACTCCTGGCATTGGTGAGGTAGCAGCAGAGCCAGGGACTCCCAGATGCAGTAGGCCCAGAGCAGGCGCTCCTAGCATTGGCGAGGTAGCAGTAGAGCCAGGGACTCCTGGTCATGGTCACGGCAGACCCAGAGTATGGATCCCTGGGTTGAGGGGCGAGGGCGGGTTCACACAAGACCCGGCATTGGTGAGGTGGGCCCAGTGGCGAAGAGATGGTGCCTGAAGACTGGCAGCACCTATGTTGGTGCGTCCATCCCAGGCTGCAGTGAGGCAGTGGAGGAGGGGTGACGGCACATGTGTCATTGGTGAGCCGACTCAGGAGTCATGGCAGAGGCAACAGAACAAAGATGGACTCTCTTCCAGTTACCTGACCCGAAACATCAACTTTCCTGCTTCTGTGATGCTGCCTGGCCTGTGGTGTTCCTCCAGCTCCACACTCTTGTTGTCTCTGACTCCAGCACCTGCAGTTCTTGCTATCTCCCTCTTTCAGTTATATCTTTTTATTCTTAAACTGTTCAAAATGGCCCTGGGATTGTGGTGACAGTTGAAACTTTTCAATGTATTTTACTGTGTTGTTCAGTGTAGAATGCCAGTGACAATAAATCATTTAAATCAGCCTTTGCCTCCACACATTGGCTGGGAAGTCAGGGAGCCTTTTGTCTTCTCAAAGACAAGGGTTGGAAATGGTAATTTCTGAAATCTTTGTTGAGCTAGTCAGGCTGGAGCTAATGTGGTCCACCTCAAGGATACTCCTTCTACCTAAAGTGTTGTCTCCCCCTCTTCAGAGTCCCTGTATGCACCATCTTTCTGGGATGCTTATGCCAATCATTTAGTCAATTGTCCATAGCCAAGGAACATATATTCAGGTTAATCTGTCCTACTTCTGTCCCCATGGGGCCATCACTTATTGACACGTCCTTGAGTCGTAAGATCACCCCCCACTCATGTTCCAATGCCTACGCCAGAGAAATATGTTTGGCAGCGGTTATGGCCTTTGCTCACTAAATAAAGGAGCAGGCTTGAAAGGCCAATTGGGCCTACTTCTACTCCTAATTCTTGTGTCCCTGTGCTGTCCTGCAGTTTGTTGGCCCAGGAAGCCACGATGAAAGTTTTCTTTATCAAACAGAGCAAGAACTACTCTTACGGCCTTCAATAAATTTTTCACGGTTGCATAAAATTATTTTGTGCTGATCTTCTACGTCTCTCTCAACCCAACTTTTCTGCCTCCTCCCAGAATTCCTTGATCCCCTTGATGTGCAAAATCTATTGATCCCAGCCTTGAATCTACTCATGAGAGAGTTGTAAAGATTTACAGCATGGAAAAAGGCCCTTTGGCCCATCCAATCTGTGCTGGTCATCAAGCATCTGTCTGGTCTAATCCAATTTTCCAGCACTTGGCCTGTAGCCTTGTACGTTGCAGCATTTCAAATGCTCATCTAAATAGCTCTTAAATGTTAGGAGGTTTTCTGCTTCTATCACCCTTTCAGGCAGTGAATTCCAAATACCCACCTCCCTTTGAGTGAAAAAAATTCCCTTCAAATCCACACTAAACTTCCATGCCGTTACCTTTAAATTGTATGCCCCAGTTAGAATCATAGAATCCACACAGCATGGAAAGAGGCCATTCCACCCATCAAGTCTGCCCTAACCCTTTGAAGAACATCCCACACAGACCCACCACCCCCTACCCCATCCCTGTATTTTCACCATGACTAATCTGCCTGGCCTGCACATCCCTGGACACTATGGGCAATTTAGCACAGCCAATCCACCTTAACCTGCACATATTTGGACCTCCCACAGACACAGGGAGAACTTGCAAACTCCACACAGTCAGTCACCCAAGGCTGGAACTGAACATAGGTCCCTTGGGCTGTGAGGCAGCAGTGCTAACTGCTGTGCCACCCTAATACGGAAGGCTCTATTACTGGCTGGTCTCGAACCAGCAACCATCCAGTTAACAGTCGAACATGTTGATGCAATGCACCAAAGAGACTGGTTATTAACCCTTCGATTAAGGGGAAAAAGCTTCTCCCTGTCTAGCCTGTCTATGCCCCTCATAACTTTGTACAACTCAATCAGGTGGCCCCTCAACACTCAACTTTGGGACAGAAAATCCTGAAGATTCACAACATTTTGACTGAAGAAATTCCTCCTCATCTCAGTCCTAAATGGTCAGCCCTGCATCTAGAGATTGTCTCCCGTGTTCTAGATACACCAGCCAAGGGGAAACAAATCCTAAAATGAAACAAACAGGCTGAAAACCCAAATTAGAAACTGCTGGCAGCATCTGTGGAAAGAAAGCAGATTTAATGTTTCAGGTCCAATCACCCTTCTTCTCTCCATACATGCTATCAGACCTACTCAGTTTCTCCAAACAAATTCTACACAGACAAGTGCCCAAGGCTGGAATTGAACCCAAGTCGCTGGCACTGTGAGGTAGCAGTACTAACCACTGAGCCCACAGCAGACTTGAAACATTAACTCTACTTTCTTCCCACAGATGCAACCAGCCCTGCTGAGTTTCACCAGTAATTTCTGTTTCAAACAGAATCATTGAGTCATGCAGCATGGAAACAGACTCTTCGGTCCAATTCGATCATGGGACTAAACTAGTCCCATTTGCCTGTTTTTGGCCCCTATCCCACTAAACCCTTCCTGTTCATGGTCTGTCCAAATGTCTTTTAAATGTTATATCCATACCTGCCTCTACCACTTCCTCTGGCAGCTCATTCCACGCACAAACTACCCTCTGTGTGACAAAGTTGCCCCTCAGGTCCCTTTTAAATCATTCACCTCAAAAATATGCCCCGTGGTTTTCAACAAAGGGAAATTGACCGTATCTGTAGTTCTTGATTTCATTTTAACCATGAGCCTCACTTTTTGTTCCCCTTTGTTAAATTCAAATTTCACCATCTGCCATGGTGGGATTCAAACATACACCCCTGGAATATTAGGCTGGAGTTCTGGATTGCTTTTCCGGTGTCTTTATCACTATGCCACTCCACCAGCTCCTCACCCAACAAAGCCCAAAGTGTTCTGAGGAAGGGTCACCGGACTTGAAATGTTAACTCTGCTTTCATCCCCAAGGGGTGGCTCGGTGGCTAGCACTGCTGCCTCACAGTGCTAGGGACCCAGGTTTGATTCTAGCCTCAGTTGACTGTCTGTGTGGAGTTTGCACACTCTCCCTGTTTCTGCCAGCTGTTCTGGTTCCCTCCCACAGTCTAAAGATGGGTAGCTGTGGTGAATTGGCCACGCTAAGTCATCCATAGTGCTCAGGGGGTGTGTGGGTTAGGTGCTTTAGCCATGGGAGATACAGGGATAGAGTAGGGAGATGGGTCTGGGTGGGACACTCTTTGGAGGGTTGGTGCACGCTTCTTGGGCTGAATGGCCTGTCTCCCACACCGTGGGGATTCTATAAGGTAAGACAACGCAACCAGACGTACTGAATTTCTCCAGCACATTCTGTTTTTAGTTTCAAAGCCCAGTACTGAGGAATCAGTTTGGTAGCCACCAAAAGATGGTGTTGTGCATGAATGCTCTACCAAGTGGACAGTTGTCATGGGGAAAGGGGCTGGCCGTGATGGTACTCACTGTGATCATGTGCAAATACAAACAGGGCCTGCTTCATCATCAACCCAGCAACTCCTTGGTAGCGGCCACTGTGTTCTCCTGCGCCATGTATTATCATTGCTAAACCCCTAAGGAGGAATGAGAAAAATGAAACAGCATGCATCAACTTCAATGCAAAGGAGGTGCATTCAAACCCAATGGGATGGAGAGTGCGGTCAGAGGCTGCAGCAGTAGTGCCGACCTCAATAAACATTGCAATCTCTGTGACGCAGCTCACTTCTTTCCTGAGGATGGTCTCTACCCAGTCATGGGTCAAGCAGCAGTTGCGGAGAACAAACAGCCAACCAAATTGAAGCATTCTCATAGATGGCAAACCAGAAAGTAAAAACCATTGAATGCCTTCACTTTTAATATTGAGATTTCAAAGCAGAAACGCATGTGGAATTTCAGTGGAAACTAAGATATCAGACACAAACCTTAATTTTTATTCTTTGTTCTAAAAATGTGCAATTTCTTGTCACGATTGAGAAATTTAACATTAAAAAAATGTAAAATTCCTCTTTCAGAGCCAGTGAGAATGTTTCAGTCCAATAATAAGATTGAGGAAACATTTAAGGCTGTAAGACCATTATATGACCATAAGAAATAGGAACAAAAAGTCTGCTCCAATGCGGCTGATCCAAAATTCCTCAGGTCCACTTTCCTGCTCTTTCCCTTGATTCCATGACTGATCAAGGATCTCTCTATTTCAGCCTTAAACACACACAAGGACTCTGTCCCTACAGCTCTCTGAGGCAAGGAGTTCCAAAGACTCACAACCTCCTGAGAGAAGAAATTCCTCCTCATTTCTGTCTTAAATTGGTGCCCCTTTATTCGAAGGATGTGGCCTCTGGTCCTAGAGTCTCCCAAGAGGGGAAACATCCTCTCAGCATTTACCCTGTCAAGCCCTGTGAGAAACAAACACAGAAACTGCTGGAAAAGCTCAGCAGGTCTGGTAGCATTTGTGAAGAGAAATCAGAGTTAACGTTCCAGGACTGGTGACCCTTCCTCAATTCTGTGGACCTGAAACATTAACTCTGATTTCTCTCCACAGATGCTGCCAGACCTGCTGAGCTTTTCCAGCAACTTCTGTTTTTGTTCCTGATTTACAGCATCTGCAGTTCTATTCGGTTTTAGCCCCTTAAGAATTCTTGTCGATGGAGTGTTTGTTAACACTGCTTAACATACCTGCTTCATGTTTGTAGAAATGAATAGATTACTCCCCTTAATATTCGGAATCTGGGGCAATTCATTGGGCCTTGTTTCCTGCCTCTGATTCCCCTCCTTTCAATCTTCACCATTGACCCTGCGTCCGTCCAAGGCTTTAGCTGGTTGTAGAAATGAGTAACTGAGTGCCACAGAACCCCAGTCAGTGCTGAGTCTGGGTCACTACCTTGCTCTCCTAGGCCCTGAGGCACACCCTGCTCCCAATTACTGCCCTGGGATATCAGCGGGACGGTGTGAGCGTACACTAGGTGGGGTCGGGGGGGGCGGAGGGATGGGGGGAAACACCTTTAAACATCAAGAAAGGTCACTCAGGCAACAAGCTGGAGGGCACTGTGCCCCTGGGAGCTCCATCTGAAACGAGGAGTGAATGGGTTCAGCAGAGAAAAGGGCGAGGGAGGGAAACTTGGCAGAGAACAGGAGGAACAAGAAACAATCGAGCTGCTAGATTTGGCTGGATTCCCAGCTGTTGAGGGTGTTGTTTCCTGCCATTTACTAAGCAAATGAGTACAATCTAACGCTGAGCTCTTAATCCACAAAGCCCAGTACTTACATTTCTATAGTGACAATTGGAGCTGAGGGTCATTAGATCAGCCACAATCTTATCAAACGACAGAGCAGATTCGATGGGCTGAATGGCCTACTTCTGCTCCTGTGTCTGATGGTCTTAAGGATGTACTTAATAGCCAGTGAAATAGTTTTGTAGTGCAGCGAATTTTGTAATGCCAGCCAAGCGGCAGCCAATTTGAACACAGTTGGATCCCACACACGGCATTGTGATCATGACCAACTAGCCTGTCATTGTGATGTTACTTGTGGGATAAATATTGGGAATAACTCCACTGTTGTTTCTTTTTCCAAAATAACCCCAAGTGGGAGTTTTGCCTGTACTTGGGAGAGTGGTCATGATCTTCTTTAATACTGCCACCAGAACAGGGCATCTCTGGCAGCGCCACACTCCCTCAAAGCTGGCTCTTTTGGTGATGTTAATTGTGGGATAGGCGCCGAACCACAACTTTTTTCCCATCCCTCAACAAGGAGATGGGGTCTTGGGGATTTAGCATCTCATTCCAAATGACAGCACTTCTGACGGTCCTAGATTTAATTTTGTGCTGACACCCCAGAGCGGGAACTTTAACCTTGAACCTTCGAACTGAGAGGTGACTGTCTACTCACTGAGCCACAACTGAACAAGAGAATCTAAGAGCTGATGACATATCGGTGAGTGAAAAGAGAGAGCGTGAAAAGGATGACGACAGAGAAAAAGAGGGACGGTGAGAAAGGAAACCTACCCTGAAAAGTTTTTTATAAAGCAGGCCAGGCAGCATGGGAGGAGCAGGAAAGTTGACATTTCGGGTTCCAAAGAAGGGTCCCAACCTGAAACGTCAACTTTCCTGCTCCTCTGATGTGCCTGGCCTGCTGTGTTCCTCCAGCTCTACGCTGTGTTACCTCTGACTCCAGCATCGGCAGTTCTTACTATCTCTGAGAAGTTTTTTACTGGCTGTAATGTTTTAGGTACATCCTGGTTTTAAAAACGTGACTATAAAATTGCGAGTTCTTTCCTGAACTCCTTTTTCCTGGCACAAATGATGATCAAACCATTGATCTCCTCGTTGTAGATGGTTCAGGGATGGTCTCAGCTCCTTAAGCCTATTTTGCCATTACATAAGATCATAGCCATGCCAATTCCTCACAACTTCTCAAGATTGTGTTGTCACGGGATTTGGGCATCACTGGGTAGGCCAACATTTATTACCCATCCCTAATCACCCAGACAGCAGTTAAGAGTCAACCGCATTGCTGAGGGTCTGGAGTCACATGTAGGCCAGACCGGATAAGGATGGCAATTTCCTTCCCTAAAGGACATTAGTGAATCAGATGGGTTTTTCCGACAATTCACAATGGTCATCACTTGTTCCAGATTCTTTACTGAATTCAAATTCCACCATCTAACATGGTGGGATTTTAACTGGGCCCCTGGAACATGAACAAAAGCAGCAGTTGCTGGAAAAGCTCGGCTGGTCTGGCAGCATCTGTGAAGAGAAATCAGAGTTAACGTTTCGGGTCCAGTGACCGTTCCTCAGAACAGCCCCAGAACTTGACCTGGATTAATAGTCTGGCGACAGTACCACTAGGCCATTGCCTTCCCTGTGTGAGACTACATCAGGAGTACTGTGCACAGTATCGGTCCCCTTAATTAAGGAAGGATGGAAATGCATTGGAAGTAGTTCAAAGAAGGATTACCAGACTAATACCTGGAATGGGAGTGATGTATTCTGGAGAAAGGTTTGACAGTCTGGGCTTCTATCCACTGGAGTTCAGAACAGTAAGAGGTGACTCAATTGAAATACAGAAGATCCTGAGGGGTCTTGACAGGGGTGTTACGGACATGATTTTTTTTCTCTTGTGGGAGATTCTAGAACTAGGGGTCATTGTTTCAAACCAAGGGTTGCCCATTTAAGATGGGTCAGAAATCACACAACACCAGGTTATAGTCCGAGAGGTTTATTTGAAATCACACACTTTCGCAACGCTGCCCCTTTGTCAGGTTCAAGGGGCAGCGCTCCAAAAGCTTGTGATTTCAAATAAGCCTCTTGGAGTATAACCTGTGACTCCTGACCTTGCCCACCCCAATCCAACACTGGCACCTCCACATCGTTTAAAATAGAGAAGAGGAGGGAATTTATTTTCTTACAGAGGGTCATAAATCTCTTCAAAAGGCAGCAGAAGACCAGTCTTTGAGAATTTTTAAAGCAGAGGCAGATAGATTCTTTGCAAGCAAAGAGGTGAAAGGTTATTGGGGGTTAAGCAAGGATCTGGGCCAATTGGCCATGATTTCGCTGAATACCGAAGCAGGACTGAAGGGCTGAATGGCCTACTCCTGCCCTTAATTCCTACATTTACATAGCACTGCACAGAAAGAGGCCTTTGGGCCATTGTGCCTGTGCTGGCTTTTTCTGAGAAATTAGTTGCACAACCCTGACTTACATCCTTGTCTTATGCATACTTTCCCGCAAGTATCTCATTTCCTTCTGAAAGTTTCAACTGAATCCACAAGTTCCACTCATTCAGGCAATGCGTTCCAGATCACAACAACTTACAACGTGAGAGACCAGAAACCTCATATACTGCTGCTTAGTTTACCAATTGTCATAGATTTGTCTCCACTAATGACTGACCCGACTGCCAGTGGGCACAGAATATTTTCTGAAGAAGGGTCTAGGCCTGAAACGTCGGCTTTCCTGCTCCTCTGATGCTGCTTGGCCTGCTGTGTTCATCCAGCTCTGCACCTTGTTATCTCAGATTCTCCAGCATCTGCAGTTCCTACTATCTCTGATACAATTTTAACCCCACTGCGAAGCCTCTTCAAAGGAAAACCCCTTCCCCTCCCCCATTTCTGAAGAAAGGTCTAGGCCCAAAACGTCAGCCTTCCTGCTCCCCTGATGCTGCTTGGCCTTCTGTGTTCATCCAGCTCTACACCTTGTTATCTCAGATTCTCCAGCATCTGCAGTTCCTACTATCTCCCACAGAATATCCCCCGTTTGCTCCATCAAAACCCCTGTGAAATTTTGAACCAGTTGCTTACATTACACTTCTGTCTACTCCTTACAAGAGTGCTCATGAGCTACTCATTGGTTATCAAGCACTTTGGGGTGCCGCGACAGGTGCTATACAAATGCCAGTTTGCTGTTTTTACATTTCAAAAACAGATGTTTAAAAAGGTGAAGGATCGAGGAACAGTGAAAACCATTTTACAACCAGATAGCCCACACCCACTAGTTCCCAAAATGTAATTTAAAAAGGGTGCGTGCTCTGATTGTGCAATCACCTTCTTACAGATCATCCCACGTACATCGCTTGGATCACAATCAGATTTATGTTCAATTCCTGTCACTCTTTGTCAGATAAACAGGATTTGCCTGTCAGGCATTCCCAGTTTACAGAGAGGCAAAGAATAAAATTACTGTATTCCATAAATTTGCAAAAATGAGAACATGCAAATAATCAAGTCAATTCTGAATATTCCTGAAAAAATAATATGGCTCAGTGGTTAGCCCTGCTGCCCCACAACGCCAGAGACCCAGGTCCAACTCCACCCTTAGGCAACCGTCAGTTTGGAGTTTGCATATTCTCTCCGTGTCTGCATGGGTTTCCACCAGGTGCTCCAGTTTCCTCCCAAAGTCCAAAGATGTGCAGGTCAGGGCGGATTGGCCATGCTAGATTGCCCATAGTGTCCAGGGATGTACTGTCTGGGTGGATCAGCCATGGGAAATGCAGGGTTACAGGGGTGTGAGATGCTCTTTGGAGGGGTGGTGTGGACTCGATGGGCAGAATGGCCTGTTTCCACCCTGTAAGGATTCTATATTTTAGTTGTATATGGCTGGGGTAACATATAGTTAATTAAAAGCAAACACACAGGCAAATACAAAGACAGACACATGCACACACACACACACTCTCACAACCACACACACACACACTCACTCATTCACACACACAAACACACACACACACTCACTCACAACCACACACACACTCACTCACTCACACACACAAACACACACACACAAACACACTCACACGCGCACACAAACACACACACTCCCACACACAAACACACTCACATGCGCACACAAACACACACACACACACTCCGTAAGACAATTGAAGAGATGCTTGTAATTTAAAGAGCCAAATAACTCTTCGAAGTGATAACCTGGACAATAAATATCACAGTCATTCTGCAAGGTTCCAGTGTCACAGCAATGTCACTGAACTACAAATCCAAAAGCTAATGCTCTGGGGAGCATGTTTTCAAATCCCGCTGGGCAGCTGGTAGGATTTAAGTCCAATTTATCTGGACTTGATGGTTAGTTTCAGTAATGGCCATTATGAAAATATCATTGGTTGTTGTAAAAACTATTCTGGTTCACTAATGTCCTTTAGGGAAGGAAATCTGCCATGCTTACCTGTTCTGGCCTATATGTGACTCCAGGCCCACAGCAATGTGGGTGACCCTCAACTGCTCTCTGGGTATGAATGTTGGCCAATGATGTCCATGTCCCATGAATGAATGGAAATGGACTGGTAAGTCACTCTGTTCAAAGGCAGTTAAAGATGGGCAACAAATGCAGAGGTGCTGTGTCTGATCAAATGATTTTGAAGAAAGTAGTTTGGCAATTTGAGCGGGAGCTGAATAGCTACTTGGTTCTCTCCTGGAGGGCAAAGTGCAGGGCAGCAGAAAAAGGGGTCAGTGACTCAGTTAGGGCTCGATGGCAGAGTGGAGTGTCAGTGGCTGTGTGACAATGGCAAAAAACACGCTTTTAGTAGATTTCTCAGCAGGAGCAGCGACAAGCAACAGCATCAGTCGCACACACAGAGTGGGGACTGGCAATATCATTTGAGAATACGAGTGCCCAGTATGACACACACCCAGACACACACACACCCATCATCTCCTTCCTCCCTGTTTAAACCCCGGGGATTCGATACCTGATTCACAGAATTGTTCAGGCATAGCAGGAGGCCATTCGGCCCATTGTGCCTGCAGCAGCTTGTTAAACAAGCATCATTACCTAGCGTCAATCTTATGCTTTGCCCCCATACCTTTACATATTATTGTCATCCAAACAACCCTCCAATGCCCCCCGGAATGTCTCAATTCAATCTGCCCCTGCCATATTTCCAGACAGTGCCAAACCCTAACTACACACTGTGTGTAAAAATCTTCCCTCATTACACTCGAAAATCATAGAATCCTTACACTGTGGAAGCTGGCCATTCAGCCCATCAACTCTCCAAAGAGCATCCCACCCAGACTCACCTCTCCCTATCTCTGTATTATCCATAGCTAATACACCTAACCTGCACACCATAGGCAATTTGGCATGGCCAATCCACCTAAACAGTGCACCTTTGGACTATGGGAGGAATCTCATGCAGATACAGGGAGAAAAAGCAAACTCCACACATAGCAGACACCTATGGGTGGGATTGAACTGAGGACCCTGATGCTGCAACACAACAGAGCTAATCACCGAGCCACTATGCCACCCACTTTTGCAGATCACTTTAAATCTAAATCCTTTTTTTGTTCCCTTTACAAGCAGAAATTACCACTGGACTGATTGTGCTTGAACCAATTGAAAATATAACTCACTCCACAACAGAGTATCGGGAAATAAAAGCAAAATACTGCAGATGCTGTAAATCTGAAGCAAACACAGAAGAAGAGTCGTACCAACTCAAAACGTTAACTCTGTTTCTCTTTCCACAGATACTGCCAGACTTGCTGAGTTTCTCCAGCATTCTCTCCGTTTGTTTCAGATTTCCAGCATCCGCAGTATTTTGCTTTTGCTTGTCCAAGGTAGAGCTGGTTCGTTTAATTCAACTCCGTGAGCTTTCTCATCAAGCTCCTGATACCAAGTATGTAGCCTAAACTGTTCTCGCTGCTATTGAAAACCTATTGTGATTTTGATCTGCATTCCCATCACTGCCTCCTTATCTCCTTAGGGAAAGGAGTGATGTGGTAGTCATGTCACTGGGTTAGTGCTCCCAAAGCCCAGGCTAATGCTTTGCAGATCAAAATGGAAAGTGCTGGAGAAACTCCACAGGTCTGGCAGCATCTCTGAAGTGATAGAAACAGAGTTAACGTATTCAGTCCAAGTTAACTCTTCTTCAGAAGAAGACTCAAGAGGTTAACTCTGTTAATCCCTCTACAGATGCGACCCAGACATAAGAACTCAGGGCAGAAGTACGCCATTCAGTCCCTTGAGCCGACTCCAGCATTTGATGCAATCATAGTTAGATTTAAAAGGATGTTGCCTGACTGGAGGGTTCGAGTTATAGGGACAGGCTGAATACGCTGGGCCTTTTTTCACTGGAGTGTAGGAGGTTGAGGGGTGACCTTAAACAAGTTCATAAAATCATGAGGGGCATGGATAGGGTGAATTGCAAAGATCTTTTCCCCAGTGTGGGGGAATCCAAAGCTGGAGAGCATTGATTTAAGGTGAGAGGGGAAAGATATAAAAGGGACCTAATAGGCAACCTTTTTCACGCAGGGAGTGATGTGTGTATGGAATGAGCTGCCAGGGGAAGGGGTGGAGGCTGATACAATTACAACATTTAAATGGGATCTGGATGGGTATATGAATAGGAAGGGTTTAGAGGAATATGGGCCAAATGCTGGCGAGTGGGACTAGATTAATTTAGGATATCTGGTCAGCATGGACAAGTTGGACCGAGGGGTCTATTTCCATGCTGTACAGCTCTATCACTCTATGGTTGATCTCATCGCAGCCTCAACTCCACTTTCCTGCCTGCTCCCCATAATCCTTCAACCCATTCTTAACTAAATTTCCATCTATTTTCTCCTTAAATTTACTCAATGTCCCATTCACCATGCTCTAGGGGAGTGAATTCCACAGATTCACGACCCTTTGAGAGAAGTAACTCCTCCTCATCTCTTTTAAATCGATGTTCCCTCATCCTAAAACAGTAACCTTTCGTTCTCGATTGCCCCACATGAGGAAACATCCTCTCTACATTTACTTTGCCAATTCCCTTTAGCATCTTATAGACCTCAGTTAGATCTCCTCTCATTCTTCCAACCTCCAGTCAGCCTAAACTGCTCAGTCTCTGTTCATAAGAGAAACCCATCAACTCTAGAACTGATCTAGTGAACTCCCTCTGAACAGCCTCCATACATGATGTGGAGGTGCCGGTGTTGGACTGGGGTGGACAAAGTCAGAAGTCACACGGCACCGGGTTATAGTCGAACAGGTTTATTTGAAATCACAAGCTTTCGAAGCGCTGCTCCTTCGTCAGATGAAGTGGAGTGAAGCGCACAGGCACAGAATTTATAGGCGGAGAGATCATTGCAATCTAATTCCAGGTAATTAAGAGTGTCAAAAGATTGTGAAAATGGACTGTGTCCTCCAAGGCTGCCTTTGAGATACACAACAATGGAGAATCGCTGAGCGGAAACTGATAGTCAAATTCCGAACCAACAAAAAGGACCTCAACCATGATCTTGGGTTCATGTTGCGCTACACCTAACCCCAACACACTATTCTGTATCTGTAAAATCTTCCTTACTGTTCTGTTTTGACACCATCACCTTGATAAATTGTTATTATCCATTTACCTTAATTACTTTGTACCATTTTGGATTCCTTGTTACTATGGGTAGATCCTCAGCATGCGACTCTTATACCTATCACATTATTTCAATCATTTAGTTTGTCTCCAGCACCACTTCATTTTTATTTTTTTGTAATAATCTCTCTGCCTTAATTAATCAGGTTATAGGTCATCGCCTCATTGCTATTCAGCTATTGACACCTTTACTCAGACCGTCTGACACTATCGATCACCTGCAGAGACGTGTTATTAAACCTGTCGACACTCCGCTCACACCATTTGTACTATCTTTTGACACTCTTAATTACCTAGAATTATCTTGCAATGATCTCACTGCCTAAAAAAATCTGTGTCTGTGTGCTCCCCTCCACTTCACCTGACGAAGGAGCAGTGCTCCAAAAACTTGTGATTTCAAATAAACCTTTTGGACTATAAACTGGTGTTGTGTGACTTCTGACCTTGCCTCCAATACAACAACACTTCTCCTCAGGTAAGGGGAGCCGAAGTATACACAATATTCCAGGCATAGTCTCACAAATGCCTTGTACAGTTTCTCCAGCATGCTCTGAGTGTTAGTCACCTTAGGCAGAACCAAAAGGCCCATCCTTATGCTCTCTCTCCCTCTCTCTCTGTCTGGGATATTGTAAGCAAGAAGGTAAGTGCTGACCTGGGCGCTGTGTTAGGTTCCCAGTATCTGCAGAAAATGCAACGTCCATCCTTGTTGACAAAGTGGGGGTAATCCTTGTAAGGCAGACCTTGGGGGGTCACACGGTCCTTTCTCGGAGGTGGCTTGCACCAGCCACAACACGGCATTGGGCTGCGGGGGGGGGGGGGGGGGGAGTCAAAAGTTACGGTTTGTCTTTAAGAAAACTAGACTTTGGGGCTATTAATGCAACTCTGGGGGCAGTGGCCCCATCGGGGACAGTGACCCATGGTTCAAGGCATCCTGAACACAGCAGCACAGGGAACAGAGAGGGTCGTTTCTAATGACAGAGACAGAACCCAGCACTGAGCTTAAATGAATACACGTAACGGCCCGCGAAACAATCACAGACCCCGGGGGGTGGGGGCTTGGTGTGTGGGGGGGTGGGGAACCTCTTCGTTTGGGGTCGGGGCTCCTCTGCTCAGCAGCTTCACATTCGCTTCAAATCTGTTTTTGCTTCCTCTCCCCAGAAAGCAAGGGGCAGTGGCTGAGAGAAGGCAGCAGCATCAGGGTTAAATCGCGGCCACCACAAGGAGCAAAACGCTGCGGGTGCGAGTCCCAGCAGGCTCGCGATGGGCCGAAAGGGCTCTCTCTGCGCTGCGGGTCTCTGAGACACTATTAGGTGTCCAGGCCTTGGCTGTTGTCTCCCCGCTGATGCTGCCAGACGTGTTGAGTTCTCCAGCAATTTCTGTATCTAAATGTTGACAAGTGCCACATGAGTTCCATCTCCTGTAAACTATTAACGGCGGTTACCTCTGTACTTCAGATCCTCCGGCTTCCCCAGCCCTGAACCCGCGCACACTCACACTCACACACACTCACACACACACACTCACACACAGGCACAAACACACACTCACACAC
>JAHRHZ010000064.1:2778384-2872510 GCA_024137785.1 Ginglymostoma cirratum | reverse complement strand
CACATACACTCATTCACACAAACACACACACAGACACAACACACACACACACAATCACACACACACACAAACACACACACACAGGCACAAACACACACACACAGGCACAAACATACACACACAGGCACAAACATACACACATGCTCACATGCAGTTATTCACACAAACACACACACACACGAACACACATATTCACACATAGACACACAGACACAAACACACGCAAACACAAACACACACAGACACAAATACACACACAAACACACACTCGCACACACAGACACAAATGCACACACAGACACACACACTCACACAAGCACACACAGACACACACACACTCGCACACACAGACACAAACACACACATACACTCACACACACACATACTCTCTCTCACACACATACACGCACACACACGTACACACACACACACATGCACACACACACATACTCACTCACACGTACAATCCAGCCTGAGATTATCCTAAACTCCACTGCCCCTCTCTTAACAAGACACTTTGAACCCCTGCCCTCAGTCCTCCGCAGGCACCTGGCCAAACAGGGACTTAATTTTAGTCTTCTCCCCCTTATTTTCTAAACCCTCTGTCGCCTTGCTTCCCCTCACCATACCCCCTCCCAACCTCAGTGACGTCCCCCAGCCCACAATTCTCCAAGATCTCTGCTCTCCTCAGGTCCGGCCACTTGAGCATCCTCGATTTTACTTCCCATGCCATGCCAATGCCTTCAGGTTTCTTGATTCCAAGCTCTGGAATTCCCTCCCCAAACCTCTCCCTCGCTCTCCTGCTCTAAGAATTTAAGAAAACAGGAGCAGGAGGAGGCCATTCAGCCCCTTGAACCTACTCCACCATTCAGTGAGGACATGATCTTCTACACCATTTTCATTCACCATCTCTGTATCCCTTGATATTTTGAACATGTTAAAAAAAACATTCTATCAGTCTCTGAGATGAGTATACACAGTCACTGATCTTCCACAACTGTTTGGGGTAGAGAATTCCAAAGATTCACCACCCTCTGAGTGAATAGATATCTCCTCATCTCAGTCTGGCCTGCCCCTTATCCGTCAATTATGCCTCTCTGGTTCTAGATACCATCCCCCCCCCCGCCTCCCAACCCCAATCTCAGTCAGGGGAAACATCCTTACTGCATCAATCACATCACACCTTTAAAGAGATAAAAGGTACTGCAGATGCTGGAGAATCTGAGATAACAAGCTTGGGGCTGGACGAACACAGCAGGTCAAACAGCATCATAGGAGCAGGAAAACTTAACGTTTCGGGCCTAAGGGTTTAGGCCCGAAACGTCAAGTTTTCCTGCTCCTATGATACACCTTTAAAGAATTCTGTTCAGCAAAACCTTCCTATTTTTATGCTTCAAACCCTTAGAAATTAAGGCCAACTTTTCATTTGCCTTCCCAATCACCCACTGGACTTGGATGCTCGTTTTTTTTTTGTGAATCATGCACAAGAGCTTCCAAATCCCTCTGTGCTTAAGCTTTCTGCAGTCTTTCTCCATTTAAATAATAATCACATCTCTGCACGTTATATTCTATCTGCCAAGTTTTAGCTCATTCACTTAATCTGTCTATATCCCTCTGCAAACTCTTTGTCTCATCCTCACTACTAGCCTTCCCACCTACTTTTGTGTCATCTACAAACTTAACAATAGTGCGTTTACTTACCTCATCCAATTCATTAATATAACCTTACAGAAGTTTGTAAACTAATGAGGGGTATAGACAGAGTTAATGCTGGATATCTTTTCCCTGGGATGGGGGAGTTCAAGACTAGGGGGCACATTTTTAAGGTGAGAGGAGAGAGATTTAAAGGGGGTAAGAGGGGTAAATTTTTTTACACAGAAGGTGATTTGCATATGGAATGAACTTCCAGAGGGAGTGGTGGCTATGGGTACAATTACAACATTTAAAAGGCATTTTGATAAGTGCAGGAATGGGAAAGGTTTGGAGGGATATGGGCCAGGAGCAGGCAGGTGGGACTAGTTTAGTTTGGGATTATGTTCAGCATGGACTGGTTGAACCAAAGGGTCTGTTTCCATGCTGTATGACCCTATGACTCTATATACTGTAGATATAGAGTGGTCTGGACAGAGTGGATGTTGGGAAGATGCTTCCATTGGTAGGAGAGACTAGGACCTGAGGACACAGCCTTAGAGTAAAGGGAAGATCTTTTAGAACGGACGTAAGGAGAAACTTCTTCAGCCAGAGAGTGGTGAATCTAGGGAATTCACTGCCTCGGAAAGCTGTGGAGGTCAAGTTATTGGGTATATTTAAGGCGGGGATAGATAGGTTCTTGATTGTCAAGGGGATCAAAGGTTACAGGGAGAACGCGTGAGAATGGGATTGAGAAACTTGTCAGCCATGATTGAATGGCAGAGCAGACTCGATCGGCTGAATGGCCTAATTTCTGCCCCTATGTCTTATGGTCTTATAATGGTCACCCCAACACTGATCCCTGTGGCACACCACAAGTTATAGTTTCCATCCTCAAAATGTCTTCTTTATCCAAATCCTTTGTCTTGTATTAGTTGCCAATCCTCTATCCATGCTAATAAACTACCCAACACAGTGGACTCTTAGCTTAGTAAAACCTTATGTGTCATAACTTATGAAAGTCCCAATATACTATATCCATTGCTCCCCCTTGGTCTATCTTGCTTATTACCTCCTCAAAGAATTTTCATACATTTGTCAGGCATAATTTCCCCTTCATGAAGCCATTGCTGGCTCTGTTTGATCACATCATGTATTTTTAATATACTCTGCTATCATCCTGAACACTAGATCTAACATTTTCCAATAATTGATGTTAAGCTAACTGGCCTGTGGTTACTTTTTTATTGGTCACATTCCCTTTTTAAATGAAGATGTTAAATTGGCAGTTTTCCAATCCTGTAGAACTTTTCCAGAATCTAAGGATTCCTAGAAGATTTCCCTCCCAGGTCTTCTGCAATTATTTTTAATTGATGTATCCTGGTTACTGAGGCACTTCCAGAGAGTGTGCTTTTGACTGACTGACTCATTTAAGTGGGAAGTGCTGGTGCAGTCACTGGATTGCTAATCCAGATCTCTTGGTTAATGTCCTGGGGACGTGGGTTCAAATCCTGTCAGGGCAAATGGTGAAAATTCAATAAAAATCTGGAATAGGAAGCTAAGGGTGCCCATGTTTGATTGTTGCAAACCCCAAGTGGCTCAATGATGCCACTTATAGGGAAGTAAAATGTTGTCTTTATCTGGTCTGGCCTACACGTGACTCCAGACCCCCAGCAATGTGGTTGACTCATGCTAAGCAATAGGTCATAAATGCTGGTCTACACAGTGATGCCCATATCCAGTGAGCATTTTTTAAAAAAACATTCATGATTTGAAACACATCCACACAGTTTTCATTTCCCCTCCTCTACTCAATAGACTACAATTAATTCACAATTTCAGATCTGAGATGAAAAGATTTTTGTGAACTAAAAATATTAAGGGCTAGGCAACCAATGCAAGTCTGGAAGGCACAGATCAGACATTTTCTAACTGAACATAGGAACGGGTTCAAGGGGCTGAATGGCCGGTGGCTACTTATTTCCTATGTTATCTGCTGTATAGAAGGCACCACATCAACAAACCTTCACTCCCTCCACCACCGATGCTCAGTAGCAGCAGTGTGTACTGTCTACAAGATGCACTGCAGAAATTCACCAAAGATCCTCAGACAGCACCTTCCAAACCCACAACCACATCCATGTGGAAGGACAAGGGCAGCAGATATATGGGAACACCACCCCCTGCAAGTTCCCCTCCAAGCCACTCACCATCCCAACTTGGAAATATATCGCTGTTCCCTCACCGTCACTGGATTAAAATCCTGGAACTCCCTCCCTGAGGGCATTGTGGATCTATCTCTACCAAATGGACTGTGGAGGTTCAAGAAGACAGCTCATCACCACCATCTCAAGGGCAACTAGGGAACGGGTAATAAATGCTGGCCCAGCCTGCAGCACCCATGTCCTGTGAATGAATTTTTAAAAAATCAGTGCTAATAATTCTTCAAATTGTGAATTAATTGTAGTCTATTGAGTAGAGGAGGGGAAATGAAAACTGTGTGGATGTGTTTCAAATCATGAATGTTTTTTTAAAAACAGGAGGACTGAGGAGATTCAATTTTGGCTTTCAACAGGAAATTGGATAAATGCATAAAGGGAATAAAAGCGTGGAGTTATGGGGAAAGTGAGGAGTGAGGGATGAGCTAAAGTGCACTGGCAGAGAGCTGGCATGGATTCAATGGGCCAAGTGGCCTTCTGTTCTTAAACCATTCGATGATCCTATGGCATCCCAAAACTACAACTGCCATGATGCCTCATGCTAACCAAAGGTAATCCAAAACCAATGGTAAGGCTGTAATCCTGATTGATATTTCTTACAGCCAATAGAGATGGGAAAGGGAGCAATCAACAGCCTTTACCATAAGATTCTTAGTGAAGGTTAGGAGGGGATCAAGCCAAGAAAGACACAACAGTTTTCAGGATTTGTTTGCCTTTAACATCTCATGTGAAGAATTAAAATCATAAGGTATTTGCAGAAAAATACATGGCAAAGTTAGGTTAGCAGCTTGCTTTCCCCCTTAAGAAATAAACAGCCTTCTCTCATACAAGTCCTGGATTGATTATTGGAAGTCGGACTTACTGGATACCCTTTCAAGGGTATTAAGGAATTTGTGTTAGAGGTAAGTGGGCTGTTACCTAAGCATAAGTTAATGACTGAAGGGCAAAGTGTTCCTTTTTACAGAACTTTGTCAGTTTTCACCGTCAATATATTGTTGTTTGCTTTTTCATGTGAGGTTACAGAAGTGGTGTTGATGTCTGGGAGCTATTTTTAAAGTTAAGTCACAGAGGCATGTGGCACATGAGAACAGGCAAACACAGATTTATGTTTATGGTGTGGCCTCCCACTTTACAATGTTTGAGTTTAGAATTATAAAGAGCTGAGGCTTTGATTTCAAATTGGGACCAGCCCAGAGTTGGTAGAAATGGAAGCGGGAAGGAGGGGGTACAGTGTCTAACTCTCCCAAAATTCAGCTTCACATAGCACGTCAGCTGTAAACTTGTAATGACTTCCTGCAACGGTAAAAGTAACAGCAAAAATAGCACAGTACAGGCCCTTCGGCCCACAATGTTGTGCCGACCTATTATCCTACTAAGATCAATCTACCCTGCATGCCCTACGTTTTACTATCCTCCATGTACCTATCCAAGAGTTGCTTAAAAGTCTCTAATGTATCTCACTCCACTACCACTGCCGGCAGCGCATTCCACACACCCACCACTCTCTGTGTGAAGAACCTACCTCTGACATCTCCCCTATACCTTCCTCCAATCACCTTAAAATTATGCCCCTTGTTATAGTCGTTTCTGCCCTGGGAAAAAGTCTCTGACTATCCACTCTATCTATGCCTCTCATCATCCTGTACACCTCTATTAAGTCACCTCTCATCCTTCTTTGCTCCAATGAAAAAAGCCCTAGCTCCCTCAACCTTTCCTCATAAGACCTGCCCTCCAGTCCAGGCAGCATCCTGGTAAACCTCCTCTACACCCTCTCTAAAGCTTCCACATCTTTCCTGTAATGAGGTGACCAGAACTGAACACAATATTCCAAGTGTGATCTCACCAGAGTTTTATAGAGCTGCAGCATAACCTCATGGCTGTTAAAATCAATTCCCCTGCCAATGAAAGCCAACACACCGTACGCCTTCTTTACAACCCTATCAACTTGGGTCGCAACTTTGAGGGATCTATGGACGTGGACCCCAAGATCCCTCTGTTCCTCCACACTGCCGAGAATCCTGCCATTATCCCTGTATTCTGCATTCAAATTCGACCTTCCAAAATGAAGCACTTCACACTTTTCTGGGTTGAATTCCATCTGCCACTTCTTTGCCCAGCTCTGCATCCTGTCAAGTTTAATCCAATCACATAAATCAACAACCCAAAGCAGGGAGGACAAGAAGTTATTTTATTCAGCTAGTTGTTATGATCTCCAAGGCACTGTCTGAAGGGGTGAAGGAAATAAACTTGGTTGGCACAGTGGCTCAGTGGTTAGCACTGTGGCCTCACAACACCAGGGACCTGGGTTTGATCCCACCCTTGGGCAAAAGCCTGCGTAGAGTTTGCACATTCTCCCTGTGTGTCCATGAGCTTGCTCTAGTTTTGTCCCATAGCCCAAAGATGCCTACTTTAGGTGGTTTGGCCAGGGGAAATGCAGAATTAGGGGAATAGGGTGGGTCTGGGTGGGATTTTCTTCGGAGGGTCAGTGTGAATTTGATAGGTGAATGGCCTGCTTCCAGACTGTGGGATTCTATGATTCTAGACTCATCGGTAACTTTCGGACTGGAATTGAACAAATGTTCAAAGAGTGGGGACAAATAGTACACAGTGGCTCAGTGGTTAGCACTGCTGTCTCACAGCACCAGTGCTGTTGGGAAGGGTTTAAACTAATATGGCGGGAGGTTCGGAACCAATGCAGGAAGTCAGATGGAAGTAAAATGGGGACAGAAACGAAGGACGGTAAGGGGAAAAGTGAAAGTGGAAGGCAGAGAAACCAAAGACAAAAATCAAGAAGGGCCACATTTTAAAACGATGCTAAAAGGGCAATAAGTATTTTTAAAAAATGAGCCTGAAGGCTCTGTGTCTCAATGTGAGGAGCATTTGTAATGACATGGATGAATTAACTGCACAAACAGTTATTAATGGATATGGTGTTATTGGGATCACAGAGAGCTGGTTCCAGGGTGACCAAGGATGGGAACTCAACATTTTAATCTTCAGGGAAGACAAACAGAAAGGAAAGGGAGGTGGGGTAGCATTGCTGCTCAAGGAGGAGATTAACACAATAGTAAGGGAGCAAATTAGCCTGGATGATGTGGAATCTGTATGAGTGGAGCTGCAGAACATGAAAGGGAAAAAGACAATAGTGGGAGTTGTGTACAGACCACCAAACAGTAGTCGTGATGTTGGGGGTTGTATCAGACAGGAAATTAAAGATGCATGCAGTAGGGGTACCGCAGTTATTATGGGTGTCTTCAATCTACATTTTGATTGGACTAACCAAACTGCTAGCAATGCGGTGGAGGAGGATTTCCTGGAATGTATGAGCGATGGTTTCCTCAACCAATATGTCGAGGAACCAGCTAGACTGGGGAGTGTGTAACAAGAGAGGATTAAGTAGCAACATTGCGGTCGAGATTCTTTTGGGAAGAGTGACCGTAATATGGTAGAATTCTTCATTAAGGTGGAGACTGACACAATTAAATCTGAAACTATGATGCTGAACTTAAAGAAAGCTAATGCTATGAGGCATGCATTAGCTAGGATAAACTGGCCAAGGATACTTAAGGGGTTGACGGTGGATAGGCAATGGCAGACATTTAAAGGACACATGGATGACCTTCAACAATTGTACATTCCTGTACGAGTAAAACTGGGAAGGTGGCTCAACCATGGCTAACAAGGGAAATCAGGAACAGTGTTAAAGCCAAAGAGGAGGCATATAAATTGGCCAGAAAAAGCAGCAAACCTGAGGACTGGGAGAAATTTAAAATTCAGCAGAGGAGAACAAAGGGTTTAATTCAGAAAGGGGAAATAGAATGTGACAGTAAGCTTGTTGGGGGAAAACATAAAAACTGACTGTGAACGTTCCTATAGATATGTGAAGCGAAAAAGACTGGTGAAGACAAATGTAGGTCCCTTGCAGTTAGAATCAGGTGATTTCATAATGGACAACAAAGAGAGGCAGACCAGCTGAACAAATACTTTGGATCTGTCATCACTAAGGAGGACACAAATAACCTTCAGGGAATGCTAGGGGACAGCTCATTAGTCAGGAAGTGGTATTGGGGAAATTGATGTGATTAACACCCAATAAGTCCGTAGGGTCTAATCCTGTTCAAGCCAGAGTACTTAAGGAAGTAGCCCGAGAAATGGCTGACACATTGGTGATCATTTTGCAGTATTCTGTAGACTCTGAAAGAGTTCCGATGGATTGGAGGGTAGCTAATGTAAATCCATTCTTTAAAAGATGAGGGAAAGAGAAAATAAGGAATTATAGGCCGGTCAGCCTGACATCAGTGGAGGGGAAAATGCTGGAGTCAGTCATTAAGGATGTAATAACTGAACATTTGGAAAGTGGTGACAGATTCGGTCCTAGTCAGCGTGGATTCACTGAAGGGAAATCATGCTTGGCAAATCTTCTGGAATTTTTTGAGGATGTAACCAGTAAAATGGACAAGGGTGAATCAGTAGATGTTGTGTATCTGGACCTTCAAAAGGCTTTTCACAATGTTCCACGCAAGATATTAGTGAGCAAGAATAAAGCTCGTGGTGTCAGAAGTCATGAGCGGTGGCAGTTTAGGAAAAGGTGAGGTGCAACGAGACCTGGGTGTCATGGTGGAATAGCCACTGAAGGTTGGCATGCAGGTGCAGCAGGCAGTGAGGAAAGCTAATGGCATGCTGGCCTTCATAGCGAAACAATATGAGTGTCAGAGTCAGGATGTCTTGCTGTAGTTATACAGGGCCTTGGTGAGGCCACACCTTGAGTATTGTGTACAGGTTTGATCTCCTAGTCTGAGGAAGGACATCCTTGCTAATGAGAGAGTCCAGTGAAGGTTCACCAGACTGATTCCCAGGCTGGCAGGACTGACACATGAGGAAAGACTGGATCAACTGGGCTTGTACTCGATGGAATTTAGAATGATGATGGGGGAATCTCACAGAAACATATAAAATCCTGATGGGACTAGACAGGCTAGATTCGGGAAGAATGTTCCCAATGTTGGGGAAGTCCAGAACTAGGGGTCACAGTCTAAGAATAAGGGGTAAGCCATTCAGGTCTGAGATGAAGAAGAATTCCTTCACTCAGAGAGTTGTGAACCGGTAGAATTCTCTCCTACGGGAAGCTATTGGGGCCAGTTCATTAGATATATTCAAGGGGGAGCTGGACATGGCCCTTGCAGCTAAAGGGATCATGGGGGAATGGAGAGAAAGTGGGAGTCAAATACTGAGATTGAATGATCGGCCATGATCTTACTGAATGGTGGTGCAGGCCTGAAGGGCTGAATGGTGTATTTCTGCACCTATTTTCTATGTTTCTTTGTTTCTATGTTTTACACTGTCCCTATCAAACACTCTCAGGTCAGGGACAGTACAGGGCTTGATATGGAATAAAGCTCCCTCTACACTGCCTCTATCAAACACTCTCAGGACAAGGACTTTATGAACAATTCCCTCTCAAATATTAACAATTCCCAAATAAAACAAAGTTCTAATGGTATGCTGTTCCAATAAATATAACTCCCACTTATATAAACCAAATTGACAAACAAAAACTTAAAACTTAGTCTCTCAAAATTACAGCCAGGATAAGTCTTCTGGAATGTTCTGTGCCTTCTCCACTGTTCTTCAGTCAGGAACGCCTTTCTCCATCAAATTCTTCTGTTAGGAAAAATAGCTAAGAATGCCGCTATACCTTTAATCGAATGATGGTTACTCTGGGAGCTTAGAGAATTCCATGAGAACCAGTGATTTTCTCTTTAGAGTAGCTGGTTGTTAACTCTAAACGATGGCAGTTCCTCACACACTGATTTTCAAATACACTCTTCTTTTATGCTTTTGATGACCCATCAATTTCTTACAATAGGATTGGTCCTAGGTTGTCAAAACCATCAGATTTAAATTTAATTGGTTTCTAGTCTCTAAATGCCTGGTTTAAATTAATTGGCTGATATTCAAACTGGTTACCTTAATAACAAACAAGACTCCACCCTGGGTTACTAACCCTACAGCCTTTTGATACAAATGTTTCAATTTCAGGGACCCCCTGTGCCTGCTGCTGCTGACAGACAGTTTTTTGTAAATCTCCAGGCCTAGAAAAACACATCATCTTTTAAAGGGATCACGCGTTCTTCCCGCCTCCCACCCCATATTTTACAAACAAATTCTAATATCCTGCCTTCCAATCCACAGGTACTGTACCCAACCTCACGACATTAGTGACTCGTGAACTGAAACACTAAATCCCCCTGCATCTTGGAGCTCCACAGTCATCCTCTGTTTAATTTCAACCCTTCTTTTTCATTTTTCCTGCTAAAGTAGGTGTCTTCATAGTTTCCCACCGCCATATATTCCAACCGCCAGATTTTTGCTCATATGTTCATCTGCAATTTCTTTTCGAGTTCTTCATAACGTAATTTCCTGCCTATCTTGGTATTATTTGCAAGTGTAGCCACAATGCCTTAGCTCCCTGCATCCAGGTCATTGGTGTAAACTGCAAAAAGTGGAGGCCCCAGCAAAACTCCATTTGTCCCCATTGTGCTAATCAGACAAAGAGACCTTCTGCATACTCTGTTTCTGCAATGAGATTAAACTGTGCGAACGGTGATGGGAAATTCCGGTTGATTTGTTTTGCTTAACAACTGAGAGACGATGGCTAACTGTTATTATGGGCTGTGGAATTTGAGCCACCGCAGGGGACAACCTCATTCTGGTCAAGTGACGATGATGGGTATTCGATGCAAACCAAACCTTTTGATATTTTCTTTTCAGTGCACGGTAGCTGAAGACAGTCATGGATCATGAGGACAGTGCTCGGGTCAAGCACAGCTTGAATTTGCTTCGCCAGATTAACAAAATGAAGGATGCGGATGAGTTGACCGATGTCGTGCTCTTGGCTGAAGGATGCCAATTCCCTTGCCATCGGCTGCTATTGGCTGCATTCAGCCCCTATTTCCGTGCAATGTTCACGTGCGGCCTGGCGGAATGTGGTCAGAGGGAGGTGGTGTTACATGACGCACAGTCAGAGAGTGTGGCTACAATCCTGAACTACATGTACAACTCAGAACTGCATCTCACCAACTCCAGTGTCCAGGGAGTGGCCACCATGGCTTACTTCCTCCAAATGGAAGGTGTCTTCATGGCTTGCCAGAAGTACATGATGGATCACATGGATGTGTCAAACTGTCTCGGGATTTATTACTTTGCCAAGCAGCTAGGAGCAGAAGACCTGGCTGATCCAGCGAGTAAGTACCTTCACCGGCACTTTGCAGAGGTCTGTTTGCAAGACGAGGTGCTGGAGATAGAAGGACATCAGTTGCTACCTTTGATCTGCTCTGATGATCTCAACATCTCACGTGAGGAGAGCATTTTGGATCTCGTTGTTCGTTGGGTGAACCATGACCGAAACTCCCGGGCAGTCCACCTTGTGGAACTCATGAAGCGCGTAAGATTGGAGCTCATTAGTCCTACCTTCCTGAGGGAGACTCTTAAAAGGAACACCATCCTCCTTAGCGACGGGGAATGCTACAACATGATTCAGGTTGCTATAGAGACCATCCATAAGGCCCAGCAACATCCACCTCTCAGTCTACGTTATGGGATGGAGAATACCGATCTCCTTCTCTGCATTGGTAACAATGGCCAAGGAATAAAGTCAAGACACAAGAGTTATACCGAAGCCAGCTTTTGTTATGCACCCAGTACAAAGAAATGTTACTATATTGTGTCACCGAGGTGCGGTGAAGCTTTGGGATATGTCTGCACTGGAATTGTGACTGAAAATAATGATATTATTTTGGCTGGTGAAGCAGGAGTGAATAAACTATCGAGGCAAAAGGCAAAGAATGTGGAGATAGTGAGGTAGGTACTTTTGGGCCACCTTTTCTCCTGGGCGAGGGACACGGTGGGTAGACACCATAAAGTCAGCAAGAAGCTGACTCTGGCTTAAAGAACCTCACAAGTTAGAAGGTTCACCTAGTATTCTTTAACTCAATGCCAGCCTGACGAGACTGTTCACCTCTGTGTGTCAATCTGAGATCTCTTTACAATCACAGAAATGTTACAGCGCTGAAAGAGGCCATTCAGCCCATTGCTCTAGTCTATTACCCAGTGCCTTTTCTCCATCTCCCTGCACATCATTACTATCCAAATAACCATCCAATGTCCCTCTTGAATATTTCAGTTTAACCCGCCTCCATCACATTTCCAGGCATTTCCTGTATGCATCTTTCTGCGATTTATCTATGGCAGTATCAAAAGGTCCTGAATTATGAGGAATTTTATGGAATAGATTTATATAACCAGAGGTCAAGGGCAATAGAGTTCTGTGTGATACAGTTCACTGAGTATAGATTATTGTGGTAACATGCATTTTGACCTGCACATTGTAGCCTAGAGTTATGGTTAGTGATGGTCAAGGCTCCAATATCTTCTCATCACATGGTTGTCCAGGGATCTCTCCCACTCTTACTGCCTGCCATTGGAGTGTTGCAAGGGATTTGCAGGTTGATAATCAACCAGTTTGATTGCATCGTGAATACACCTCCCTTGGCCAAGTGTTGGAGTGAGACTTGAAGGTGGAGATTCTTGCTTGGAGGCAGGGACACTACCCACTTCAGCATGAGAACACCAGAATCTAGCTTTTCAGATTTGCAAGTCCTTTGAAAGCAGAAACACGGCTTAACAAGGCTTTTAGAATAAACCCCAAAAGGCCACTGTGGTTCATGGAAGCCTAGAATTGAAAAACAAGGAGGTTTTGTGAACACTGAATACAATCTTGGTTCATTCAGAACAAAGAACAATACAGCACAGGAACAAGTCCTTTGGCCCTCCAAGCCTGTGCCAACACATTTTGCCCTTCCATACCCAAACTGTCTTCACTTACAGGATCCATATTCCTCTATTCCCTTCCTATTCATGTATTTGTCCAGGTGCTTCTTGAATGTTGCTATTGTGTTTAAAATGTCCTTTAAAAAGGATTCCTTTATGGAAATGGAATAACTTTTTAACTGAATAATATTTGGGAGTATTATGGCACTTCTGTTTTTGGAAGCTGCTAGAGTGGTACCTCTTATCCAAGATACAGGAAACACACAGCCATGTGGTCCAAGATGATGCCAGGTTCAGTTCCTTTATCTATTATGAGTTCACCTGCCTTGGTTGGATTACACTTGTTGATCATGCGAAAATAGTAATGAAAGTAGGCCATTCAGCCCATCAATTCTTAATATGATCATGGTTGATTGAACAATTCAGTTCCTGTCCCCACATTATATCCATAACCCTTCATGCCATTGGTATTCAGAAATCCATCAATCTTTACTTTATATGTGCTCAAAGTCTGAGCTTCTGCACTCCTCAAAATTACAGAACTCCAAAGATTCACAGCCCTCTAAGGAAAAACAGTTCTCATCTCATTCCTAAATGGCATCCTCCTTATTATTAAGTTATACTCCCATGGTTCTGGGCTCCCCAACTAAGAGATCCATCTTGCCTGCTTCTCCCCTGTCTATCCCCTTGAATTGTTTTGTCAGTTTCAACACCATCACCTCTCATTCTTTGAAGCTGGAGAGAATGCAGGCCCAGTTTGTCCAATCTCTTTTCATCGGAAAGTCCCACTATTCCAGGAACAAGTTTGGGTGAGCCTTCATTGCATTCTCTCTATGGCAATAAAACTTTTCCTGAGATTAGGAGACCAAAACTGTACAGAGTGCCCTAATGAATGAATAAAGAGGAAATAAAGTTACACACTTTGAGATAATTACTAAAACTAAAAGGACCCAGTGGAGAATCCTCAATTTTCGACTGAAGTCTGTGTGATGTGTCAAATTGGCTGGTATCTACTCGATCCTCCAACATCATTCCTTTCAAAGCAAGACCCTCTAATATATCCAAGAAGGAATTCAGAAGAAACTTTACCCTGATTGTGTTTTGAATGTGAAACTCGCAACCACATAGTGGTTGAGTGAATAGTGTAGACGTATTTATTAAGGGGAAGCTGAGATAAGAATTTTAGGGAGAAAGGAATAGACGGATGCGTTGATGTGGTTCAATGTGATTGGCTGTGAGGAGGTTGTGGTACAGAAATACTGTCTTGAAGCCAATTGTTGCTGTGCCAAATGAATTCTAATTAACTATTTGATTGAGATTACCTCTTTCAGTGAATCATCAATTGGTTCCAGCCCTGGAGATGACCATTTGGCCCATCGAGCCAATGCTAGTTCTCCAAAAGGGCAATTCACCAAGGGCCACTCCCCTCCTTTGTCCCTGTAGCCCTGCAAATTCTTCCTGTTCAGAAAATGATCCAATCCATTTCAAAAGCCTCAATTGACCTTGCTTGAAACAAGATATTCCAAACCCTAATCACTCGCTACACAAAAACATTTTCCTCATATTGTCATTGGTTCTATTCCCAATAAGGAGCAGCACTCCGAAAGCTTGTGATTTCAGATAAACCTGTTGGACTATAACCTGGTGTCGTGTGATTTCTGACTTTGGGTCCATCCCAGTCCAACACTGGCATCTCTACATCACAAATTACTTTAAACCTGTGCCCTCTGAGCCTTGATTCCTCCAAGAGTAGGAACAATCTCTCGCTGTCCATTCTATCTAGACCCCTCATGGTTTTGAAAACTGTGATTGAATCTGTTCCTAAACTCTCCAAGGAGAACAGTTCCAACTTCTTCATTCCTCTTTCATTTCTTACAATTAGCAATGGGTAAAAATAGTGACCTGACCAGTCACACCCATATGCCATGAACAATCTCCCTCAAATGTAGTGGAATAATAAGGACATCATTTGATATGTGAGGGACAAGTATTGGCCAGGAAAATTTCCCGGCTTGTCTTATAAGTGCTTTCATGGGAACTTTTGTGTTAATCTCAGACAACAAAGCGACTCTTGGCTTAACATCTCACTGAAAGATAGTTTCTCCAGCAGTGCAGCATTCCCTCAGTACTGCACTGAGAGGGTTATGATGACATGCTTGAGCCCTCTGGGGAAGGTCCTTAGTCCCCTGAGGGGGATCAGAAGTGGGATTGTTAACCATTCAGCCTCTTTTTGAAATGTAGTCACCCCGTTGTATCGTAGAAATGCAGCATTTTGTTGCCAATTTGGGCACAGCAAGCTCCCAGCAATGTGTTAATGACGAGATAATCTGTTAATTGAAGGATAAATATCAGAAGCAACTCTTCTTCAGAATAACATCATGTGGGATCTTTTGCCTACACTTGGGAGATCAGTCAGGGTTAAGGTTTGATGTCTCAACCAAGAGCCAGCAGCTCCTCAGCCCTCCCTCAATACTGGCTCTGGAGGTATCAGCCTGGATTTTTTGTGCTTAAATCCTGGATTGAGACTGGAACCCACACTTATCTGATTTAGAGGCAAGTGGGCTGCCAACTGAGCTATAACTGACACAAGTAATGCTGTGCTGCATCTTCCAATTAAATCCTTTTTGCAACAGATAAATATTTACTTAACAACATGCAAAAAATTTCCTTCTGACTCATGGAATATGATTCTTTCCTTTTCGAGACATATGACATCTCATACAGGGCTAAATATCCTCCACTGGGTAACAAACCAGGCCAGGTGTTAGATTTGGAGGTAGGTGAGCACTTCGGTGATAGTAACCACAATTTGGTTACGTTTACTTTAGCGATGGAGAGGGATAGGTATATACCGCGGGGCAAGAGTTATAGCTGGGGAATAGGCAATTATGAGGCGATTAGGCAAGATTTAGGATGCATAGGATGGGGAATGAAACTGCAAGGGCTAGGCACAATTGAAATGTGGAGCTTGTTTAACGAACAGCTACTGCGTGTCCTTGATAAATATGTACCTGTCCGGCAGGGAGGAAGTGGTCGAGCGAGGGAACCGTGGTTTACTAAAGAAGTTGAATCTCTTGTCAAGACGAAGAAGGAGGCTTATGTAAAGATGAGGCGTGAAGGCTCAGTTAGGGTGCTTGAGAGTTACAAGTTAGCCAGGAAGGACCTAAAGAGAGAGCTAAGAATAGCCAGGAGGGGACATGAGACGTCTTTGGCAGGTAGGATCAAGGAAAACCCTAAAGCTTTCTATAGATATGTCAGGAATAAAAGAATGACTCGAGTAAGATTAGGGCCAGTCAAGGACAGTAGTGGGAAGTTGTGCGTGGAGTCCGAAGAGATAGGAGAGACACTAAATGAATATTTTTCATCAGTATTCACACATGAAAAAGACAATGTTGTCAAGGAGAATGCTGAGATTCAGGCTAATAGACTAGATGGGATTGAGGTTCATATGGAGGAGGTGTTAGCAATTCTGGAAAGTGTGAAAATAGATTAGTCCCGTGGGCCGGATGGGATTTATCCTAGGATTCTCTGGGAAGCTAGGGAAGAGATTGCAGAGCCTTCGGCTTTGATCTTTAAGTCACCATTGTCTACAGGAATAGTGCCAGAAGACTGGAGGATAGCAAATGTTGTCCCCTTGTTCAAGAAGGGGAGTAGAGACAACCCTGGGAATTATAGACCAGTGAGCTGAACTTTGGTTGTGGGTAAAGTGTTGGAAAGGATTTTAAGAGATAGGATTTATAATCATCTAGAAAGGAATAATTTGATTAGGGATAGTCAACACGGTTTTGTGAAGGGTAGGTCGTGCCTCACAAATCTTATTGAGTTCTTTGAGAAGGTGACTAAAGAGGTGGATGAGGGTAAAGCAGTTGATGTGGTGTATGTGGATTTGAGTAAAGCATTTGATAAGGTTCCCCACGGTAGGCTATTGCAGAAAGTTCGGAGGCATGGAATTGAGGGTGATTTAGCGGTTTGGATCAGAAATTGACGAGCTGTAAGAAGACAGAGGGTAGTGGTTGATGGGAAATGTTCATCCTGGAGTTCAGTTACTAGTCGTGTACCGCAAGGATCTGTTTTGGGGCCACTGCTGTTTGTTATTTTTACGAATGACCTGGATGGGCGGAGAAGGATGGGTTAGTAAATTTGCAGATGACACTAAAGTCGGTGGAGTTGTGGATAGTGCGGAAGAATGTTGCAGGTTACAGAGGGACATAGATAAGCTGCAGAGCTGGGCTGAGAGGTGGCAAATGGAGTTTAATGCGGAAAAGTGTGAGGTGATTCACTTTGGAAGGAGTAACAGGAATACAGAGTACAGGACTAATGGTAAGATTCTTGGTAGTGTGCACAAGCAGAGAGATCTCGGTGTCCATGTGCATAGATCCCTGAAAGTTGCCACCCAAGTTGATAGGGTTGTTAAGAAGGCGTATGGTGTGTTAGGTTTTATTGGTAGAGGGATTGAGTTTTGGAGCCGTGAGGTCATGCTACAGCTGTACAAAACTCTGGTGCGGCCGCACTTGGAATATTGGTAACAGTTCTGGTCGCTGCATTATAGGAAGGATGTGGAAGCATTGGAAAGGGTGCAGAGGAGATTTACCAGGATGTTGCCTGGTATGGAGGGAAGGTCTTATGAGGAAAGGCTGAGGGACTTGAGGCTGTTTTCGTTAGAGAGAAGAAGGTTAAGAGGTGACTTAATAGAGACATACTAGATGATCAGCGTATTAGATTGGGTGGACAGTGAGAGCCTTTTTCCTCGGATGGTGACGGCTAGCACGAGGGGACATAGCTTTAAATTGAGGGGTGATAGATATCGGACAGATGTCAGAGGAAGGTTCTTTACTCAGAGAGTAGTAAAGGCGTGGAATGCCCTGCCTGCAACAGTAGTAGACTCGCCAACTTTAAGGGCATTTAAATGGTCATTGGATAAACATATGGATGATAATGGAATAGTGTAGGTTAGATGGGCTTCAGATTGGTTTCACAGGTCGGCGCAACATCGAGGGCCGAAGGGCCTGTACTGCGCTGTAATGTTCTATGTTCTATGTTCTATGTTCTAATGATCTTTTGCTGTGTACAATACTATGCTTTTTGATGTCCACACAAGATGCCTAAGGCTGTCAGGATGTCTTCCATCTAATCTTTGGACTGTTTCTAGCCCCTTTCCCTTTTGTTATGCTTCTCGTTCTCTTGACTCAGCACCAGGACTTGTGGTATGTTCCCAGACGACCACACCTGGCACCTTATTTTGTGTGTGTGCGTGTGTGTGCGTGTGTGTGTCCATGTGCGTGTGTGTGCGTGCGTGTGTGTACACGCGAGTGTGTGCGCGCGCGCGTGTATGTGTGCATGTGCGTGTGTGTATGTGTGCGCGTGCGTGCGTGTGTGTGCCTGCATGCGCGTGTGTGTGCGTGCGTGCGTGAGTGCACGAGTGTGCGTGCACGCGCGCGAGTGTGTGTGTGTGTGTGCGCGGGTGCGTGTGTGTGTCCATGTGCATGTGTGCGCGTGCGTGCGTGTGTGTGCGTGCGTGTGCATGTGCGCACGCGAGTGAGTGTGTGCGTGCGGGTGCGTGTGTGTGTGTGGGTGCGTGTGTGTCCATGTGCATGTGTGCGCGTGCGCGTGCATGTGCGTGTATGAGTGTGTGTGCGCGCGAGTGTGTGCGTGCGCGCGACTGTGTGTATGTGCGTGCGTGTGTGTGTGCGTGCGTGCGTGTGTGTGAGAGTGTGTGTGTGAGAGTGTGTGCGTGCGTGTGAGAGTGAGTGAGTGTGTGTGCGTGTATGTGAGAGTGAGTGTGTGTCCGTGTGTGTGTGTGTGTGCGTGTGCGTGCGTGTGCGTGCGTGTGTGTGTGTGTGTGCGTGCGTGTGCGTGTGGTCCAAGGTTGTTCAATGCCACTTCTTCTCCTTCATCTTTGCTTTGTATTGGATCTGTGTAACAATTGTCATGGTGTTGTTTAGCACAGTTAGGGGACTGGATTGCAATGTAGAGTGGTACCACAACTTACTGGCTGAGGTTACCATGACGTTACCAATTCCTGTATTGGCTGTAGGTCCCACCTTTTCAACCACTTTCCCTCACCTGGGGTATGGTGACCCTAAGGTTAAACCATCACCAATTGTTTCTCTCTAAAGATGGAGGGCAGACCTTTACTATCTAATGATTAGTGGTACAGCATTCAGCACCATAGTGTCTCTACAGGATTGGCTCTTATTAGCTAACGAGAAGGTTTATTCTAGGGCAGTAGCTAGTACAATGACATTCCATCAGGCAGGAATACGAGGACCTTAGAGATCTGGTCCAAAAACATCTACTCCCTCTAAAAGCTAGAGTCCTAGGCCCAACCATCTTCAACCCATCAATGACCTTCCCTGCATCATAAGGTCAGAGGTGGGGGCATTCACCGATGATTGCACAATGTTCAGCACCATTTGCAACTCCTCAGGTACTGAATCAGTCCATGTTCAAATGCAACAAGACCTGGACAATATTCAGGCTTGGCCTGACAAGTGACCAGTTACATTCATGCCACACAAATGCGTGACTATCACCAGTGAGAGAGAATCTAACCTTCGCCTCTCCACATTCAATGGTGTCACCATCACTGAATCCCCCACTATCAACTTCCTGGGGTTACCATAGATCAAATACAGAATTGGATTTACCTTATAAACACTGTGGCTACAAGAGCAGGTCAGAAGCTGCAACTGAAGCAAGTAACTCACCTCCTGACTCCCCAGAGTCCATCCACCATCTACAAATCATAAGTCAGGAGTATGATGGAATACACCCCACTTGTCTGGATGAGTGCAGCCCCAACAACACTCAAGAAGCTTGACACCATCCAAGACAATACAGCCCACTTGATTGGCACCTCATCCACAAACATCGCACTCCCTCCACCACCGACACCCAGGAATAGCAGTGCATACTAACTACAAGATGCACTGCAGAAATCCACCAAAGATTCTTAGACAGCATCTTCCAAATCCTCGACCATTTTCATCTAGAAAGACAAGGGCAGGAGATACATGGGAACGACACCCCCTGCAAGTTCAGTTTTGAACTCCCTTTGGAACCTTGACACAACACGCTCCCTTCCTGAACTAGCAGCACCTTTCAAACGGCCACCATCAGTAAAACAGTTATCATGATCTCACTCAGAGAGAGTAAGAACTGCCGATGCTGGAGTCAGAGTAAACACAGGGTGGAGCTGGAGGAACACAGGCCAGGCAGCATCAGAGGAGCAGGAAAGCTGACGTTCCAGGTCGAGACCCGGAACGACAGCTTTCCTGCTCCTCTGATGCCGCCTCGCCTGTGTTCCTCCAGCTCCACACTGTGTTATCTCTAGTTATGTCATGATCTCACTGTCAGCTGGCACTGGCTCAATCCAGTAAAATTACAGCCAGATCTCAAACCTTGTCATGATTTTGCAAAGCTCTTTTCTTGGAAAGAACCCCAGCCTGAAAGGCTTCTCAAGTTTCTTGTAGCTTCTCCATTCTGAGATCATCTTAGCACAACAGAACCTTCAGTAGATGGCAACAGTGAGGGAGGACAGCTGGAACTGTCAACAAAAGGCTTTCTTTGGGGTAGGAGGCCACATGGGAAGAAGGAGCAAAAAAGCAAAGGATTCCTCAACCACAATCTCTAATCCATGTAAATACTTCTTTGTTTAAACTTAACTTTCCTTCATAATTATAATGACCTGCTGACAGTGGAATAAAGGATCCTTGCTTCATGATCTTTGGGCCTTCCACGTCGTCAAATCTCATGTTGCACTTGTAACTCATGTTAGCTTTTTTCTCCTGTGTGTCTGAGATTTTCAAAATTAATTATGAAGACCAGAATTGTATCTAATATGGTCTAGCAGTAGATGACATCAAGCCTTACCCTATCAAATGCAAGCCACCTTTGTGCTTTTTAATGGTTTAGGCTTTTACTCGAATTGAGTAGGGGTTGACCACACCTGTAATTAGTGGAGCTCAGAAAGAGAGGTGATCTCATTGAAATGTATAACATTCTGACTGAGATGCAGGGATGATGTTTCCCATATTTGAGAGGTCTAGAACATAATGTCATGGTCTTAGGGGGATGGGGTAGGCCATTTAGGACTGAGATGAGGAGAAACTTCCTTACTTGGAAGGTGGTGAACCAGTGGAATTCTTTACCACAGAAGGCTGTGGAGGCCAAGTCACTGAATATACTGAAGAAAGAGTTCGATTTCTGGACTCTGAAGGTATCAGGAGGGACGGGGAGAGATTGGGAACATGACGTTGAGATAGAGATCAGCGATGATCAGAATGAACAGTGGATTGGGCTCAATGGGCCGGAGGTCTACTCCTGTTTTCTATATTCCCAAGCAAGATTCTGTCGAGGTTTAACATAATTCTTATTTGTGAATTCTGTTCCTCCAGGAATGCAAGGGAAGTGATGGTGTACTGGTACTCTCATTCTCATGTTAACCCAGAGACCCAGATCAAGTTCTGAGGAACTGAATTTGAACCCTGCTTTGGCAGATGGTAGAATTTGAATTTAATAACAAAACAAATGGAATTAAGGACATAGAACATGGAACAGTACAGCACAGTACAGGCCCTTCTGCCCACAATGTTGTGCTGACCTATTATCCGACTAAGATCAAACTACCCTGCATACCCTACATTTTACTATCCTCCATGTGCCTATCCAAGAGTCACTTAAATGTCTCTAATGTATCTGACTCCACTACCACTGCCGGCAGCGTGTTCCACACACCCACCACTCTCTGTGTGAGGAACCTACCTCTGACATCTCCCCTATACCTTCCTCCAATCACCTTAAAATTATGCTCCCTCGTAATAGTCACTCCACCCTCGGAAAAAGTCTCTGACTATCCACTCTATCTATGCCTCTCATCACCTTGTACACCTCTATCAAATCACCTCTCATTCTCCTTCGCTCTAATGAAAAAAGCCCTAGCTCCCTCAGCCATAAAATCATAGTCAATTGTTGAGGAAAAGCCCATCTGGTTTACTAATGTCCTTCAGGAAGGAAACTGTTCCTCTTACATGGTCTGGCTTACATGTGACTCCAGAACTCTGGGCATATAGGGCTGGGCAATAAACGCTGACCTAGCTGGCAATGCCCGTGTCCAGTGAATGAATTTAACAATGGAGTCTGGTGTTTTGTGCCTAGTAAACTTGTAATGTTTAGAATCATAGAATCTCTATCCGGAAGCAGACTATTTGGCCCATCAAGTCCACACTGACCCTCCGAAAAGCATCCCACCCAGACACACTCCCCTACCCTATCCCTGTAATTCTGCATTTCCCATGGCCAATCCACCTAGCCTGCACATCTGTCAGCTGTGGGATGAAACCCACACGGACGTGGGGAGAAAGTGCAAACTCCACATAGACAGTGATCTGAGGCTGGAATTGAACCTGGGTCCCTGGTGCTGTGAGGCAGCATTGCTAACCACCGAGCCCCCATGCCGTCCCAATGTTTGTATAAACCATTCACCCAGAACCCAGTCTGCTCTAAGTCATTCTTAATCCTCCTACCAAAGTGTGCTATTTTTGGCAGTACAGTCTTGATGGGCCGAAGGGCCTTTTCTGTACTGTATGATTCCATGAGCTCACCCACATGGTAGTCTAGTCTCAGAGTGCACCATGGTAGAGGTGACAGGTTAGTAACCCTCCCCAGTCATCCTGTCAACCCCTAGGTACCACGTTCGAGGGAATCAGCACTGGGAGAACCTAAGCTCAGCTCCGTTCCGAGAGCTCTACGCAGCAGGAACCGCCCACGGTAACTTGTACCTCATCGGAGGCCAGATGAAGTTCAAGGGCCGATACATGATCACAAACAGCGTGGACAAGTGCATCCTGGAGACAGGCCAATGGAGGAGTGTGGCTCCACTGCCTTTAGCCCTGGCATGTCACGCTGCAGTCACAGTTCAAAACCAGATCTACGTCCTGGGAGGATGGACACCACAGGTCAAGCTGCTTGTCAAGTACTGCTGGCTGCTTTTTGCATGCAAACGGTGTAACCAATTACCTGGGCACAATTCTTAGTCCCCCCCCTACCCCTTGCGGTATTTGGAATGCTTTGGAGCGTGTTCTAACGTGGGTTGATCGGGTCTTAATACAAGTTCAGACCAGATTTTGTTGTAACCATTAAATGATGCTTGGCGTGCGTTCACCTTATTTGATAGAATAGAGTCATAGAATCCCTACATCATGGAAGCAGGCCCTTTGGCCCATTGAGTTCACACCGACCAAGAAAAATAAACAGTGAAATTTGCAGCTGACCTTGGAGAAATCTGTGTGGGAAGATTCACAGCATGGGAGCAGCTAAGTGGCTAGTTTTGTTTTTGTAAATCTACAGTTGTGAGTAGAATGTGTTTTTTTAAATTATATGTTTTTATTGAGATCTGTTTTTTTATTAAACTTTAAGAATATAAAACGTAGGTGCCAAGTTAGCCTGGGGCAGTGTTTTTTTAGTGCAGTAAGACTGTGCTATTTTCTGAGACTGTAGATCGTTAAGGTGCAAAGGTGGCCTTTAGTAGAGTGATGTGCTCTTCCTGTTGGATGTGGGAGATTAGGGAGAGTTTCCATGTTACTGATGATTATGTCAGCAGGAAGCGAGTTTGGTTGTGAATCCTATCGGACTGCATGGATCAGTTGGAATGGCAGTTCCAGGCACTGAGCAATTTACAGGAGCCGTGGATGGGAAAAGGAGTGGGGGGTGATGGATGGCAGCAGTAGGAAAGGAGAAAAACGACAGATACAGTCAGGTGATAACAGGTGTGGAGCTGGATGGAGCCTACAGCAGGCCAGGCAGCATCAGAGGAGCAGAAAAGCTAGTGGATGGGTTACTGCCAGGAAAGGTAGGAGAAGGAGGTAGCTAGTGTAGGAGCCTCCTGCGGCTATCCCATCTCAAACAAGTGTGCTGTTTTGGCAAGTGTAGAGAGTGATGGACTCTTAGGGGAATTTAGCGCTGACAGCCAGGTTTCTGGTACCGATACTGGCTCTAATGTAACGAGGGGTATGTCAGGTTCCAAGCGGTCGATTGTGATAGGAGACTCTCTAGTCAGAGGAGCAAGACAGATGTTCCTGTGACCGACAGCAAGACATCAGAATGGTATGTTGCCTCCCTGGTGCCAGGATCAAGGATATCTTGGAGAGGATGCAGAATATTCTCAAAGGCGAGAGGGACCAGCAGGAGGTTGTTGTACACATTGGAAGAAATAAGGGCGGGATTCTGAGGAGAGAATATAGGAAGTTAGGCAGGAATTTAAAAAGGAGGTTCTCAAGGGCAGTAATATCTGGATTACTACCAGCGCCACAAGCTAATGAGGGTAGGAATAGAAGGGTAGAGCAGCTGAATGCGTGGCTGAGGAGCTGGTGCAGGGGAGAAGGATTCACATTTTTGGATCATTGGAATCCCTTCTGGGGTAGAAGTGACCTGTTTAAGAAGGATAGATTGCACCTGAGTTGGAAGGGGATTAATATACTGGTGGGGAGATTTGCTAGAGCTGAACGGGAGGAGTTAAACTAGTAGGGGCTGTGGGACCCCAGGGTGATAGTGAGGAAAGATCTGTCTGAAATTGGTACAGTTGGGAAAAGGAGTAAGTCAAACAGTCAGGAACAAACCGGAGAACAAAGTCGACTGATAATTAAACTGCATCTATTTCAATGCAGGAGGGGTTACAGGTAAGGCAGATGAACTCAGGGCATGGCTGGGAACTTGGGACTGGGATATCACAGCAAATACAGAGATGTGGCTCAAGAATGGATAGGACTAGCAGCTTAATGCTCCAGGGTATAGATGCGAGAGGAAGGATAAAAGGGGGAGCAAGAGACGAGAGGGAGTGGCGTTTTTGATTAACAACAACATTACTGCTGTACTTAGAGAGGATATTCCTGGGAATACATCCAGGGAAGTTACTTGGGTGGAACTGAGAAATAAAAAAGGGATGATCACCTTATTGGAATTGTACTGTAGACCCCCCCAGTAGTCATCAAGAAATTGATAAACAAATTTGTAAGGAGATCTCGGTTATCAGTGAGAATCATAGGGTGGATATGGTGGAGGATTTTTACTTTCCAAACATAGCCTGGGACTGCCATAGTGTTAAGGGCTTGGATGGAGAGGAATTTGTTAACTACACACAAGAAAATTTTCTGATTCAGTATGTGGATGGACCTACGAGAGAAGGTGCAAAACTTCACCTACTCTTGGGAAATAAGGCAGGGCAGGTGACTGAGGTGTCAGTTGGGGGAGCACTTTGGGGCCAGTGACCATAATTCCATTAGTTTTAAAATAGTGATGGAAAAGGATAGTCTGGATCTAAAAGTTAAAGTTCTAAATTGGAGGAAGGCCAATTTTGACGATATTAGGCAAGAACTTTCAGTTGATTGGGGGCAGATGTTTGCAGGTAAAGGGACAGCTGGGAAATGGGAAGCATTCAAAAATGAGATAACGAGAATCCAGAGACAGTATGTCCCTGTTAGGGTGAAGGGCAAGGCTGGTACGTGTAGGGAATAGTGGATGACTAGAGAAATTGAGGTTTTGGTCAAGAAAACAAAGGAAGCATATGTCAGGTATAGACAGCAGGGATCGAGTGAGTCCCTAGAAGAGTATAAGGGCAGTAGGAGTATAGTCAAGAGGGAAATCAGGAGGGCAAAAAGGGGACATGGAATAGCTTTGACAAATAGAGTTAAGGAGAATCCAAAGGGATTCTACAAATACATTAAGGAGAAAAGGGTAACTAAGGAGAGAAAAAGACACCTGAAAGTTCAGCAAGGCCACCCATGGGTGAAACTGCAGGAGATGGGGGAGATACTAAATGAGTATTTTGCATCAGTGTTTACTGTGGAGAAGTATATGGAAGATAGAGAATGTGGGGAAATAATAGCGACATCTTGAAAAATGTCCATATTACAGAGGAGGAGGTGCAGAATGCCTTAATGGTGGATAAATCCTCAGGACCTGATCAGTGACAGTACAATGTGATGGCTAATCAATAATAAAATATGCATCTTAGAAACATAGAAAATAGGAGCAGGAGTAGGCCATTCAGCCTATTGAGCCTGTTCCACCATTCAATATGATCCTGGCTGATCATCCAACTCAATACCCTGTTCCCATTTTTTCCCTGTACCATTTGATCCCTTTAGACCCGAAGATATCGGACCATTCAGCTCATTGAGTCTGTTCCACCATTCAAAGTAATCATGCCTAATCTGATAATCCTCAGCTCCACTTTTCCCCATAACCCTTGATTCCTTTACTGATTTAAAAAATCAGATTGTGTATCTCAGCCTGTAATCCTAAGAACGGTACTTGACTCTGTATAGAAAACATTCAATGTTTTGTCCTTAACCACTTTCTGAGGCTACAGAGAATTTCCACTCTCTGGGTGATGAAATTTCTCCTCATCTCAAACCTAAATTGCCTACTCCATATCCTTAAGCTGTGACCCCTGGTTCTGGACCCCTTAGTCACCAGGAGTATCCTTCCTGTGTTTATTTTTTTTGTGGCTGCCTTACTCCGGTTTGGGACTGTATTTGAGCTGTGCACGTCATTCTAACGATCTGTGCTTATGTTTATATTTCCTACATAATACAGGCTGTCAAACAAACACCATTATTAATTGGCATTAATCAGCATCCATTCTATTTCTTGTCCTTGCAAGCATTTTAGTCTCCATGAGAGCTCAGTCTGATTAATCTGCTATCTTGCTGGAAATATAACTCCCTGATTTTATTGACGTCCTTGTGGCTCTGATTCTTGTTTATTGTGCAGACGGATTTTCCTGACGACGAACCTGATCGGCTCAGCAACAGAATGTTTCGGTATAATCCAGGCAGAGACAAATGGACAGAGTGTGGGCCCATGGAGTTCTCTAAATATCGTTTCAGTACAGCTGTGCTTAACAATGAAATTTACGTTTTGGGTAAGGAACTGGGGAGTTATGTTGGTTCGGGTCATCAATGGGATTTCAATCCTTGACACACCCTGCATTCGAACAGTGTGTTTGGATACTCAGTAATGGGGCTTTCAAATTTGACACAACATTTGTACCCATTCCCTAGTTGGCCTGTGGCCATTAGGAGTCGTAGAGTCATACAGCATGGAAACAGACCCTTTGGTCTAACTTGTCCATGCTGACCAAGTTTCCCAAACTAAACTAGTCCCACTTCCCTGTGATAACAAGGTGTGGAGCTGGATGAACACAGCAGGCCAAGCAGCATCGTAGAAGCAGGTCCTGCTCCTATGATGCTGCTTGGCCTGCTGTGTTCATCCAGCTCCACACCTTGTTATCTCGGATTCTCCAGCATCTGCAGTACCTATTATCTCTGATACAATTTTAACCACTTCCCTGTGTTTGGCCCATACTGACTCTCAACCTTTCCTATTCATGTACCTATCCAAATGTCTCTTAAATGTTTTTGACGAAGGCTGCCGACCCCTCCCATCCTGGTAATGCTCTCTTCCAACCTCTTCTATCAGGCAGAAGGTACAGGAGCTTGAACACATGCACCAATAGGTCCAAGAACAGCTTCTTCCCTGTTGTTATCAGACTGATGAATGGACGTCTCTAACTTCAATCTAATGTTGATCTTGCTAGTGTTGATCCTGCTTTGTGTGCCTTCTGTGCAGTGTAACCTTGTACGCCTCGCTGTGTCTAAGCACCCCATGATGTGTATGTCCTTGTTTGTCATGATCTGCCTGTACTGCTCGCAGAACAAAACTTTTCACTGTACTTAGGTACATGCGACAACAATTAGTCAAATCAAATCAAACTGAAATGTTGCAACTTACCCGCATCTACCATTTCCTCTGGCAATTCAATCTATCTAAGCAGCACCCTCTGTGTGAAAATGTTGCCCCTCAGGTACCTTTTAAATCTTTCTCCTCTCACCTTAAAAATATACCCTCTAGTTTTGAATTCACCCACCCTATGGAAAAGAAACAAAAAAGTTTCTGGAAAAGCTCAGCAGGTCTGGTGGCATCCGTGAAGAGAAATCAGGGTTAACGTTTCGGGTCCAGTGACCCTTCCTCAAAACTGGAAAAGACCTTGGCTATTCATACCTTACCCCTCATGATTTTAAAAACCTCTATAAGGTCACCCCTGAACCTCCTGTGCTCCAGGGAAAAAAGGTCCCAGCCTATTCAGCCCTTCCTTATAAGTCAAACCATCCAGCCCTGGCAACATCCGGGCCATGAAGAGAAGTGGAGGAGAGTTCTATACAGGCTGGATATGTAGAGTTAGACTTCCTTTCAGTGAAGGATATTAGTGAGAGGAGTTTGTGGCATTACGGAAATCTCACTGGGCTAATAATCCTGAGGCTAATGATCAAATGTTCAAATCCCACCATGTCAATGAATGAAATTCCGATTCAATTTATAGAATCCACAATATAAGATGAGTTTTATGGTCATCATTACTGAGGCTATCACCAAATTCATCTGGCTTACTCACATGCTTCAGGGAAGGAAATCTTACCCTGTCTGGCCTACATTGTTCTTAATTGCTCTCTGAAATGGCTGAGGTGGTCTCGCGATTCATGGGCCATTAGGATGTGCAACAAATGCTGGCCTTGCCTAAAATGTACTGGATGAATGAAAAATACAGCATCACAGAACTGTGATGGCGCCAAAGCAGGCCATTCAGCCCACTGTGTCTGCAGTGATTCTGTTACCCAGTGCCAATCTCTTGCCTTTTCCCCTCAACCCTGCGTGCCATGTCTATCCCAATGCTCCTCTTGAATGGCTCAGTTGAACCTATCTCCAGGCAAATTCCATTTGTATGTACTGCTTCTGTGACTATCTGAGCAGGTAAGCCAGACGATTCAAAATGGTTGACTGGCATGAAACATGACAAGCCAGACGGTTTTGAGGCGAATTTTATGTTAGCTTTCAACATTGCCTGCCAAGTTGCACCTGTCAACCACACTCAGCTGTTAGGTATTGGCTGAGATGTGAGAGCAATAAATACAACATACATGAGCATATGGCCAGATTGACTTATGTAGACAACTTGCATAAACTGAGCTTGTTTTCCTTTAGATGGGATGAGAAGTAATCTGATCTTGGAATGACTAGAAAGGCTGGGCCTGTATCCTCGGAGGTTTGGAAGACTCAAAGGTGATAAGGGGTCTTGACTGGGTGGATATGGAAATGATGTTTCCTCTTGTGGGAGAATCTTGAACTAGGGGGGTCACTGTTCAAATTATGGGCTGTGTTTTGTGTGGTTTTCTTCAAGCCTTTGATGATCTAGTGTGGATGAGCATAACCACTTTTGTGGTCAAGCTAGAAGAGTCTTTTTGGGTACATAGGACTATTAGAATATGAGTAGGCCATTCAGCCCCTCAAGCCTGCTCCACCATTCAATGAGATCATGGCAGATCTGTGGCCTAACTCCATTTACTTCCTTTGGACCCAGATCACCTGATACCCTTGCTCCATTAAAAATGTATCTATCTCAAATGTAAATTTAACAATTGAATTAGCATCAACAGCCATTTTGGGGAATAGAGCTCCAAACCGCCTCTACTCTTTGCATGTAGAAGTCCTCCTAACATCTCTCCTGAATGGACTGGCCCTAACTCTTAGACTGTGCCTCCTGCTTTGAGAATCTTCAACCAATGGAAATAGTTTATCGCTATCTGGTAATATTCCTGACAACTTCAATTAGATCACCCCTTTTAACCTTCTAAATTCTAGAGGAGAAAAGGTCTAATCTGTCTAATCTGTCCTCATAATTTAACTCCTGAAGTCCAGGTATCATCGTTGTAAACTTGCGGTGAACTCCCTCCAGGGCCAAAACATACTTCCTAAGATGCAATGCACAGATCCGCTCACAGTGCTCTAAGTGGGGTCTAACCAGGGTGTTGTAAAGCTGCAGCACTATGTCTGCATCCTTATACTTTGGATGTGAAGGTCAGCATTCCATTAGCCACCTTGACTATTCTCAATGAGCTATGCACCTGAACCCCCAAATCTCATTGGGCATCCAATGTATTTAACTTTATTCCTTCTAAAATTTACCCTGATCTATCCTTTCTCAGTCCAAAATGGTTAACCTCACACTTATATTAAAATCCATCTGCCTCAGCTTTGCCCATTCACCTAATTTATCAATATCTCACTGTACTTTTATACTGTTGTTAACACTGTCTACAATGCTGCCCAATTTTGTATCGTCAGCAAATTTGGATGTTTGACTTTGTGTGCCATTATCCAAGTTGTTAATGAATATTGTGAATGATTGAGGCTCCAACACAACTCACTGAGGGACACCACCAGTCACATCCTGCCAATTTGCGCACTTACCCATTATTCCAAAGCTCTGTTACCTACCACCCAGCCAATTTCCTATCCATGTCAGTGATTTGCCCTCGATTCTGTGGAGCTTCTACCTTAGCTAACAGTCTCTCGAGTGGGACTTTATCAAAAGCTTTCTGGAAATCCAGATAAACAACGTCCATCGACTTATTTCTGTCCACTACTTTGACAACTCTTCAAAAAAACTCTACGAGGTTTGTCAGGCATGACCTACCCTCATGAATCAATCCTGACTCTCTCTAATTAACTGAAATTTCTCGAGTTAACAGTTAGCCTATCCTTGATTATAGACTCCAACAATTTACCCACCACTAATGCCAGGCTAACTGGTCTGTGGTCCCCTGTTTTCGCTTAAGCCTTCTTAGAGTTGTGGAGTCATACAACACAGAAACAAACTCTTTGGTCTAACTCATCTGCACCAACCAGACATCCCAGTCTGACCTAGTCCCATTTTCCAGCATTTGGCCCATATCCCTCTGAATCCTTCCTATTCCTATACCCATCCAGACGCCTTTTAAATGCTGTAATTGTACCAGGCTCCACCACTTCCTCTGGCAGCTCATTCCATACATGCACCACCTTCTGCGTGAAAAAGTTGCCCCTTAGGTCCCTTTTAAATCTTTCCTTTCTCACCTCCAGCCTTGGCAACATCCTTGTAGATCTTTTCTGCATCTCCCGAGTTTAACAATTTCCTTCCGATAGAAGAGTGACAAGAGTGGAATGACATGAGCAAACTTTCTATCCAGAGGTACAACTCCTGAATACAGGGGACTTTGAAAGATTGTGGTTAGAGCATCAGCTATGTGCTTTCCCATCGACTTAAACACCCACCAGGTCCTGGGGATCTGTCACTCTTCAGTTCCCCATTGATTTCTCTATTATTAATAATTTACTCAGTTTATTCAGACCCTGGCCCTGGCTTTCTGTTAATTTCTTTGAGACTTCCAGCAAGCTGTTCTCCTTTTTGGTTGTGAACGCAGAAGCAAAATAATGATTCAGCATGCCTGCCATGTGCCCACGGTCACTGACAATATCCCCAATCTCAGCCTTCGGTGGACTAATAGGACCCTTAACCAGCTGCTTTCCCTTACATACCTATAAAATCTCTTCTTATTGCCTATGTCCGTTTCAAGTTTCCTTTCCTAACCTTTTTAGCCGCTCTTATTAGCTGCTTTGTGGTCCCTTGTTGGTCTTTCTATTTGTCCTATTCTGTGAGATGAGAGTTCTGTGCATTTTTATACACCCAGTCTTTTAATTTTATGCTGTCCCTTACCTTCTTAGATGTCCATGGCTATAAGCAACATGACATTTATTGCACTACTGCAACTGTTTGCAGACAATGTGAGTATGCAGAGACTGGTAGGAGCACACTAACCCCAGGCCTGTCTTCCACCAGCTCCCCCTTTACTCTGATCGAGTCCCCTAAGTTACCACAATGGTTGGTGCTCACTGCACGCAATTGAGTTCTCAGACCCACATCCCACAGTCAACTGAAGCCCTCATGTGGTCGGATAAGGACTCCTTTAGGCCTCCTGCTGTTGGGATTAACCCTGCCAAAGTTGAGCTTGTTGCTATGCAGTGCGCCCAACTGCTCAACCTGGAATTCCAGGCAATAGTCCAATGATGGCCTTACCAATGCCGGATTGGCTGATATTGGTGGGCTTTCCCTATGAGAAGCATTATGGGTTTTTCACTGGTTCTCCAACCAGCTACTAACATCAATGCTACAAGTAGCATTTACTGCAACAAGCACAACATTCAAAGATCCAATCCTCATAAGAATTTAGAGACTGATCCATGTAACTTATTTTAAACTTCTATATTTTTGGACTCACCTTATTTCTAATCTGGGACTGTTTTCACTGGAGAGTACAAGGTTAAGGGGTGACCTTATAGAGGTGTATAAAGTCATGAGGGGTACAGACAAAGTGAGTGGTAAGTGTTTTTTTTCGCTAGGGTAGGGGATTTCAAGACTAGGGGGCATACTTTTAAGGTGAGAAGAGAAAGATTCAGAAAAAACATGAAGAACAAATTTTTTTTTACACAGACAATGGTTTGGAATGAACTTCCAGAGGAAGTGATGGATGTGGGTTCAGTTAAAACATTTAAAAGATGTTTAGATAAGTTTATGAATAAAAAAAAAATGTTTGGAGGGACATGAGCCAAGCACAGGTAAGTGGGACTAGTTTAGTTTGGAAATATGGTTGATGTGGATAGGTTGGATTGAAGGGCCTGTTTCTATGCTGTGTGACTTTAGAATCCCAACAGTGTGGAAGCAGGCCATTTGGCCCATTGCGTCCACACTGAACTCTAAGGAGCATCCCATCCGGACACTATGCCTGTAACCTTGCAGGCAATATAGCATGGCCAATCCAAATGACCTCCACATCCTTGGACTTTGGGAGGAAACCAGAGCACCTGGAGGAAACCCATGCAGACACAGGGAGAATAGACCATCACCTGAGGCTGGAATTGAACCCAGATCCCTGGTGCTGTAAGGCAGCAGTACTAACCACTGAGCCGCTGTGTACCCTTCCCCCCAAGCTATGAACTGTCTGATTGGTGGCAGTGCACTGCCTCAAACAACCCTTACCCAGCACCTCCTGGTAGAGGAGGGAAATACCACTAGATGCCAGACATGGTCATCTGTAAAAACGCCCGCTCAACTGTGCATTCGAAGGAAAACAGAAGAATAATGGAATAATGTTTCAGCTAAAAGGCAGGGTCCCTTAGTACTGGCACAGGCATGTTAGCCTAGAGTTTGTGCTCATGTGTGTGCAGCGACCCACGACCTCTGACATGACAAAGTAGCACTGAGTCCAGGGTGACACATATAAGATGGTGGGAGGGGGTTTGGTAAGGCAGAGCTTGGGATTATGTCGGAGACGGTGTCCCAATGCTCCAAACAGTGAGGGTGCTGGAGGAGGAATGTCGTGGGGAATGGGGGCCTCTGGGTTGATAAAGAACAAAGAGAGAAGAGGAAAACGCAGCATAAGAAAAGTTGTTGACACAGGGATAATTTGGAAGCTGGAGATGAAATAAAGGTCACCCATTAAACAATTAAGCCTTCTTGTGAAGGGTATTCATTGAAAGTTTTACTGTGTCTTTCTAGAATTCAGCAACTGTGATAATCTGTACAATTCCCACTTGATGAAGTGCCTTAATGTATTTATAATGGTTCCCACCAGATTAAAGCGCATTGCTTGTAACAGGGACCTCACACTTGGAGGTTATCCAAAAGTATCTCAATTGCCTTGGCATTTATCGAACAATCAAAGCCTTTTTTCACTTTGATTTCTTCACAAAACATGCTTATGTCCTGGGAAAGAAATAAACACCCAGTCAAGTACAGTTGAGTTGAATGCAGCTGTCAAGAACAGAACTGTCCCGTGTGACATCTGTCGGCAAATTGCAAATAACGAAGTCTTCCTGTAAATCCCAGCGGCTGCAAATTGAACCAGGGCGAACACTGTCAGCTGATTTGCAGCAAAAATCATCCGTATCTATGAAAGTAAGTTCGGGAAGGGGTTACCAATTATATATAGAATCTCCACGTTGTTTGTTAAAAATTTATTCTTAATCATGGCTTCAAAAGCCATGGAAATGAAAATCAAGATTATAGAAACATCTGTTCGACATCTGCAGAAGAAGGAAAGTTCCAGGATAAAAAGCATACTGCAGAGCTGGAGAAGGTGAAAAATCAAAGAGTAGAATTATACTAGAACTGAGACTCCTATAAGATTGGAACTGGCTGCAGGCTCTATTCTCTACAAAAAAGGAAGGCCGAGGAGTGGCCTGATAGAGGTCTTTAAGATTATGAAATGGTTTGACAGCAAAGACGTTGGAAGTACAATGTGGATTGTGAAGAAATCAAAGTGGAAAAAGACTTTGATTGTTCGGGAAATGCCAAGCCAATTGAAATTATCCACTTTGGTAGCCAAAACAGGAAGGCGATTGTTCGGGAAAGAGGGAGGTGCAACGAGACCTGGGTGTCCCTGTACACCAGGCACTGAAGGTAAACATTGCAGGTGCAGCAGGCAGGGAAAAAGGCAAGTGGTATGTTGGCCCTACAGTGAGAGGATTCGAGTACAGGAGCAGGGATATGTTGCTACAATTGTATAGGGCCTTGGTGAGACCGCACCTGGAATATCATGTACCGTTTTAGTCTCCTTATCTGAGGAAGGACTTTTCTTTTCCCTATTCATTTTGTGGGATGTGGACGTTGCTGGCTGGCCCGCATTTCTTGCCGGGATGTCCTGGTTATGGAAGGAATGCAACAAATGTTTACCAGGCTGATTCCTGGGATGGTAGGACTGACATATGAAGACAGACTGGATCAGTTAGGATCATGATTGCTGGAGTTTAGAAAAATGACAGCGGGGGATGGAAATCTCATAAAACCTGTAAAATTCTAACAGGACAAGACAGGGTAAGTACAGGAAGGAGGTTTCCCATGACCAGGGAGTCCAGTAGCAAGGGTCACCAACTAAGGATATGGGTGGGTGGTTTTGGACTGAGATGAAGGGAAATTTCTTCACCGAGAGAATGGTGAGCCTGTGGAATTCACTGCCACAGAAAGCCGTGGAGACCAAACATCGAACGTTTTCAGGAAGGAGTTAGATAAAGTTCTTAGGGTTAAAGGGATCAAAAGGAACGGGGAGAAGGCAGGAACAGGGGATTCAGATGGATGACGGAACAGGCTCAAAAGGCCGAATGGCCTACTTCTGCACCAATTTTCTGTGTTTCTTTGTAGAGAAGTTATTCCTGTTTGTGCGTAAGATCAGAATTAAGGGCTATAAATATAACAAGAAGCCATCAAGTACAGACCCAGAGTCCTGGGCCGCTAGCCCTTCATCCCTGGGATCATTCCTGTAAACCTACTCTGAACTCTCTCCAATGCCAGCGCATCCTTCCCTAGAAAAGGGGCCTAAAACTACTCACGATATTTCAAATGCAGTCTGACCGGAGCCTAATACAGCCTCAGCTGTATATCCCTGATCCTGTCTTCTAGCCCTTTTTGAAATGAACACTAACGTTGCATTTGCCTTCCTAACTAGCAATTGAACCCGCATGTTAAATCACCAGATGACAAAAGCCTCCCCCCTTCCTTCCTTTCTTGTTTATTCATGACCCTCCATCCCCTAGTTATCTGCAGCAGCTCCAAACCACCCCCCCCAACACCCGGTAACCACAAAGGGTCTTCGGCAGAGAGTCAGAGTTCACTGCCAATGGAGTGCCACACTGTCAGGGCAATCTCCCTGAGGAAGCTCAGTGACCGAGCCTCCGTGGTTTTCAGGTATGGAGAATTCCAAAGATTTACAGTCTTCCTGGGTAAAGGAAATTCTCCTAAAATGTCATTCCTAAAAGGTCAAAGGTGATTGTGTCCCTCCATTTTAGATGTTCCAGTCAGTGGGGAGCATGTAATCCTGTCACACCCTCTAAGAATATTATATACTTCAGTCAGATCACTTCCTGTTTTCCTAAAACTTATCCAGAGAATTGTTCAGTTAAGCCCAAGGAGATAAACTGGATGAGGTGATGAATGCATAAAGAAGTAGGCTGGAAGAGGACTTTGAAAGAGGGGAGAGAAATAACGATAAGGAGAAGATTATGACATGAATCAATTGGAAGACTTGAGTGTGAGGACATTGGGGTAGAGAAGGAAAGCATGATGAGGCTAAAGAGGGAAAACTAAGGCAAAACCTTGAGGGTGGTTTGAGTGCAGAGCTTTTTGCACAATGCAGGCTGTAGGGTTCTGAATTAATTTTTAATTTGCTCACACATAGCACCGAAAATAGGAGCAGGAGTAGGCCATTCAACCCTTCAAGTTTGCTCTACCTTTCAGTAGGATCATAGCTGATCGCCCAAAATTCCAACGGGGCAGCATGGTTAGCACTGCTGCATCACAGCACCAAGGTCCTGGGTTTGATTCTGGACTTAGGTGACTGTTTGGAGTTTGCACATTCTTCCCATTCTTCTGTATGGGTTTCCTACCACAATCTAAAGGTGTGCAGGTTAGGTGAGTTGGCTGTGGGTGGCACGGTGGCTCAGTGATTAGCACTGCTGCCTCACAGCGCCAGGGACCTGGGTTCAGTTCCACCCTCAGATGACTGTCTGTGTGCAGTTTGCACATTCTCCCCGTGTCTGTGTGGGTTTCCTCCAGGTGCTCCAGTTTTCTCTCACAGTCCAAAGGTGGCTAGGCAGGCTAGGTGAATTGGCCATGCTAAATTGCCTGTAGTGTTCAGGGATGTGTAGAGTAGGGGGTAGGGTCTGAGGGGGATGCTCCGAGGGTCACTGTGGATTTGTTGGGCTGAAGGGCCTATTTCCACACTGTAGGGATTCTGTGATTCTTTGAAAGTACCCTGAGTGTGCAGGTTAGGTGGATTGACCGTGAGAAATGTGGGGTCAGGAAGCAAGATGGCACTGACACTGGACAACACCTCGTGAGCTCCCTACAGCACACTTAACTCATTCAATTCTTATAACTGTTCTACACTTTTAAACTTAAGTTACTGTCTAGCCTCAAATAACGTTGATCTTGCCTAGCACATACCCTGTGCTGTGTAACCTGCATGCCTCTGTCTAAGTCTTTTTGATCTCGACATCCTTTGCTTACTATGATCTGCCTGTATCGCTTGTAAACAAAGCTTTTCACTGTATTTCGGTACACGTGATAATCAGTCAATCAATCAACATTTACAGGAATAGGGTGGGATGCTGTTTGGAAGGTCGGTGTGAACTCGAAAGGCTGAATGGCCTACTGTTGGGATTCTGTGATCCTAACTCAGTCCCCTGTCCCTGCTTTCTCCCCATATCCTTTGACATCCTTATGACATATGAAAGTACTTTACAGCCAATGAATAGTGGAGGGGCTTCAGCGAGAGAGTCCAGGTACTGGAGCAATAGACTGAAGGTGTTGTGTTTTGAAAGGCCTTTCCATATTCAAGTCTTGCTCTCCCTTGTGCAGGGATCCCCACATTACTGACGGGTAGGATGTGGTTGATGTCCTGTGGCTCCCCAATTAGAAGTGAAACACGTACAATGAGCTGTTCAATTCAACAGATAGTGGGCAAGCTGTGCCTGCAATTCAGATTGAAATAAAGCTGAGACAACAGAGAAAAGGCTGCAGAGATGTTGGGAGCCAAACTGTTGACGGGCAGCTTACAAACTGTGATCTAAATCTGCACAGTCCTGCTCTGCTGTTGAGATTGAATCAAACTAGTTAATGCGCGTGAATATTCAATTGATCGCGCCTGCCAAGCTGGCTGGATTCAGACAATCTGTGTGTGATGTGACATGACAACAAAATCACTCTGACACGACCGGCCGAATACCAGCATCATTTCAGCTGTCATAATCGCTTTTAGTTCATCGTGTACCCAACTGATTCGATTCAGGGACACTGCAGGCGGTGAAGGAAGGGAAATAGTTTTGTAAAGTATCAATCTGTTCTATTTCCTCACCCTTCCCCCAGGTCCAACTTTATCTTTCAAACAGTAGCTGGCTTGAAGAAGAAAGAAAATGAAAGATCTGTATTTATTTGGTGCCTTTTATGACTTCAGGATAATCAAAACTACTTTACAGTCTGTGAATACTCTCTGTAGCACAATAACGCAGCAGCCAATTTGCACACGGAAAAATCGCATAATATTCGTGAGATAAAAGACCACATATCTTTTTCCAGCAATACTAATTGATGGATGATCATTGAGTGTGGACTTGGGGAGAATTCTCCTGCTTTTCTTTTGACATAGCTCTAATCCTGTGTGCCACTTGAGAGGATGTAACCAGACAGTTTTACATCACCTCTGACAATGGACTGGTCCCTGAGGGAGTCTTAGCTCATTTCAGGACTCGAGTCACCGTAAAGGATCTTAAAACCCACAACCTTCTGACTGAACAGCAGCTCTTTAAGCAATACCTCATTCTCCGTTGGTCTAATTGATGGAATCCTGGTGGCTTACGAAAATACAAATTGCAAAGTCTCTGAATTGTTGCAGTGCAGATAACCAGACAGCTTCTATCCCTGGTGCCAGTCTTCTGCCTTCTCCCCACATGTTTTCACACCCTCATTCCTGTACAAATAATCATCCGGTGCTCCTCTTCAATTCCATGGTTGATCCTGTTTCGACCACTTTTCCAGTCTGTGCACTCCAGACCCTAACTACTCGCTGTGTGAAAGAGATTTATATCACTCTTGCTTTGCATGCACATCACTTCAAATGTACGCCCTCTCATTCTCGTTTCTTTTACGAATGGAGTACAGCAGAAACCAATCTCCACTTCTGAACTCGAATCCTCTTACAGTGAACGCCAGCGTACCATTTGCCTTCCTGCTGCACCTGCCTGTCTACTATCAAACCCACTTTGTACATCCACACTTGCCAACGTATCACATTCAAATTTACTCTTCCTTTCAAAATGTCTAACTTGAACCCACAATTGTGATCACCGTAACTCCCACAGCTACCTGGAATAGACCTCCTCCCACCCACCTTCCTGCAAAAATGCCATCCCCTATTCCCAATTCCTTCGCCTCCGCCGCATCTGCTCCCAGGATGAGACATTCCACTCCCGTACATCTCAGATGTCCTCATTCTTCAAGGACCGCAACTTCCCCCCCACAGTGGTCGAGAACGCCCTCGACCGTGTCTCCCGCATTTCCCAGAACACATCCCTCACACCCCGTCCCCACAATAATAACCAAAAAAAATCTCCCTCGAGAAAGCATTTCTGTTGAAGGGTCTAGGCCCGAAACGTCAAGCTTTCCTGCTCCTATGATGCTGCTTGGCCTGCTCTGTTCATCCAACCCCACACCTTGTTATCTTGAACCCACAATACCTGCTTTAAGGAGGTAACCACCTTATCCATTAGGTCCCTGGGACTGGGTGTGAAAGGCTGGACAGCATGTTCCTGTCCTAACCTTTATTCTATTCTTCATTGCTGAATGGAGAGTGCAATATATTCTCAGTCTGATGAGCATTGAAACTAAAGATGCAAATCAGGGCAGCTTGAGAGGAGTGAGAAAATTAGCTGCACGGATGTGGAGATGTTGAGTTACACAAATTCTTAATGAGAGCAGCAGGGAGCTTTGAAAGTGAGCAACTCTGGCGCCTAATTCCCACAATGTCTGAACCATGCCGATGCTCACTCCAGGCTCCTCGACCTCACCGAATCATCCACCTTTCACCTGGAGGTGATGTGCTTCCCACCAGTTCTGAAATCGCAATTAGTTTTCCAACATCAGGTTGTGGGTAATTTAGAACTATCTCCCAGTTGATTGATGCAATCCTGACGGAAACTCCAACCCATAAGACTGCTAGCAGCTAGAGTCAGCTGTGTGGCCATTTGCAATTCCTCTGACATTGAATATGGTTGATCAAGCCTTAATTCCCTGATAATATCCTCTTAAATCCCTTAATACTGAAAACTATATTACCCTTTGTCTTGAATACACTCGCTGACTCAGTGTCCACATCTTCTGACTCGAGAAATCAAAAGATTCACAACACTTTGCATGAAGAAACTTCTCATCTCTGCCCAATTCCTTAAACCGCGATGTTTGATCCCGTGTTTTAGATTCCACAGCTGGGGAATCATTGTCTCAGCATCAACCCCTTACACAAACTCCGAGTGATTGAGAATGCCAACAATTGCAATCCTCATCAAATCCTGCTCAAACAGCACCCTCTCCTGGACATCCTCTACAGACTCCCCTTTGTGGTCTGATTGTATGCTATCTGCTTGAGCCCTCCAGCATCTCCCATTGCAACTTTCTGTCCTGCTGCAGAGATTTGATCCTGCTATGCAGGCCAAGACTCTTGGTGCAGTACTGAAGGAGTGCTTCAATGTTGAAGATGCTGTCTTTACAATCAGACTTCAAACCAAGGCCCCGTCTGCCGTTCCAGGCAATCTTTCCACAACAATCTTTCAAAGGAAAGAATGGGGGTTCTCCATTTATTAAGTGTGGCACAGTGGCTCAGTGGTTAGCACTGCTGCCTCACACAGCACCAGGGACCCGGGTTTGATTCCACCCTCGGGTGACTGTCTGTGTGGAGTTTGCATGTTTTCTCCATGTCTGTGTGGTTTTCCTCTGGGTACTCTGCTTTCCTCCCACAGATGTGCAGGCTAGGGTGGATTGGCCATGCTAAATTGCCCAGTGTCCAGGAATGTGCAGGTTAGGTGGGTTAGCCATGGGAAATGTGGGGTTATAGGGATCAGATAGGGATGTCCAGGAGATGGGATGGGATGCTCTTTGGAGGGTCAGTGCAGTCTCACAAGAAGCAGGAGTAGGCCATCTAGCCCCTCGAGCCTGCTCCGCCATTCGATAAGATCATGGCTGAGCCTTTCATGGACTCAGCTCCACTTACTCGCCCGCTCACAATAACACTTAATTCCTTTCCTGTTCAAAAATTGATGTTTTCTCTAAAAACATTCAACGAAGTAGCCTTAACTGCTTCACTGGGCGGGGAATTCCACAGATTCACAACCCTTTGGGTGAAGAAGTTCCTCCTCAGCCCAGTCCTAAATCTGCTCCCCTTATTTTGAGGCTATGCCCCCTAGTTCTAGTTTCACCTGCCAGTGGAAACATCCTCCCTGCTTCTATCTTATCTATTCCCTTCATAGTTTTATGTTCCTATAAGATCCTGAAATACGAGGCTGAATGGCTTCACTGAAGCAGTACATTTGTTGAATTTTGATGTTCCTATTTGTGGCAGCTTGCTGTGTGAAAATTACCTGCCATATTTTTCTCCTGACTCCTCCCTAGATGTACTGCAATTGGCTATAACCCATTTCCTGGTGATTGTGTAAGGTTCTCGCTATACCTATCTCCCTTCTTCTCAGATTCCAATGTTGGACATTTTCCACTTGATGGCACAGCCTCTGGCTATCTCCTTCTCTCTTCTCCTCTTGTCCAGCGTAGGAACCTGTGCAAGGGTCTTTTCATGTGGGGAAGCTGTTTCACAGGGGCCACTATTACAATTGGACAAAATCTTACAGAGCTGGGTGTGCCCGAGCCTGGCAGTGGGGTGACTGAGATACCTTGGGTTGATTCACTGCCACCAGACCTTCTGGTTGGTGTTAGTCTAAGTTACTGCTACCAAGTTGGGAAGGGATGTCCACATAAACCCTTCAACAGAAAACAGTCATAAAGTCATTGAGGTCTACAGCACAGAAAAAGGCCTTTCAGCCCATCAAGTGAGGCTTGATCTCGATCACCAGTAAAGGTTTATCATATAGTGGGGAGGTGACGGCCTAGTGGTATTATCACTGGACTGTTAATCCAGAGACCCAGATAATGTTCTGGGGACCTGGGTTTGAATCCTGCCATGGCAGATGGTGGAATTTGAATTCAATAAATAGCTGGAATTAAGAATCTAATGATCGTGAAAGCATTGCTGATTATCGGGGAAAAATCCATCTGGTTCACTTTAGGGCATCCTTACCTGGTCTGATCTACATGTGACTCCAGACCCACAGCAATGTGGTTGACTCTTAGCTGCCCTCTGGGCAATTAGGGATGGACAATAAATGCTGCCTAGCCAGCGACGCCCTCATCCTGTGAATGAATAAAGGCTATATTAATTAATAGCTAGTGATATCTCAGATACATAATTGCCTCTTATGAAAGATAGACTCAACTTAAGAGTAAGCATTCATTACTGTTAGCTACATTGACTTCAAACTAGAATGACATGCTGGTTGACTGCTCCCAGGAGCAGTTTTATATTTTGATGAGTGGAGCTTATTTTGTGATGTTAATTAACCCTTACAGGAGAGAACTGTATTAAAGAAAAGTTACCATGTGGTCCTGGCTGACCCAGAAACCTTTCCCCCCTCTTAAAGCTCACTATGAGGTGGTAAGATTTGCAAGTTGACGCTCTGCCTATTTGGCTGCATTCTGAATGTGTGTTTCTTGACCATTGAGGCCCAGGGTAGGACTTGAACCCAGTGCTCTGGTTACTGACCACAGAATAGATACAGTCCCTACAGTGTGGAAGCAGGCCATTTGGCTCCACACCAACCCTCGGAAGAGCATCCCACCCAGAGCCACCCCTTACCGTATAACCCCACATTTCCCATGGCTAATCCACATAGCCTCCACATCCCTGGATGCTATGGACAATTTAGCATGGCCAATCTATTTAGCACACACAACTTTGGACTGTGGAAGGAAACCAGAGCACTCAAAGCAGACATGGGGAGAATGTACAAACAATTACCCAAGGGTAGAATTGAGCCTAGGTCCCTGGTGCTGTGAGGCAGCAGTGCTGACCACTGAGCCACTCCACTGCACCACAAAACACTGCCCTTGTACTGTAAACAGACAAAGAACACACTCACTTCCTCGCTGATTTCAGGGGAGACACTAAGTTCCAGGAATAACAGAGAAACATAGAATAATGGAGCAGGACTAGGCCATTCGGCCCTTTGAGCCATTCCTCCAACTCAGTAACTTGTTCCCACTTTCCCCCATGCCCTCTTTTTCTTCCCCTAGACTCTTTGATATCAAAAGGAATCATTATTTTTTCTGTACCAACACTTTGAATTACAAAGCTAAAATCATAAATGAACATTCACTTTTTTTTATTCACTTGTGGGATGACTGGCCCAGCATTTATTGCCCGTCCCTAGTTGCCCCTGAGAAGGTGGGGGTGAGCTGCCTTCTTGAACCGCTGCAGTCCATGAGCTGCAGGTAGACCCACAATGCCCTTAGGGAGGGAATTCCAGGATTTTGACCCAGCAACACAGCAATATCTGAGCGTATTTGATGAACTGTTTATGCAACTAATGAGCAAGTGATTGAGGAAGGGCAGGCCGTAGTAATGAATTAACAGGTTCAAAGATGAGTTGTTCAAACCTTTCATTCATGTATATTGAAGAAGGTCTGGTCTCCTACCCTCACTCCAATTTCCAGCCCGTCCCCATATCTCTAAGCTCCCTTAATATCCTTTAACTGTTAATATTAGCAATTAATGGTATATACATACCAGGGAAATATAGGAAAATAACTTTAAACATGGCTTATCGGAGTCCCACAGAGCTCAGTCATCTCAAAGTTGGAGGCCAAGGTATGTTTCTGGGATGACGATTTACAATAGCTAAGTGCTTCTCTGTACCTGCCATTTCACTGCAAAATGTAGATAGTTGATAATTGATGTGAGAAAACATTCTTATTTCCAAGTTTGGCAGTGTTGTAGATCCATACAGTATTGAAAAAGGCCATTTGATCTATCATGTCTCTGCTAGCTCCTGTAGCTTCCCTCCCTTCCATTTTTAACATAGCTGTGAACATTTCTCATTTTCAAGTCTTTTATCCAACTCCCTTTTGAAAGTTACTATTTTGTTTACTTCCCCTGTCTTTCAGACAGAGCGTTCTAGATCATATCAACTTGCCTCATGAAATAAAATCTGAAATTGCTGGAGAAGCTCAGCAGGTCTGGCAGCATTCGTGGATGGAAAGCAGAGTTAACGTTTCAGGTCCAGTGACCTTTCCTCAGAACTGACTGTAGCTAGGAAAAGTTTGGTATGTATGCTAGAGAAGGGGAGGGGTTGTGGGAAAGTGTAAACAATAGGTAGAGATAGAGCCCAAAGAGAGAGGAACACAGTTGGGCAGACAATAGAATGGGTAATGGTCAGCCTGGGAGAATTAATAACTGCTAACGGGGATCACTAGTGGCTGAAAATGGGTTGTTTGTAGTAGCAGCCCTTGTGAGGACTTCTGCATAAAACCAACCTTTTCCTAGCTATCATCAGTTCTGAAGAAGGGTCACTGGACTTGGAAGCTAAATCTGCTTTCTCTCCACAGATGCTGTCAGACCCGCTGAGTTTTTCCAACAATTGCTGCTTTTGTATCTTAAACTTGTGCCCATTTCTCATTGGAAACAGTTCGGCCTTAATTCGTCTATGAAATTGCTTTGTGATTTTGAAAAGACCTGTCAATCTCCTCTTAACCTCCTCTGCTGTCATGAGCAAGCCCCAACTACACCCGTCCCTCCATATCACTGAATTCCCTCAACACAGTAACTTTGTAATAAACCCGCTCCAAATTAAAAGGGTCAGCCACAGATTTGACTGAGTGATGGGAAGCCAAGATTACTGGTCAATGGAGCTTTTTTCAGGATGGGGGGAGTTTGTGGTTCATCTGTGATGCTGCCAGACCTGCTGAGTTTCTCTGTCAATGATAACAAGGTGTGGAGCTGGATGAACACAGCAGGCCAAGCAGCATCATAGGAGCAGGAAAGCTTGACGTTTCGGGCCTAGATCCTTCATCAGAAATGGGGGAGGGGAAGAGGGTTCTGAAATAAATAGGGAGAGAGGGGGAGGCGGATAGAAGATGGATAGAGGACTCCCCTCCCCCAACCGCATCCCAAAACCAGCCCAGCTCGTCCCCGCCTCCCTAACCTGTTTAATTTTCATAAGACCATAAGACATAGGAGCAGAAATTAGGCCATTCGGCCCACCGAGTCTGCTCTGCCAGTCAATCATGGCTGATAAGTAACTTATCCCGTTCTCCTGCTTTCAGGGGGGATAGGCTGCAATGGACCAGACCGAGGGCAGGCCAGGAGGTGTTTGGATGCTGTGGAAATCTATAACCCGGACGGAGATTTCTGGAGGGCAGGACCTCCGTTGCCGACCCCAATACTGTCACTACGAACCAACTCCACCAATGCTGGGGTGGTAGACGGAAAGCTGTATGTTTGTGGAGCGTTCCGGGGAGCAGGTACGGACTGATTCAGTGGTCTAGTTACTCGACTGGCTCTGAGCTGATCAGATAAGAGAAAACATTGATATTGAGCCAGAGAAGGCAAACGTTCAGACACTTGGTCAAAGATATTGGGTTTAAACAGCATCGTAAAGGCTGTACAGTGAGAAACAGATAACCACCAGAGAAATTTCAGCAGGCCTGGCAGCATCTGTGGAGAGAGGGACAGAGTTAATGTTTCAAGTCTGGTATGACTCTTCTTCAGAACTGAAAGGGATTGGAGAATAGGTTTGGCCTTTAAAAAAAAGGATGTTTTCTAATCAACCTGATCAGAGATGTTATTGCGCTTCTCTGGACGAGTGGAACTTGAAGCTGGATCTCCTGACTCAGAGGTAGGGCCCCTACCACTGTGTCCCAAGAGTACTCCATAAAAATAATGGATTGTGCGGCAGAATACAAGGGCAGAGGGTGATGGGTGTGACCACTGTTGGCAGAGAAAGCTGCCTGGTTCTTTTGAAAGAGGCAGAGGAGGAGCAAGAGAGAAGGTGGTGCAGTTGTGCAAAAGACAAAGGGATTGTTAGTAGTGGAGAGTAAAAAATAGAGACATCGAAAGGGTGTAAGTTAAAGTGGGACGGGGAGAGAATTATTTCTTGATACCAAGCGCAAAGTAAACGTGATACAAATACGCCGTGGCTGTGAGGGAGGGGATGGGAAGAGAATATAAGAAAAATCGAGGGCAGACACAAAACAGTCAGTATTGAATTCAATATTGAGACCTCAAAGCTGCAAGGTACTGAAGTAGCTGATCCAGGACAGAAGTGTTAGCATGGGAACCGAAGGGCTAGTAGCCATATGGCATGGTGGCTCAATGGCTAGCGCTGCTGCCTCACAGCGCCAGGGACCCAGGTGCGAATCTACCCTTGGACTGTCTGTGTGGAGTTTGCGCATTCTCCCCGTGTCTGCGTGGGTTTCCTCCAAGTGCTCCGGTTTCCTCCCACACTCCAAAGATGTGCAGGTTAGGTGGATTGCCCCATAGTGTCCAGGGGGGTGTGAATTAACTGTGGGAAATGCAGGGCTACAGGGATACGGGGGTGGGTCTGGCTGGGATGGTCTTTGGTGGATCAGTGTGGACTTGATGGGCTGAATGGCCTGCTTCCACATTGTAGGGATTTGGCCAAAAATATTGGTTTTAAACAGAGTCTCAAAGGCAGATAGAGGGGAGGTGACGTTTTGAGAGGGCGTTGCAGACTTTAGAGCTGAGGCCAGTGTTTCCCTAACTTTTTCCTTCCGTGACTGCATTTCGATGCTTGATAATTGAGGCCCCAGTGAGAGCCGAGAGAGTGGGAATATAACTGCCTTAATGCAGTTGTACCCACATGGCTACCATTGTCCCCAAAATTCCAGCTGGCAATCCCACTTGGGGTCCCAGCCCCCTCACAGGGAAACCCTGGCTTTAGCTGAAGCGATGGCCAAACAATAATAGGGAGGGTTAAAAATTTTCCAAAGAGCCATATTGGAATCGAAACGCTAACTCTGTTTCTCTCTCCAGTGATGCTGCCAGATCTGCTGAGTTTCTCCAGTACTTTCTGCCTTTATTTCAGGGTGCTACACTTTTATAATTTGTTAAAATTGGGAATGTAAGAGGTCAGAATCTGGGTGGTTGGAGGCTTGCAGGAATTCTGTGTAGTTGCAGAGATGGAGTGGTTTACAGAAGTAGGGAAGTGAGTGAGACCAGGGTGGGGGTGGGGGGGTGTCTTTGAACGCACTGGGTTGAGAATTTTAAAATCCTGGTGGATCAGGATAGGGAGAGTAGGGGTTAATGGGTCAACAGGTCTCTGTGTGAGTTGGGATAAAGGCAGCAGAGTTATAGGCTCAGGTTGGAGCACGGAAGGCAGGCTGGTTGGAAAGGATGGGAATGGTCAAGCCTGGGGATTAGGAGGGGAAAAGGCACATATAAACACGGATGCTATTCATGCCGACAGTGAGAGCCCTGCGTTATGTAATTTTACAATTACATGCTGGGCAATGCAGCCACTTCTCTACACTAAAGAGACTCGGAATAGAGTTATAGAGGTCTACACCATGGAAACAGGCCCTTCGGCCCAACTTGCCCATGCCGCAATTTGCAGGAATTATCACAACTGCCATATCCAATAGAATATCTGAAAGCAAGACCCTAAATTTATAATACTCAGCCTGTTGACCATTGTATTTAGCTGGCAGCATCTGTGCAGAGAGCAACAAAATTAAATTTCAAGTCAGCTTCTGAAGTTTTTAAGGAGAAAGATTTAAAAAGGACATGGGAGCATCTTTTTTTTTTTTTACAGAGAGTCGTTCGTATGTGGAATGAACTGCCAGAAAAAAAGTGGTGGATGGGGATACAGTATAACATTTAAAAGACATTTGGATAAGTTCATGAATAGGAAGGGTTTGGAGGGATAAGGGCCAAAGGCAGGCAGGTGGAGCACCGTTTAGTTTGGTAACATAGTCGGCATGGTCTAGTTGGACCGAAAGGTCTGTTTCCATGCTGTATGACTCTATAAGAATCAAACTGGACTTGAAACTTTAACTCTGTTTCTCTATTCACAGATGCTGCTAAACTCGTTGAGGTTCTCTGGCATTCTCTGCCTGATTTCCAGAACCCACGGTACTTTGTTTTTATTCACTGCATTTAATTGTCTTCCTTTGTCTAGATCGACATGAAGTCATTGTCAAAGACATCTTGGAATTGGATCCCTGGGAGCATCGGTGGAACATAGTGGCCCACAATGTCCTCATGCATGACAGCTATGATGTCTGTGTGGTTGCAAGGCTCAACCCAAGGGACCTCATTCCTCCACCGCCAGACTTGGTGGACCAATGAGGAAAGGGTGGCACAGATTATTGGGTGAGGGGAGGGGGGTGCTCTTTCAGCTTGGCTGTGGCTCAGCAGGTAGCACTTTCACCTCTGAGTGTAAAGGTTGTAGGTTCAAGTCCTCCGTCCAAATCCCTGGACATCAAATTGGCACTGAGACTGTCCGTGCGGCACTGAGACTGTCCATGCGGTACTGAGGAAGTGCTGCACTGTTGGAGGTGCTTTCTTTCTGATGTTAAATTAAGACCTGGTCTGTCCTCTGACCTGAATGTAAAACATCTGCTGGCCTGTTCTGAAGAACTGCTGGGGAGTATTCCCTGATGCTTTGGCCAACAATTTTGCCTCAACCGACATCATTAAATGTAGCTTATCATTTTGTTGTTGTTGGAGCTTGTGAAAATTGCATTCCTACATTTGAAAGAAAATCTCATCAGATATTTTGGGGGTAGGATAAAAGATGTTACATAAATGCAAATCTTTCTTACCTGTCTCTCAGAAATAAGAGCGAGAGAGTAACTCTGCTGATCTCTACTCCAGACCATTGATTTTCTCTTTGGCTTAAAATGTCATCATTTTGCTGCTAGATACATTGGCCAAAGAATTATCAGACAATACAAACCTGGTCAAATTTGCCAGCCCTTGAACCCAGTAGCATGCGCGATGTTTGGGTCCTACACTTGTCATTCGATCACCCCGCTTAGTTGCTCCCTCCAGTTACTGATCGCACCAATTTGTTGAAATATGATTCAGGCCGCCTGACCTGACCCCACTGGTCCCTTATCCTGAATTCTCCTCAGCTGGGCTGAAGCAAATTGACTGAGATTCCCGTTGGTCATTGCTTTCCTGGGAGCTTAAGGAGCAGAAGAGGGCCATTTGGCCCCTCGAGCCAGCTGCACCGTTCAATTCAAGACCATGGCTGATTTTCTAAATCAACTCCATGTTGTGAGAAACTACACCATTGTGCTGAGCCGTGCATCTTCACCTTCTCCTTCACCTGTCCCGCCTCCATGTATGGTCAAATATTTGGCTCATGTTACTGGTGTGTTAATTCTATCGTGAAGATACAAAGGTGAAGGGCAGTGTTTGGTTATATACTTAGATCACATAATGCAGAGTCCACTGGTACACTTAAAGTTTTTTGTTACAAAAGAACATCGTCAGGGGCTGGGCTGCAGGATTTCCCTGACAAATGTCATCCTGAGTCAAGATTTTCTGAGTTTCCTTTAAAATTTCCATTTAAGTTACAGTGCCCTAAGGAGGTATTGCATTTTGTTTTCACTTTTTCCTCATTTTGTTCTTTGGTTTTATCAAGAGAGTATTTGAGCCCTTGTAGAGAGAGACTGTTCTGTGGCTGATGGTCATCGCAGGAGCTGGGATATATCAATGAAAATGACCTTTTCATCATGAGATTTGGGATTTGATCTTCAGTTATGGTGCCCCTTCAAGGACTTGCAGCCTAACTACATTGATTCAATTTGGTCTAATTTAGGTTATATAAAACAGAAAACAGCACAGGAATGGGCCCTTTAGACCTCGATGTTGTGCCAAATAATTGTTTACAATTTCCACAGATGATTTAGAGTTGGGGACCAAGTGTAGTTTGTCAAAGTTTGGGGATGACACTAAGGTGAGTGATGCAGTGAAGAGTGCAGAGGGATGTAGATCGGTTAAGTGAGTGGGAAAGGGTCTGGCAGTTGGAGTACAATGTTGGTAAATGTGAGGTCATCCATTTTGGGAGGGGTAACAGCAAAATGGATTATTATTTAAATGGTAGAAAATTGCAACATGCTGCTGTGCAGGGGGACCTGGGTGTCCTTTTGCATGAATCACAAAAAGTTGGTTTGCAGGTGCAGCAGGTAATTAAGAAGGCAAATGGAATATTATCCTTCACTGCTAGAGGGATGGAGTTTAAAAACACAGCTGTGTAGGGTGCTAGTGACGCCACACCTGGAGTACTGTGTACAGTTTTGGTCTCCTTACTTGAGAAAGGATGTGCTGGCACTGGAGCGGGTGCAGAGGAGGTTCACGAGGTTGATACTAGAGTTGAGAGGGTTGGCGTATGAGGAGACATTGAGTAGATTGGGGCTATACTCATTGGAATTTAGAAGAATGAGGGACAATCTTATAGAAACATAAAATAATGAAAGGGATAGATAAGATAGAAGCAGGGATATCTGGAATTAAGAATCTAATGATGACTATGAATCCATCGTTGATTGTCGGGAAAACCCATCTGGTTCACTAATGTCCTTTAGGGAAGGAAACTGCCATCCTTACCTGGTCTGGCCTACATGTGACTCCAGAACCCCTGCAAATGTGGTTGACTCTTAACTGCCCTCTGGGCAATTAGGGATGGGCAATAAATGCTGCCTGGCCAGCAATGCCCTCATCCTGTAAATGAATAAAATAAATTAAATGTTGATTGAGGGTTTCTCATACATCTGCATCAGTGAGGCCAACTTTCCCGCCTCCTTCAAAATAGTAGCCACAGGATTTTTAACATTCGCTGGAGAGGGCAGCCAGTGTCTTGGTTTAATGTCTCCTCTGAAGTCCCAATATAGATCATGTGTTCATGTTTCAAAGTGAAACATGAAACCACAACTTTCTCATGACATGAGATGGCAGTGCACTGAGTCACAGCTGTTACCGGTGTGGGCCATCACCTTCAGGAGTGTAGGGGAGAGCAAGTGTACATTTTTCAGTTTAAACCTGATCTGGGACACTGTTATGAGCTAGGGAGGATTCCCATCACCTTTTAAAATTTTAATTGAAAGTTATTCCACAGCTAAACATCACAACACATCCTGGGACATTGTCTCTGCCTGCATTCCTACATCCCTCAATAAAACTGCTAAGAGATTCATTCCTTGTTTTTAATTAGTCGTTTGGTGGTAAAGCATTTGAGAATCAATGATGAAAGATAAATGTTGTTGAAGCTTTCCGCCTTGCATTCATCAGGATAATTCCAAAGAAGCTGGCAATGTGAAGTGAAAATAGAGATAACAAGGTGTAGAGCTGGATGAACACAGCAGGCCAAGCAGCATCAGAGGAGCAGGAAGGCTGACGTTTTGGGCCTAGAGTCTAGTGGTCCTTCCATTTGCTTCATCAGTGACAAGAAAGGTCTCGGGGAAGGAGGAGGATGTGAAATTTAGGACAAACTAGCAACAGCTGAAGTGAGAACAATTCAGCAAATTGGAACAATTTTAAGCAGTTTAGTCTGGAGTATGTGCACTGCCAGATGGGAGTGAGCGGGGATGGAGGAAGCGGACCAGGAAAGGGCTAGGGGGCGTCACAAGAGTGAGCTTGGCTCCCGAGCATTTGTGGTTGCTCCGGCAACGGAAACTGCTCCTTCCTGGCGATCAGTGCCAACCACAAAGCCATTTGGTCGAGCATGTCTCAGGTGGAGGCTGGCCGAGACTCCAGGCCAGGGCTAGGCGAAGGGAGATAAAACTTTAAAATCTGGACGTTTTCCTTCTCTTTTGCCTCTGTTTCTTTCATTTCTTCTCTTGCTTTTTGGAAAAAAATTCCAGTTTTGCGTTTTGCATTTTAAGACGGCACTGGAGAATGGCGACTTTGTAAACTTTTCGCTGTACTCCTGTACTAGAGTGCGCAAGACAATAAAAGCTAATTCTAGTTAAACAAATGGACACAGAAGCAACTTACAAGGAGAATGGCTAACTTGAGAGATGGATTGGGTTTTGTTAAAAATTTGTCCCAGAACTGAGCGAGAAAGAGAGGGAGAGATGATGGGGAAAGTCTTCACAGTTACAGAATTGTAGATCATTAAGGCTGTGATGGACAGATTTTAACCATTAAGGGAATCAAGGGTTAAGGGGTAAAGGCAGGAAAGTGATGTTGAAGATGATTTGAAGGGTAACACCTGAAACATTGACTGCTCATTTCCTCCAGATGCTGCCTGGCCTGCTGTGTTCTTCCAGCCTCCTGTTTGTCTTCCTTGGATTCCAGCATCTGCAGTTTTTATTTTAATCACTTCTGGTTCTCAATCCTCCCAACCAATAGGAACAGTGTCTCCTTATCGAACCTGTCCAGACCCCTCGTGATGTTGAATATCTCGGACAATGCGATGGAGGCAGGGCCTTTGATTATCTTTAGATTTTAGATTCTTGAAGGGCAAACGGCAGTGTGAAAGGATATTGGGTGTGGTCAGGAATATGGTCTCACCACCTCACCATGATCCTACCAAGTGCTGGAGCACACTCATGAGGCCATGCATCCTACTGCTGCCCCTAAGCTGTATATCAAAATTAAAACCTTGAGACAAAGGAGCAGAAGTAGACATTCAGCCCATCAAGTCTGCTCTGCCATTCAATGAGAATTCAACATCACTTTCCTGCCTTTACCCCTTAACCCTTGATTCCCTTAATGATTAAAATCTGTCCATCACAGCCTTAATGATCCAGCCTCTGTGGCAAAGAATTCTGCAGTTTCATTCCCCTCTGAGAGAAAAAAATCCTCCTCATATCTGTCTTAAATGTGCAACCCCTTATTCTGAAATGATGCCCTCAGGTCGTAGACTCTTCCAAAAGAGAAACAACTTCTCCACAATTTCCTCTTGATCTTCTCACATGGGAACAGCACCCAGCTTTCCCAATTTATCCATGCAACTGAGATCTCTCATGGAGCCCAACTCGTCCAATGTCGACCAGACATCCCAATCTGACCAACCCCTTTTCCCAGCATTTGGCCCATATCCCTCTAAACCCTTCCTATTCATGTACCCATCCGGATGCCTTTAAATGTTGTAATTGTACCAGCCTCCACCAATTGCCCTGACAGCTCTTTCATACACGCACCACCCTCTGCATGAAAACATTGCCGCTTAGGTCCCTCTTAAATCTTTCCCCTCTCCATTTTAAATCTATGCCCTCTAGTTTTGGACTCCCACATCCTTGGAAAAAGATTTGTCTGTTCACCCTATCCATGCCCCTCAAGGTTTTATAAACCTCTATAAGGTCACTCTTCAGCCTCCCATTCCCAATTCCCTTTTGGAAATGTTGGAGACGAACTCTAGTCTTGATTAGACACAGACCATGAGAAGAATGCAAGATTTTCTGCTTATATACATAAAAAATATGTTTTTTTAGAAATATGGCTAACTTTAAATAGGGGACAGGAATTTAGTTGCCTGAGCAGCTATGTTGGTATTGAGTGGCAGATCAGGCTTGAAGAGCTTAAGGGTCCGAATGACCTAATCCTGCTCCTATTTGGTTTGTTTCTGGGAGGTAGAGGGCAGTGGGTGAGTGGGACCCGTTTCCAGTTTGGACGCAGGGCAGCAGGTTTTGGGTGAGCTCAGATGTAGGTGATGAATGACTGGCCAAAAGACCGTCAGAAGAGTCGAGTCTCCAGGCAACAAACTCAAATGCATCCAAGTCCAACTAATATGGGCCCTGCAATTGCATCATACCAGGAGGCGATGGCCTAGTGGTATTATCACTGGACTGTTAATCCAGAGACCAAGATAACTTTCTGGGGACCCAGGTTCATATCCCACCACAGCAGATGGTGGAATTTGAACTCAATAAATATCTGGAATTAAGAATCTAATGATGACCATGAATCCATTGTCAATTGTTGGAAAACCCCATCTGGTTCACTAATGTCCTTTTGGGAAGGAAACTGCCATCCTTACCTGGTCTGGCCTACATGTGACTCCAGATCCACAGCAATGTGGTTGACTCTTAACTGCCCTTAGGGATTGGCAATAAATGCTGCCTGGCCAGCAACTCCCGCATCCTGTGAATGAATAAAGAAAAAAAATCCTCCTGGGATCTTAGTCCAAAAATCTCTGAATAGAAAAACGAAAGAACCATGGATGCTGTAAGTCAAGGACAAAAAACAGAAGTTGCTGAAAAAGCGCAGCAGGCCTCGCAGCATCTGTGAAGAAAAAGTCAAGAGTTAACGTTTCAGGTCCAGCAACCCCTTCCTCAGAACTGAACGTAGCTCTGAGGAAGGACCTGAAATGTTAACGCTGATTTAATCTTCACAGATGCTGCCAGACCTGCTGCGCTTTTCCAGCAACTTCTGTTTTTGATCCAAAAATCTCTCCCTCCCTTTTCTCCATACCCTGGCGAGCTGGAGACATAGGCCTTGTAATTTTATTTATTGATTTTCTTTCCATTGCTGCCAAGCCAAAATGTTCAAAATCATACCCTGCCATTAAGTTTGCTGTAGTTCACCACGGCTGCCTTCTCATCTCCTCTTAGTATTAGGCCCATTTCTCTGGTGAGGGATCCAAAAACCTATACTGATTCCGAAGTAAAGGTTAAAGACATTATTTGGCCATTGTCTCGTTGTGGGATCTTGCTGTGTACACACCGGATGCTATGTTTCCTGTTTTACTTTGTGAGTACTTCATTGGCTGTAAAGTGCTTTGGGATACCCTGGGGTCTATTTCCGTGCTGTACAACTATTTGACTCTCTACGTTCTATAGAAATGTCGAACTTTCATACGTTGCAAAATTCAATTAGACATGGGTTGGTAAACACAAATAATAACACACTTTGAAGGCTGCAAAAGACATTGAAGATTCGGATGCTGAAGATGTTAATCAGGGTTCATACAGAGTTTAAAACAAGAGAGCTGCTGTTAAAATTATAGGATAATTCAATGTCAAACCATTAACTTTAAAACAATGAATATTCCCTTCAGGAAATCACAAGCTGAGATTTCTGACTTCATTGTGTTGATAAAACTCAAAGGAACAGGGTCATTTTGGTGTTTGGAAGCCTTCATACTGGACTGTAGTACCGTATAAATAAATGACCTCACAGTCTTCCCAGAACCTTCTGATGGTTCAGTGCATTGATGGACAGACCAGTAGACAGCAGGATATTATTGAGTTGGACTGAATTGCTCTGAGATAGGTTGGCAAGAGTCCACCATCTGGAGCTCAAAAACTGCATAGGGTTACATAGGATATACCACAAAGATATAGGCCATGTCAGTGGTTACATGCACCCTGAACACCCTCCAATCTTTCCTCATCCGAATCTATCAATGTACCCCTCCCTTTAGCTTTCTCCCTTTGGCTGTTTGCTCAGTTTCCCTTTCAATGCACCAATACTATTTACTCCACCCACTTCCTGTGGGAGTGGGTTTTACATTTTCACCTCTACTTGAGAAGATCCTCCTGAATTCCCATTTGGATTTCTCCCTGACTTTTGTTTTATTCACTCATGTAATGTGGGTATCACTGGGCCCAGCTTTTATTGCCCGTCCCCAGTTGCCCCTTGAGAAGGTGGGGGTGAGCTGCCTCCTTAAACCACTGCAGTCCATCTACTCTAGGATTACCCACAATGCCCTTAGGGAGGGAACTCCAGGATTTGGACCAAGCAACACTGAAGGAACCGCAATATATTTCCAAGGCAGGATGGTGAGTGGCTTGGAAGGGAACTTGCAGGGGGTGGTGTTCCCATTTATCTGCTGCCCTTGTCCTTCTAGATGGAAGTGGTTGTGGGTTTGGAAGGTGCTGTCCGTGGATCTTTGGTGAATTTCTGCAGCGCATCTAGTAGATAGTACACATAGCCAGTTCTGAGCATTGGTGTGGAGGGAGAGAATTTTGAAGGTTGTGGGTGGTATCATGGCTCAGAAACATTCCATTGGTGCTTCATGTTCAATAATTACTTCTGAAGTTACGATGACCAAATAGAGAATCTGCATTTTTCTAGCACCTTCCACCACCTAACAGATAACAAAGTAATTGTGAAGTGCAGTCAGGATTAAGATTTAGGAAAAACAGCAGCCAGTTAGCACAGAGCGAATTCCTAAAAGGAGGAATGTCATATTGTCCATGAGAACTGATCTTATCTTGATAACCTCTAGCTATGCTCTCGCCGTTGTGTTTTCTTTTATTGTCTTGTAATACAGATCAGGTAGCATGGATTTCTTAAGGGAAAGTTGTGGCTAGGTAACTTGCTAATAAAACATGCTGGAGTTCTTTGAAGATGTGAGAGAGAGGGTTGATGAGGGTAATGTTGTTGATGTAGTGTATGTGGATCTTTCAGACAATGTTCAATACACTGCCTCACAAGATGGGAAACAAAGAGTAACGGCTAATGGAAATATTTTCAGGCTGAGAGTCTGTTATGGTGCTGTAGTATTCTCCTTGCCTCTAAGCAAGAAGGTCCGGGCTTGAGTCTTACCTGCTCCAGACATGTGCAACACCATCTCTGAGCAGGTTTATTAGAAAATATCTGTGCTTTCACCTTAATGAATGTTTTGTAGTGGAGATCCCTGGAAAGATGTTGTTAAACTTGAAAGTATTGAGAAAAGGTTTGCAAGGATGTTGCCGGGGTTTGAGCTACAGGGTGAGCCTGAATAAGCTGGGGCTATTTTCCCTGGAGTGTCAGAGGCTGAGGGGGTGACCTTATAGAGGTTTATAAGATCATGAGGGGCATGGATAGGGTGAATAGTCAAGGCCTTTTCCCCAGAGTAGGAAAATCCAAAACTAGAGGGGCATAGGTTTAAGGTGAGAGGGGGAAAGATTTAAAAGGGACCTAAGGGGCAACTTTTTCACGCAGAGGGTGGTGCGTGTATGGAATGAGCTGCCAGAGGAAGTGGTGGAGGCTGGTAAAATTACAGCATTTAAAACGCATCTGGATGGGTACATGAGTTCAGAGGGATATGGGCCAAATGCTGGCAAATGGGACTAGATTAATTTGGGATATCTGGTTGGCATGGATGAGTCGGACTGAAGCGTCTGTTTCCGTGCTGTACAAATCTATGACTCTATAACTCTTAAAAAAGTATTCGGACGAGCATTTGAAATGTCATAACATTCGAGGTTACAAGCCTAGTGCTGGAAAGTGGGACGCGTGTGGATGGGTCAGTTGTATGACTCTATGACTATGATACTCTGTCTCCCCTTAGCTGAAGTTTGCTCACCTTGATAAGATGTTGGTGATGGGGCCATACAGGGACTGGTCTCAGCACAGAAAGCTGGTTAGCATTTTGCTTTGGAGTTTGATTTATATGACAGGTAGCCATTGATGATATTGCCCTGTGTCTTCTGGTCTCAGTTGGAATCCCTATTTCCAAACAAACAAATGCCCATGTATCTTTGGGAGAGCTTTAAAGCTGAAACTCTGAGACAGCAGCCTTTTCCGCTGAAGCATTCCAGTCCAGGCCTCCACACAGGCAAAGGCTGAGTCCCTCTGTTTCAGCAGAAGCTGCAGTATTCCATATTTAAAGACCCAAAGTAAACTTGACAGGGAGTAGGAGAAAGGAAGTGGCTTGGTAGGGTGCCACCTGTGTGAGGTGTTAAGGTGCCAGGTCAGTTTGGGAGAGGGTACCATGTGGAGGAGATCATAGGGCACCAGGTGGGTAAGGGGACACAGGTGTGACAGGGTGAGAGTGCAGAGTGTCAGATACATTGGTGTGTACAGGTGGCTGTTCACTGAGGGCTGAGGGTGCCATGTGGGTGAGGGATACAGATGCCACTTGTGTAAGGAGTAAGGTGCCAAATGGGTGGAGTGTGGGCTGCCAGGTGGATAATCAGTGAGTGGGTGAGGGCCTTAGGCTAGGTGCATGCTGTTGGTTTAGGGCCAAGATGGTGGGAGAGAATGGGGGAGCAGCTGGTTTGTTCAGTGTCCTTGGGAAGTTGGAGTGGGGGGTGTTTGGGTATAACAGGGGGTGGGGGTGCAGGCAGTGGGTAGCAGTGAGAAGTTTGTCAGGGTAAGGGGCTGTGGTGCTGGGAATGTAGCCAGTCATGGGGCTGGGAATTAAGAACAAGCTTGAGTTTCTCTTATGGATCCTGCCTCATCTGCTCCGGCAAGTGAGCCACAACCACCAAAGGGCCCTAACTCAGGGATGGGGACTTTATTCGAGTGTTCCAGTTTCAATTTCCCAGGCAGTTACTGCAGAATAAACTGTGTCAGGATTTACACCACACACACAGTCTAGCATTGCTACATTGACCATTTTCCTCTGGACAGATCAGGGCTATTGTGAAGTTGACATTTTCAGGTGGGGATTTTCCTGCTCCTCTGATGCTGCCTCCAGCTCTACACTGTGTTATCTCCGACTCCAGCATCTGCAGTCCATACTATCCCTGGGCTCTAGTGAATATTGGAACAGACACTCCCTCTGCTGGCTGAATGTCACATCTGCAATAATCACTGAACTGTATTTAAGTGTGGAAACAGGCCCTTCGGCCCAACAAGTCCACACCGACCTTCAGGTGATCCCACCTGGACCCACCCCATCTACACATCCCTGAACACTACGGGCAATTTAGCATGGCCAATCCACCTAGCCTGCACAACTTTGGATGGTGGGAGGAAACCCACGCAGACACAGGGAGAACGTACAACCTCCACACAGACAGTCGCCCAAGGCTGGAATCGAACCCGGGTCCCTGGTGCTGTGAGGCAGCAGTGCTAACCACTGAGCCACCATGCTGCCCTTTGTCCCCTCCGGCTCCCCCACGCACTAATAGCTTGAGTTAAACCAAACAGCGTTCCTCACAGTTATATTCTTTGACTGCCCTTTTACAGAAAGATTTGCATTTAAATAGTGGCTTTCGTGACTCAGGATGGCTCGAAGTTCTTTTCAGCCATTTAACCACTTTGACAAACAAACAAGGAACAACAGTAGGCCATTCGGCCTTTCAAGACTGCTCTGCCATTCAATGGCTGATGTGATTTTAACCTCAACTCTACATTCCTGCATATCCCCGATGTTTCTTCATCCCCCTTAGTCATCAAGAATCTATCTACCTCTGCCTTATAAACACTGCAAGATTCTGTTTCCGCTGCCTTTTGCCTCAGGGTCTTGTTAATGGTCACAGTCAATGATTTGCAAGCAATTTTCTGATTGTTTATTCGGTTTGTTCAGAAGCAGTAGTTTAGATATGATACATTACTTAGTTAGATAAAGAAAGTATACAACTCTGACAAACTGGGGATGGTTCACTGAAGCCAGACGTCAAACAGGTTCACCAGTAAAGAGGTAGGAGTAGCATCATGCTCTCTAACCGAGGTGTCAGGGAACTCTTCCCTCGGTCTTCTTCCACTCCTCCTCATCCATCTTCCATCTGCCTGGCAAAGACTGCTTGATGAAGACTGCTGTCTATGAGGTCCATTTGATGAGAAATGCTGTCTGTGCAAGACATTGGTAAGGCCACATTTGGCATACTGTGTACAGTTCTGATCGCTCTGCTATAGGAAAGATATTACTAAACTGAAAAGGGTGCAGAAAAGATTGAGAAGGATGTTACTGAGACTGAAAAGTTTGAGTTTTAAAGAGAGGCTGGATAGGCTGGGACATTTTTCCCTGGAGCATTTGAGGGGTGATCCTATAGAGGTTTGTTAAATAATAAGGGGCAGAGATAAGGTAAATAGCCAAGGTCTTTTCACCAGGGTAGGGGAATTCAAAACTAGAGGGAATACATTTAAGGTGAGAGGGAAAGATTTAAAAGGGACCTGAAGTGAAACTGAGGTGGTGCATATATGGAATGAGCTGCCAGAGGAAGTGTTAGAGCATGGTACGATGTCTACAATAAAGACATTTAAATAGGTATATGGATAGGAGGGTTTAGAAGGATATGGGGCAAATGCAGGCATATAGAACAAGTTCAGTTTAGGAAATCTGATCGGCATGGACAAGTTGGGCAGATGGGCCTGTTTTCATGCTGTATGACTCTGTGACTATGATCTATAACTTTATACAGGGAGTTGTCATACAAACTGAGTATCACACTTGGTGGATAAGGGGACTCTCAATTCCTTGCTATTGTTCCAAATCCTGTATGAGATCATCATTTATTTCTTAAAACTTCTTTTCAAAACATATTTTTTAATTGATTTTGATCCGAAAAAATGACTATCAATTCTCCACACTCTGAGTTCATTGAAACTTGTGAATTTCTCTTCACGAATTTTTGAATTACGAATTTCTAACTAATTAAATTTTGGTAGTTATTGCTAAAGAAATACAGTTCAAAAGTAGGGAATTGTTGCTGCAACTGTACAAGGCATCAGTGAGATCACACTTGGAGCATCATGTATAATTCTGGTCCCCTTACTGGATTTGAGGCAGTTCAGAGGAGGTTCACTAGATTGATTCCAGAGACAAAGGGTTTGTCTTATGAAGACAGATTGAGCAGTTTATGCCCATACTCTCTGGAGTTTAGAAAAATGAAAGGAGACCTAATTGAAGTCTATAAGATGTTAAGGATGACAAAGAAGATGCAGAAAGGATGTTTTCTCATGTGGGACAATTTGGAATGAGAAGTCACAGTTTTAGGATAAGGTGTTATCAGATTTAAAACAGAGATGAGGAGAAATTACTTCTCTCAAATAGCCATGAATCTATGGATGCTGGGACATTCAGAAAATTTAAAGAGGAGAGAGACAGATTTTTAATGAGTAATGGGGTGAAGGGTTATGGATAGAAGCGGGAAAGTGGAATTGAATCTGAGATGAGATCAACCATGATCAGATTGAATGGCAGAGCACGCTCGAGGGGCGGAATGGCCTAATTCAGCTCCTAGTTCTAATATATTAATCTTAAAAATTTACTGAGCTGTCTCTCAGAACCTGCAGTGTGGTTCTCATGCATGTCAGTACCTCACATATTCCTCCTCAAGGCTCAGTCCTTTTCAAACTGAAAGAACATGACCTCACATTGTGCCTTATTCAGCCACCAAAGCCATTGACTGGATCATTAGCCATGGCAATGCCTTGTCACCAATCACGGGGGGACTGGCTTGGCTTGAAATTAAACAAAAACTTGTATGAGGCAGACACACTGGAGGCTGGAAGAACACAGCAGGCCAGGCAGCATCTAGAGGAAAGGAGCAGTCAACATTTTGTGTGTTATCCTTTTTTTTGTGTGTTATCCAAGCTTATACCACTGCAAAGTCCCTTCAAATGATGCCCATTTTGAAGAAATTCTCTGCTAGAAGGGTGACACCCAAAACGTTGACCGCTCCTTTCCTCCAGATGCTGCCCTGGCTTGCTGTGTTCTTCCAGCCTCCTGGAAGTTTGTCTGCCTTGGATTCCAGCATCTGGAGTTTTTTTTGACTCTGAAAAGACTCATATGAACTGTTCTCTGGTGTATTCTCCATGTCATTGCTCCTTCCAACAGTGTCCATTGTCAACCAACCAGCATCTTCTGCTCATGCAGTAGAAATTGTTGTTCCCTTTGAGATTTGATGTTCTTGCAATTCTGTCCTGATGACTGAAAAAAGAAATTCAAGACCATGTTTTTAAAGCAATAACTTGCACTTTGTTAAGCATCATGCAGACCTGCTTATAGATAACTTAAACTTTGATATTGGCCAACATTTCTTTCATTAACCTTCCTATTACGGTATCATTTTCCTGCAGCCTTTGTCTCACTCCTGCAATTGTTCTTCACACTGCTTGTGTTTCTGCACTACCTGTTGTACTTTCACTGATATGCCACTAGTCACACACACTGTATCCAGTTGGACCTAGTTTAGTGTTATAAAGATTGAATTTTTTTGTGGAATTACATTTGAAGGACTGTGGAGCTAGGTTACAAGAATAATACCGGGACTTCAGGGGTTAAATTATGAGGAGAGATTATACAAATTAGGCCTGTTTTAGGATCATGGAACAGGAAAAGGCCATTCAACCCCCCAAGGTATTAACAGTGAAAGACAGGCTAAATAAACTATTTCCACTGGTTGGGGATTCTAAAACTAGGTGCACAGTCTGAGAATTAAGGCCAGGTTGTTCGGGACAGATGTTAAGAAGCACTTCTACACACAAAGGGCCGTGGATGTTTGGAACTCACTTCCACAAACAGCAGTGGATGCTGAATCAGTTGTTAATTTAAAATCTGAAATGGATTTATTTTGTTAAGCAAGGGTATTAGGGAAAGGGGGCAAAGGCAGGCAGTTGAGGTAGGTCAAAGATCAGTCATGATCTCACTGAATGGCGGAGTAGGCTAAAGGAGCTGGATGGCCGACTCCTGTTCCTATGTTCCAAGATGCCTGGATAATTTTATTTAAAAAGTCAATGAATAGACACTTCAGAACATTATTTTAACCAAGGCATTTCTTGGAAATCATGTGGTTCTGATAATTGTTGGTCTTGGTTACTCCTAAATTAAATCAGCAGTCTATTTTACTGCTCCCCTCCTTAAATTCAGCCAGAATCATACTCCTAGGTCCCTGAGAGCTCGATGCTAGGGCACCCCAAAGTGGCATCAAGACCTCATTACTAAAGGGATCAGCAGCAACAAATGGATCTTTTAATCTGTTTATGAGATGTAGGCATTCCGGGCTGGACCAGCATTTATGCCTATCCTTGAATAACTTTGGGAGAGGAGCTGGTAAGCTGCCTTCTTGAACCAACGCAGTCCTTAGGGTGTAGTGACACCCGCAATGCCCTGAGGGAGGGAGTCCTAGGAATGTTGACCTAATGACAGTGAAGGAACGGCGAGTGAGTGGCTTGGAGGAATACTTGCAGGGGGTGGTGTTCCCATGCATCTGCAACCCTTATCCTTCTAGATGGAAACCAAAAGATCTGCAGATGCTGTAAGTCAGGAACAAAAACAAAGTTGCTGGAAAACCTGCTGAGCTTTACCAGCAACTTTGTTTTTGTTCCTTCCAGATGGAAATGGTCATGGGTTTGGAAGGTGCTGTCGGAAAAGCATTATGAGTTAATGCAGTGCATCTTACTGATTTTTCTTTCATTAACGTATTTTTCCGAATCACAAATGTTATTACACACCCCTAGAGCAGGTGGGACTTGAACCAAGGCCTCCTGGTTGTGAGGTAGGGACACTACCAGTACACCCCCTATCCTCATGATACTGTGGGATCAGGCGGCCTGCAGACCATTCGGGTATTTCCGTCAGATAACCTCCAACCCATTCGGGTTTTTCCGTCAGATAACCTCCAACCCATTCGGGTTTTTCCGTCAGATAGCCTCCAACACATTCGGGTTAACAAGGTGTGGGGCTGGATGAACACAGTAGGTCAAGCAGCATCATAGGAGCAGGAAAACTTGACGTTTCGGGCCTAAACCCTTCATCAGAAATGGGGGAGGGGAAGAGGATTCTGAAATAAATAGGGAGAGAGGGGGAGGGTTTAGGCCCGAAACGTCAAGTTTTCCTGCTCCTATGATGCTGCTTGGCCTGCTGTGTTCATCCAGCCCCATGCTTGTTATCTCGGATTCTCCTGCATCTGCAGTACCTTTTATCCCCAACACATTCGGGTTTCCCGTCGCTCCGGCGTGAGGGCAGGGCAAGATATGCAGCGCCCCGCCCGTCGCGAAGGTCACATGGAGGGCAAAAGAGGGCTGTGATTGGATAAAGGCTGCCGACACCGTTACGGTGTGCGATTGGCTAACAGGCGGCGGACGTGAACAAACACGTAGTATGGAAACGGGGACCAGGATTGGCAAAGAGCCTTGCCCGTACGTGCGTGTGTCAGGTGGCGTCCGAGGGCTGGCAACGATTGGACGACACACGGGGCAAACGACCAGGATGTGATTGGAGGATAGCCGCGCCACTGTCGATCGGTGATTGGACGACTGCTGGGATCGTCGTGCGGATACGTAGCACGCAAGTGGCTGATAGCCCAGTCAATAACGCGCTAGGGTCAGGTGGTACCCAGAGGCGCACTCTGATTGGCTGAGGGCTTGTCCCCGCTGCCGTTGCCGGGAGCTGACGTGTCTTTCGGGCGTCGAGTGGACTTTCATCGGAGTGGAAGTGAGAAAGTGAACGGCCGGAGTGGCCCGTAATCCAGTCGGACCGCGAGGAAAACAGAGGGACCGCCGCCAACATGGGCAGTGAGTACCCCGCGGGAGGAGGAGAACGGGGGTGTGGGTGAATAAAATGTATCCCCGAGGCCTCGGCCAAGCCTGGGCCTCGCGTCTTTTTTGGTTTTAAAACCCGGGGTTCGGCGTCCCTATGCCCAGGGCCTGGGCCAGAGGAGTCTTGTTGTTGTTGCTTGGTTTGATGTGGACTGGGAGACTGCCCTGATTTAACCCAGACTTTGAAGTAGTGAGTGAAGGCCTCTCCCCGGACGGAGGGTTTAATAGACTTCAGTGGGGTTTAACGTGGAAAAACAACCGCCTTTGCAAGCGGTCAGTTACTCCCTCCCCACCCCGCGGCCCCAGTCGGGCAGCTTGTCCCAAGGACCTCGGGGAAGCGATGCTAGGGCCTGTGGTGGGGGCTAGTTTAAATGCCACGTCGCCCAATATTTCGCTGTCAGATGCTGCATCATCATCATCAGCAGCAGCAGACTTCAACTTTATCCAGTTTATTGTCCTTCAATCCATCCTCCAGTTAACTCCCTCAAACTTCCCCACCCTGACTGATAGTCTACTGCAACAAGTTCTTGACAACTGATTTGGTTTCGTTTTCTGGGTTTTTTTCTTAATGCATGAATCTTTTTTGATCTGGACTTCTCGGTGCCAAATTGTTGTTAATGTTGTAACTTGGCTTTCAGAGGATGAATATGTTAAGTTTGCTATGTGTACAATGACCCTGTGCAGCACTCCTCCTTGTGATGAGTAGTCTGCAGCCTAGGATTGACCTTCTGGATGTGTTAAATGAAAGATTTCCAGGGTACCTTTTTATGACTGCTGGATAACTCAAAAGATAAATGTCTGGCAAGATACTTTTGAAGGACTAACGCTGTGCACAGCAAGCTGCCACCATCAATGATTTTGGAGCTGTTGCTTGCTGTCCAACGTTCCACTTAGAGCACCAGGGAGAGCTCCTGTGATTTTCTCGGAATAGTAACTATGCTATCTTTTTTGCTGGGGCAAATACAGCATTGGGATGCAGATGAATATGGTCTGGTTCCACACTTAAGTCGTAGCCACAAAAATCACCTGTGTTGGTTTCTCTTCCTGTTCTCTCACCCTCGTGTGACATTGAGGGATAAATATTGCCAAGGAACCAGCAACCTTGCTCTGATTTTAAAATAGTGTAATGTGATCGCAGTCTGTAAAATATTAGGCTCTTGGTTCAATTGCATCGAACCAAAAATCAGTTGTACTTTATCAGGTAGCAACATTTTCAGGCAATTACCTAGCCTGTATGGTCATGCACTTCCTTGTATAGTGGCATCAAAAGGTTAAGTGTCTATCCAATAAAACTTCAAATTTCCAGGGTAATTTTGTAATCTTGTTCCTGCCTCAGACATGTTGGTTAGCCAACTGCTGTCATGTTTGGTTAGTTTACTGAGAAGGCCACTTACTGATGTTTCTGTATTCTGGATTGAAGATGTTCATGGATCTTTCACCCCATCTATGTGAGTTTGAGTTCATTTATGAAACTGATGTTTTTCAATGCACCAGCTCCTTGTGGCTATGTCTTTTTTTTTTGTTTGTCCTTCACTAGAAGCATCTCCACAAGCGCAGATAATTAAGTTCAGATTGTGTGCTGTTGGAGTATATAAATGGTTACGTGTTTGTTACCCTCAGTTGCCTTTATGATATATGTCACTTTGTATGACTGCAATTGTGAAGGTACTGTAAGACATTCTATACCTGTGAACGTAAATAATGGCCAGCAAGTGACTTCATGGTCCATCCAGCCTACTCTACATACCTTGCACTTCTGTGCCCACACTGTAAAATCTTTTTCCAGGCCACTTAGGCCATTGAATCTAATCCAGGAGTTTGCTTTCGCATTGATTTTTATGATGGGAAATGAATATCTCTTGGCTTGTGATCTCCACCTCAGCCAGAAGCAAGTCTGTTTGTTACTTGAAGCCATATCAGACTGCTTGGGAGACGTATTAATGTTTAAAGAAACACCTAATATCCAATCTGAGCTTTCACGTAATCAATACATGTGGCCCCAGTTTCATTTTTAACCTATTTAGTTTAAATACTTGACCTGCGTGTGTAAAATCTAACCTTCTTATTATTTTAAAAAATCTCATTCATCAGGTCTTTGCTTTTCTGAAAAACGTACATCAACTCAGTTTGCAGCCTTCTGTTTTGTAAAGTGATTGTCTATGCTGTGGTGATCAACCTTGTTAAGCATGGCCTCGTGCGGCTCAGGAGCTCTAGCCTGGCGGTCTGCCCACTTGCTACAAAGGAATACAGGCTGAGAACGAGCATGGTTAGCTGGCTTCTTTTCCCAGCTGAGCTTTTCTTTTCTGATTTGTCTCTCCCAGTGCACAACCAAATAGTAATCCTCCAGATATCAGGGCCCTCAGTGACTATCTCCTAACTGGCTGTGATTGCAATCTTTGTATCCCGCTATCAGGTGTCCTTAAAAGTGGAGGTATGGATGCACAGGAGGTCATGATCCAGTGGCCATTTCATCATTCAGGGGGTGTTTGAGTGTGGCATCATCATCCACTAAATGAGTGTGGTTATTGGCTTGGCAATGAGTGAACACTGATGGAATTAGTATGCTTCAGGATCATTGACTTGGTGACCATACCCTGTCTATGTTTGAGACAGCAAAGGTGGAAACTGTACAGCCTTTTCCCTGTCTGGCATGTGCAATCCATGTCTTACTACTGAAGTTGCGGGTTTCATGGACTTGTAATTTGTTATTCCCAGTCAGGTTGCTCTAGTTCCACACTCTTACTCAGCTTGGGACATAAAACCCACATCTCAAAAGTTGCAGCTGTTGATTTCGGCATCAAGTGACAGATTGCTGTGGTTGTGGAGCTGAGATGAGCTTTTTTTTTCAAGGTTCTATTGGATTAAATTGAGTTGATAGCTTTCTCCCATTATTCTTCCTCGAAATCTCTGAAACTGGACATTACGATAGTATTTCTTTATGGAACAGTGAGTATTTGAGTCATAACAAATATGGATTTAATCCCCTTTCTGCTATGTTGGCAAATTAGCTACTATTGAACAGGATATCAGTAGAAGAGCTGCAATTTCCCTTGATCCCTAGTTGGAGAGTAGTTAATTTCTTATTATTTCTTTCGGTATTTGGTCTGTCTTGGATGAAATCCCATGGCTGTCGATTGAATGCAGACATCAGGCTTTAATATGTTTCTGCTGTTGTTGAGTAGACGCGTGCTTCCTGAAGAATATTCAACGGATACATGTGTTAGAGAAGAATTGTTTTGGAAATTGTACCCCAGCAAGGAGCCAATTTCTTTGGGCAAAGTTACTTAGGTTTTAAAAAAGGAGTCTCCAAAAGTTGGTTGGTAATGAAAAGTTTCTTACTGCAATGACCTGGCCAGACCTAGCAATTATTTAGTGTTGCACGTTTGGTTTTCGTTTTTTTTTTTTTTTTTTTCGTCTTTTTGTAACTTGTAAACTTGTCCTTGGTTTGCTTTCCAGTAAAATTCCTTGAAGTCATCAAACCATTCTGTGCGGTGTTACCAGAAATCCAAAAGCCAGAAAGAAAGGTAAATTCGTCAATTGTTTTCTTCATCTGCAGTTTTTTTCATTCATAAAAGCGGTGTTGCAGAAAGATGGATAATTTGTCTTCTGCAAATATGTGGATCGACTCACCTCATTCCCAAATTTCTTTGCAGCCAGTGAAAGAATTTGAAGTGCATTCATTGTTATGTCAGTTACTCTGGCTTTAATTCATCTCACAAACAGGAAAAGGATGAGATTGTTAATCTGATTTTGTTCAGTCAGCTGAGCTCATTTTTGACCACCTGAAATGATTGTGCTTTAACCTGTCAAAGGTAACAGCATCACTGATGCTACGCTGTGTTCCTGGTGCTGCATTGCAGTATTACTTGGATGAGATGCTCAGTTTCTGGAGCTCAAACCTGAAATTGAGTCATTGCAATGATATTACCACCTGAGACAATGTGATGCAATCTCCCCATTGCTTTGCTATATTTTCTCAGTCATTTCTATTAGCAAAGGACAGTAAATTGATATTGCTGTTTCGTCTTTTGGGTTTTAAAGTAGTCATAGTCATACAGCACAGAAACACGAGTTTTGGTCCAACTCATCCATGCTGACCAAGTTACCCAAACTAAACTAGACCGACCTGCCTGCGTTTGGCCCATATCTCTCAAAGCCTTTCCTATTCATATGCCTTTCTAAATGTCTTTACAGTGGGTTCAATCTGCATCTGTCACTTTAAACAAGGGCAGGACTTACACAGCCAATGGTAGGGCTCAGGGAGTGTTCACAAACAGACCTAGGGGTTCAGGTACTTAATTCCTTAAAGTGGTATCACGGATAGACAGGGTGATGAAGAAGGCGTTTAGCACTTGCCTTCATTGCTTAGATCATCGAGTACAGGAGTTGAAACATCATGTTGTGGTTGTACAGGACAGTCGTGAGGCTGCTTTTGGAGAAATGTGTACAGTTCTGGTCACCCTGCTATAGGAAGGATATTGTAAATTCTTTCTGCACCCTCTCCAATTTACTAAGATGTTACTGGGATTGGAGGGTTTAAATCCTGTGGAAAGGCTAGATAGGCTGGGACTTTGTTCACTGGAGTGTAAGAGGTTGAAGGAGTGACTTTTTTTCAAGGTTTATGAAGTCCTGAGGGGTATAGATGAGGTAAATAGCAAAGGTCTTTTGCCCTTGGGTAAAAGCTAGAGGGCATAATTTTACGGTAAGAGGGGAAGGGACCTGAGGGGCAACTTTTTCACACAGTGGTTCATATCTGGAATGAACTGCCAAAGGAGGTGGTAGATTCAGATACAGTTTCAACTGTTTAAAATACCTTTGGATAGGTATATGAATAGGAAATGTTGAGGGATATGGGCCAAATGCAGGACTAGCTTGGTTTGTGAGACTTAGTCTATATGTATGGACAAGTTGGACCAAAGGGTTGGTTTCTGTGCTGTATTACTCTATGATGGATGTTGATCCTTAATCCAGCAGTATTGAGGGCAGATAAGTCGAATTCTATCACAAGTGGCTGATGTGAGAATGCTTGAAAGCACCTAACATGTAAAGCCACACAATCTGTCTCTTCCTCAATTCAATTCCTATTTTCGTGTTTGCTAAATGAATTTAGTCTCAAACTAAAGCTCTCATTGGCAGGTTCAAGTTTGTTTGTCCTAGCTCATGCCACTGGGAGCACATACTTCCTGTCTAGAGATATAAACAAGGGATTAAGACAGTGCAGGTGTGAAAGTCTGGCTCTTCCATCTGTTATTTTTCAATGCCTTATACATTGTGCTTTGTGAGTACACTTACCTGAACTATTTACAAATTTGTAATTGAAATTCAAGTTACGCTAATCCTACCTTTTTTTGGTTTTAACATTTCCAGTCAATAGAACCATTGTCATCAGCATTAGACATGGTGGGGGTGAAGGGCCTGCTACTATAGGCATATGGATGATAGTGTAAGGTAGGGGTGGAGGGTAGATAGACCTTAAGATTAGGGTAAAAGTTCGGCACAACATCATGGGCCAGAGGGCCTGTACTGTGCTATACTGTTCTATGTTGACCAATAAAAACCAAACTACACTAATCCCATTTACCTGCACTTGGTCCACGTCATGCATAGTTGATGAAGCTAACGCTATGTTCCCAAAATGTCCACTTAGTTGCCTTTTATTCCTCCTCAACCCTCCTAAATGCCATGCCTTGTTCAAAACAGATTTTCTATTTGTGCAAGGCCAGCATTCATTGCCTATCCCTTAGAACTGCCTTGAATACAACTGAATAGCTTACTATGCCACTTTGATGGTCTGGAGTAACTGATGGACCTGTCCTGGAAAGGGCACTAAGTTTCTCATTTTCATTTGGTGACAGTCCTGGAACTCCCTTTATAATAGTGCTGTGCATGTCTCCTACGCTCCACTGACTGCAGCGGATCAAGAAAGTGGCTCATCTTCTGGTCGTGGCGGTGGGCAGCAAATGTTAACCAAGCCAGTGATGCCCATATCCCATGAATGAGTAGAAAGAAAATCCCTGAATTATAATTATGGGATGTGTACTCGTGTTCCCAGCTTTTTAGTCCAGTAACGTGGCTGTTTTGCTGTACCCAGACAATATATCTACAGTCGCCACCAATTTGAGGGGGAAGCTTTTTTTAGTTTATGATGAATATAAATTTTCTGTTACTTATCTTGAAAAGCACAAATGAAAACTGGTTGAAAAGTGTGTTGTAATATGTCTTGCACACTAGAAAAACAAAGTGGTTAGAGGTAACCCTATATTTGGCCTAATTTGTGAGATGTTGATTATTTGACACTGAAAATTTTAGATTGGATACTAACTTAGGTTTGATCATAGCCTGGATATTCTGAAGTAGCTTGTTTCTAATTCTCCTAATGTCTTCGTTCACTAACTAGGTAGATTGTTTCAAAGTTTGACGTTTAAGCATTTTTCCCTGATCTCTCCCTTAAGTTTACTTTTTTCAGTGTTTAAATTTAGCTTGTATCTCATGGCCTTACTTGCCTTGAAATAGAATTTTGGGTTTACCTTGCATGTTCCATACAGCTACAGCCAATACTGAATACATTGCTGTTTGCTTGCGTCCTCCATGCTTGGATGGTGTGTAACCTTGCCAAATATAAATGACCTGATTGAAACAATAAGGGCAGACCTTGTTTGCTGGTGAGGGAAGCTGCAAGACCGTTCGTTCAATACAAATATTTGTAAAAGTGTGAAAAGCTTTTAAATTGAAAAAGATGCTGGGTCAATGAACAATTTCAGGAACAGTTTCTGAAATTAGATTAGAATCGCTGTTTAAGGATTGGGGGGAGGGGACGGTAGGCCATTTAGCACAGAAATGAAATGAGTGGTGGGCCTACGGAATTCTCTGCCACAAAGTGGTTGAGCCAAACATTTAATATTTTGAAAGTGATAGATATAGTTCTTGGTATGAAGAGATCAAAGGGTTTGGGGGGAAAAAAGCAGGAACATGACAATGATTTGGGTGATTACTCATGACCATATTGAATCGCATAGCAGGCTTGAAGGGCCAAATAATCTCCGGTTCCAAGTTTCTGATAACCAGGCATGTTAAAAGGTATTAAAGTTGGGTGATGGAGTAGAAGTGCGCGCAAATCAGCTGTGGTATAATTCGATGGTAAAAGGGCATGAAGGGCTGAATATGCTCCTCTTGTTACGATTAGAATTTTGTGGATTTAACCCAATATTTAAATGTTCTAATTTTGCTTTTTTTAGATTCAGTTTAGAGAAAAAGTACTATGGACAGCGATTACACTCTTCATCTTCTTAGTCTGCTGCCAGGTGAGTTCCAGTTTCTTGTTCACTTTTGACACCACCAAGTGTTTCGGCTGGAAACAAAGTCTTCATTTTGGGGTGGTTTGCTTAACCTACAGTACATTTCTAAAGCTGTATGATAATTATTAAATAAAAATGCTAAGTGGAATCTGAAGAGAAGAAATTAGCTGACTACCTCTTCTGATCAGAGGTGCTGTGAAGCTGAATGTTATCAGTACATTTGCTTGGTTCCCTACTATTTGCTTTGAGTGTGATTAGAATTGGGAAATCTGCAATTACATGTTAAATATTTGTTTTTAATCTCTTCAGATTCCTTTATTTGGTATCATGTCCTCAGACTCCGCAGATCCTTTCTACTGGATGAGAGTTATTTTGGCTTCAAACAGAGGTAATGGAAGTTTATTTAAGATTAATCTTAATGTCGACAGTTAGGGTAGAGGGGTGGCACTTGTGTGGCTCAAGACACTTGGGAATTACCTCTTTGTGTCTGTTGGTAGATGAGGTGCTGTGTCCATGGATCTTTGCTCCTTACGGTTGTGGGCCACATCACTGAATTGGAACTCAACGATGTTCTCTCATTTCTTCCTGGAATGGGAAAGAAAAGAAGGGAATTAGCTAATATGGCCACACTGGTCTCTGTAGCTCTAGTATTGTTCACTGAGAGCTATTAGTCCTGTGGGTTTCTCTCACCTGCACATAAACGTCTGGTATACAGTTTTAATTTGCTCTGAGTGACCGTTTTGAAATCCAGTACTAATGCTAATACAGAGCGCTTCCTTAATCATGTTCTGGTGCCATAAATTGGATTATTCCTGCTTTGATGGTTGCTTGAAGTTCTAGAGCATTGAATATCTGATTAAATCACCTGAAGCAGGAGGATTGTTTCCTGAACAAATTTGCTTAAACTTGGTCAAAAATCACATGACACCAGGTTATAGTCCACACCGAGTCTTCAAATAAACCTGTTGGACTATAACCTGGTGTTGTGATTTTTGACCATGTCCACACCAGTCCAACACCAGCACCTCCACATTGTGACTTAAACTTGTACACTTGGAGGTCAGTCCATATCTATGGAGCATACACAATAGAGAAGCGTACCATAGTCTTAACTATCTATGCCTTTCCTTATGCTCCACTCAAGTCTACTCCTTAATTGCTGCATCCACATCTCTTCTGTCTCCTGTTTAACTGCATCTGTACTATTCACTTCAACTGCTCCCTGTGGGAGTAAATGTGCATTCTTCCTGCTGTAAAGATTCGCTGAATTCCCCATTGGATCTCTTGCTGGTGAGCTTGTTTTGGTCTCTAGTCATGCTATTTCCTACAGAGGCAACATTCTCCCTATATCAGAAATTTTAAAGACCCCACTATTAGGTCAATGCAGATGGTCAAGCAAGATTTTCCCTTTTGAAATTCATGTTTTCATTTCAAAATGATCCTTTCTATGGTTTAGAGGATTTCCATTAATTTTTCTGGCTTCCCTTCCCTGGGTATGGTTTGTCCTCAAATATAAGAACTACATGAGCAGTCTACCAGTCCTCTGGCATTGATTGTGTTTCTAACAAATTAATGCATCTGTCCTAATTGCTCTGCTATTTCTTCACCATATTCTGTCAAAAGATTTGAATGTCCTCTGTCTGAATCTGGAATTTTATCCAGAGTTTTAAGGCATCACTGCTCACAAAAAGCATCACCCATTTAAGGTAGATGAGTTTTTTTTTTTCTCTCGGATGGTTGACACCCTGAAAAGCAGGACCAACCTTTTTTTGATATTCAGGCAGAAGTAGATTCTTGATAAGCACGGGGGTGAAAGGTTATTCGGGTTAAGAGAAATTGTGGAGAAATCAAATCGGCCATGATCCCATTGATTATTGGAGCAAGTTCAAGGGAATGAGTCACCACTCCTAACTTGTATGTTTGCACTTTCAGTAACGCTCCTTTGCTATTTTAAATGCACTTATTTTGGTGATCATCATTCAGTGCCTACTGACTATATTTTCCTTATAGTGAAACAAAACAATATTAGCCTCTCTGCCAGCTCCCCTTATTATCTGTGGTGTTATTCTGTCTATCCCTTAAAGGTGCTACCCTCTTCACAATCTTTATTTCTTTCTTGTAAAATATTTCTCAATTTTTGTTTAATGACTCTGAAACAAAATTCATCAAAAGTGCCCTTTTGTGTTTCCAGATTAATTTTTAACTTTTCGAATCTCTCATCATTCACTCTTCTGTGTGCCTTATGTATGACTCTTCCCTAACACTCAATTTTTCTTTTACATTTGTATCCGTCCATGCATCTCTCTTGTTAATTTGTTCTTTTGTATCCTTTTTTCAAACAGACAAGCTAATTTACATAATACATTTGATAAACATTTTTGTGCACTTTTTCAATTACTCGATTTAATTGTTTCTTAGTGACCAACAATGCAACTAGCTTTCTTCCACTTCTCAAACTGCTGTTCTCAAGAAACCATCTAGTTTTGGAAGAGTTGTTTTTCTAATTGTATTTTATTATCTTTATCCCAGATTATGTTACACGGCATAAAGATTTTGAGCCTTTATTTTAATGTCAACAGTATCTGTTTTGAAAATCCAAATGATTACCATCAGTGTAACATTAAAACCAAAATACATGACTCAGTTTGAAAGTAGTAAATGCAGTAATGAAATGTGATTGTTAGTGATATTAAAAAAAAATTTAAATTTAGGTACACTGATGGAACTTGGTATTTCGCCGATTGTCACATCTGGTCTCATCATGCAGCTTCTGGCAGGTGCAAAGATTATTGAAGTCGGTGACACTCCCAAAGACAGAGCTCTTTTCAATGGAGCACAGAAACGTGAGTACCACGATCCAGTTTGACATGCAGCAACTAGTTTGTTTGCTTTTTCTGTAATACTACAAGCTATAAATAGGACATTCACCTTAACAGGTCCGTGCCAGTGGTTGTGTACTTATCCCATGCACCTGTTCCCTTGTCCCTCCTAGTAGTAGAGGACACTCAAAGGACAGCTTTCTTCAGAGTGGATCAAACCCTGGAATTTCTGACCTAACTTCACAGTCTGGATGGACTGTGATGCTTCAAGAAAAGAGCTGACCACCACCTGATAGACAAGAGATGCTGGCCGTGATGGCCGAAACCCATGCATGAAATTTAAAAAAGTGTTTGTGCTTTTGTCCCTGGTCTAGTAGATAGTACCTTTTGCAAAATCAGCTTCCGGATGAATGTTAATCTGCATCAGTTGGAGATGCTTCTGTTTTAATATTCTGAATTGTTATGGTCCCAATGCCATACCAGTAGTCACCAATACTGCAACCTTCAGTTAAAGTCTCAGTACTATACATAATTATAGACCTATAGGTGCTCACTATTGCACAAATCTTAGTGATGCTGGATAATGAATTAGGAATTGCATAACTGCAGGATGAAGACAACCACAAGTGTAGTAAATTAGATTGTAAACAAAAATAACTTTATTTTGCATCTACTGAAGTAGTCACTATTGTGTAGATAACTATCACAGTGTATTTGTGTCTTGTGTGAAACACAATATGAGGGCGAAGTACCATTAGACCATCTATCTTGAGACTATTAATCCAGACATTGGGGAATATTCTGGGGACTTCAGGTCAAATTAAGAGTCTAATCATGACAGTGAAACCATTGTTGATTGTCAGACAAGCCCATCAGATTCACAATCTTTTAGGGATGGGATCTGCTCTCTTTACCTCGTCTTGCCCACATGTGAATCCAGGCCCATGGTGCTCATTCCTTAACTACCCTTGGAGCAATTAGGAATGGGCATTAAACGCTGGCCTAGCCAGCAACATTTACATTCTGTGAATAAATATATTTTAAAATGATGGTGGATGTGGAAAGAAGGCTGGCCAATGTCTGTAAAACTTCCCCTGCCCCTCAAGCAGAGGTCTCTGCTTTCCTGGGAGGCAGCACTTTTTTGGAAAAAACTTGCATTGCAATGACATTTCTCAGAACCTCCCACAGGTTCCAACTTTATGGTGCGTGAAGCAGTTTAAGTGTCGTCTCTGCAGTAATGCAGGAAACACAGTGGCCAATTTGTGCCTGTCAAATCCTCAAATTTAATAATGTTATAATGACCAGTTTTTGTTTGAATGTTTAAATTAAGGAGTAGTCCGGCATTCCCTCCCAATCAGCACTGATGAAAGGATCTAACCTAGCTGATCCTTTTGTTCTGAAACCTTCTGTTTTTCTGATTCTGCTCCTGTGAAGCATCTTGGGGCTTTTTTTACAACATTCAGAGGTGTTATGGACGTGTTAACCTGGGCCTCTCGTGCTTGCCACTGTGCCACCCATACTGGATCTGGCAATTACTGTTTCAAAAACGAGATGTTGCCCATTCAAGAGGCTCTTAAGTCTTTGCAGCTCTTTTCCTGAAAAGGTGATGGAAGCGGAACAAGATGAGCAAAAGAGTGAATGGTTGCAGGGGTAGTCTAGAATGTGGATTTGAGGTCACAATCTGATCTGCCATTATTTTGTTGAATGGTGAAGCAGACTCAATGGGGTGACTAGCCTGCTTCTGCTTCATGTTCATCTGGATATTTGCACGTTGTCGAACTTTCATCAGACGTCTCTTATACACATCTTAACTGTAAATACTTGCACCCTGCAGTTTTTGGTATGATCATCACTATTGGACAAGCCATTGTGTATGTCATGACCGGGATGTATGGAGATCCATCCGAAATGGGAGCAGGCATCTGTCTACTGATCATTATTCAGGTAATGCTGTGGGTAGTTGTCATGCCCTCTGGCAATTGCTCTGGTAAAATATATGTAATCTTTTATCTTTTGAAATCAGCCTTGGACAAATTTTTTCCTGAACTTGATCTTGAGGTTTGAAAATGCGGGTGCTTAGTCGAACTGAACCCAACAGTTTCCAATTACAAAATCTCACTGAAATAATGGTCATGACTATGAAATAGATTCCCAAGAGAGGTGGTGGAAGCATTTTTGATCCTTTCAAATGGAAATTAGATTTAGCTGGGGAAAACAAATTGAGTCTAGTATAAGTACTGAGAAGTGATGTATAGTCACTTAATTATATTGCTATCCTCTTCTGTTTTGAATGTTGTTTAAGCAGCCAATGTTGCTGCCGTGTGCTGTAAGAGGCCATGAAATTGCTCATTTGTTGCTGAAATGTGTAATTTTGAAATGTTTAATTTTCGGCAAATAGTGATGATTCAAGTTTTGAGCTGTTCAGGCAAGCTGTTTAGCTTTCTCCTTGTGGAGTTTCATTGGGTTTTAATAAAGGGTTTTTAATTTTTTTTTCCTCAGTTGTTTGTTGCTGGGCTGATTGTGTTACTGCTGGATGAACTGCTGCAGAAAGGATACGGTCTTGGATCTGGTATCTCTCTCTTCATTGCTACAAACATCTGTGAGACCATCGTGTGGAAAGCTTTCAGCCCAACCACAGTGAACACTGGAAGAGGTAATCAGAATGATCTCTACTTTTATACAGCAAATGCTTTATGCATCAGCACCTCAGGGACCAGGAATTCACATTGATCAAGAGTTCCACATCATCAAAGTAATAGAAATATAATGGCCGGGGGTATACATATTGCTATTATTGAGCATAAATCAAATTTTTAAAATGCAATTTTGCCTTAACTTACCAGCACAGAGCATTCTCACTCACACCCTCACTCGGACGTCACACGGTTTTTATTACATTGGAACTCTATATGGAGCTATACACTCTATACACAATCAAACACTTATCCCCTTTCAGTTGTGGATCTTGTTTTCAACAGGGACGGAGTTTGAGGGATCAATCATTGCCTTGTTCCATCTGCTGGCCACACGGCAGGACAAAGTCCGTGCTCTTCGTGAAGCCTTTTACCGTCAGAACCTGCCAAATCTCATGAACCTCATTGCCACCATCTTTGTTTTTGCAGTAGTGATATACTTCCAGGTGAGTGGTGAAAATAGGGCTGTCAACAAGATTGCCACTTGATCAACTGATTACTGACTTTAGGGATGTACTGTGGCCACATTTGTAGAGAGACAAATAAAGTTAAATTCAAGTCAGTGAGCCTTCCATTAGAACTGAAACGTTAACACTGTCCACAGATGTGACCCAGCTGGTATCTTTCCAACATTTCTTTAATTTGCAGCTTCTATCATATTTTGCTTTCGTTTTCTTGTTACGGTTGTATTTGCTTTTGTCTATTCAGGATCAAGGTAATGTAGTACTTAAGAATATATATTTATTTACCCTACCTGGGGAGAGGGCATTGACAAGCTGGACTTTTAAAACAGACTGGGTGCATGTGAATGGCAGCTTCTGATTACTGGAGAACATTTGTGAGCTTATTGATTTTTGAAGCAGTCTTGCTCCTCTTTTCGGTTTTTTCCCTGGTGATGAGCTGTGTAGTTCTGGCCACCTCATGGCTTGAAGAATGTGATTGCAATAATGGGTACAGAGAGCAGATCAAGGGAATGCTGTCCGGAATGGAGCATTACGGTGATGAGTCAAGATTTGAAGACTAGGTTTGACTTACTTTGGAGCAGGGGCTGAGGAGAGATATAATTGTGTATAAAACTAGAGCACCTAGAATGGAGGAGAAGGACCTACTTTTGTTAGCAGAAAAGTCAGTAATGAGGGATGTAGGTCTTCAAGTTGCTTTAGGAGGATTAGAGGGAAACGCGGGAGAAATATTTTGACTAAGTGGGTGGGTTTGGACAGGGTGTGGAGCCTAGTAACTCTTGACCTGAAAGAGAGGTGGTGGCAGAAACCCTCATTTCATTTAAACAATACTCGGGTACGCACTTGAAATGTCTTAACATTCTGGTCTAAAGACTAAGAGCCAGTGAGAGGAGTCACCTGTGATAACACTTTGCATAGGGACAGTGGGTAGAATGGCCTCTTTTTCTGTTCTGTAATACTCTGCTAGATTTTTCTTAAAATGCCAGCTTTGTTGAATTTAGTATGGGCAATAGATTTTTGGTTTATTCCAGTTATCTCTGGTATAAGTAAAGAAAATTGTTTGCTACAGCTTTAAGTTCTACTGGTCTTAATTTTTAAAATTAAGTTTTAATCACTTCAATAATAATTGAATTTAAAGCATCCTTGTTTGCACATTGCAGGGCTTCAGGGTGGATCTGCCAATCAAGTCTGCCCGTTACCGTGGACAATACAACACCTATCCCATCAAGCTTTTCTACACATCAAATATTCCTATCATCCTCCAGTCTGCTCTAGTCTCCAACCTCTACGTCATCTCTCAGATGTTGTCTACAAGATTCAGTGGCAATTTTCTAGTCAATCTGTTGGGGACGTGGTCTGTAAGTAAATTTTTTTTTTGATAGAGGTGTGAAGCGCATGTCTTTAAACCAAAAACCTCAAATAGCAAACAAATCAAAATTAATCAAGTTGATACGGTCTTGCTTGTGTCTTCATGTGATCTCCAAGACCATACATGAGGAGTGCCATTTGTATCACCTAGATCGCTGAATTTGAGATGGGAAGCCTGTATTTCTTAATCATTCATTCACGGGATGAGGGGTGTCGCTGGTTAGGCAGCATTTATTGCCTATCCCTAATTGCCCAAAAATCAACACAGTGCTGTGGGTTTGGAGTCACATGTAGGCCAGACCTCTCCCAACCCATTACCTTCTAATTGTACCTGTGCTGCTCTGATTCTGGCCTCATGTGGATCTCAAGTTTTAGTCTCTCCAACATTGACGGCCATCTCAAGTTCCCTGCAACTCAATTTCTGGAATCCCGTCTTCACCTTCCTCCCTAGTCATGGCTTTTGAGGACCAGTGTCAGATTTTGATTTTAATAATGTTCCTGTGGGACTCTGTGGAAAACACCATATAAGTACATGTTGATGTTTTCCTAGACTGAACTTGTCCACATGCTGCAGTTCAAAAAGCAGACTTGTGTAGTGGAACCAATGTTTTGTAGGATTTATGGAGACTAGAGGCAGGAGACTAGAGTCTACTCTAGTGCTTCAAAAATTTCAATGCAGCAACAGGTTTGAAAATTCAAATAACTCCATGTATCTGACATTCAGCTTTCGTAACCTTTGAATTCTCTATTTTTTTCCTTTTTTTAATAGGAATTGAACAGATTACTTGGTCAATAGGGTAGGGAGGGGTATTGCTGAGATTGAGACAGTGTCTGCTTTCTGCTTTATTGGTAGATGCCTCATCCGGTGTACCAGGGATCCTTATATACAGCTAACTGGTCTCTAGAATTCAAGTACTGCTGGTGCCCTCGATCCTCTTTGGAGACGGTACCATAGCTTTTGTTGCAGAGTACGGCCCTGTGCCGGAAGTTAGAAAGCTGAGATCAGTGTGACACTATCCCATCAATCTAAACTCTTTCAAAGGCCGGGCATTTGGTGCTATACCTGACAGCCACGTAAACCTGCAGTAAGCATCAGAATCTTCAACAGATGGGGAGAAAGTGAAGAAGTACGGCCATGTTTTAGCTGAAATTTGCGTTGTGACAGCAAACTAGTATTGCCCTTTCACCCCATTTTGTTTCCTCTCATTGCTTTTGAAGGATAACACAGGTGGTGGTCCAGCCCGTGCGTATCCAGTTGGAGGTCTGTGCTATTACCTCTCCCCTCCGGAATCATTCGGTTCGGTGTTGGATGACCCTGTTCATGCGGTGATTTATATTGTCTTCATGTTGGGCTCCTGTGCGTTCTTCTCCAAGACCTGGATCGAGGTGTCTGGTTCTTCTGCCAAAGATGTAAGTGTCCACTCAGTGAAGATTGATTTTTCTCTCTGTGGGAATCTTGCCATTAGCTCCCTCCTGATGTTAAAATTTCAATCTATCGTTACCTTGCTCAGTTCTCTGTGGACCTGGATTTGATTTCAGTCTGGTTCTTCAGTGTGTCTTGGATCTCATTGTTAAACTGCTAATTTAGCACTAAAGGCAGTCACCCTCAAAAATCACAAGTTACCTCGTAAAGTTCTGACTCAGTGGAGCAGGTAACTATTATCACATTGAGACAGAGTGGAGGCTGCTAGACATTTGCTGGACCTAACCCTTCAGTACATTGTGCTAATATTAAGCTCCGTCTTCACAGAATCATGGAAAGTTGCATTGCAAATGGAGGCCATTTAGCCTTTTGCCTTTAGTTCTCTGTGACCAGCTCTGCTATTTCCATTCAGACTTGTCTCCTGGAACATTTTTATTTCTCTTCGGATAGTTGCTTTCCAAATAAAAAGTTGGATAACTGTTGAATCTGCCTCTGTTACTTGTGTAGTGACACAGTCCCACTGCTATGGTCCCCTAGAGGAGTAACCCCTCAATATAAGCAGTGCCCCTTGCAGTTGAATAGCTCACTGACATTTGATTACAAGAGAAGAATAGCAGCTTATTAAAAGTATGAATTACAAGAATGTGGAGACATCTGGAACTGGTACTGAGCAAGGAGTCGAGTGCGAAGAGATTCTGAAATGGCAACACTATGTGCATTTTCCTGTTGTCTCTTGCTTGTCTTCCCACTCCCCCTGAGATGTGGAACTTGTGCACGGGTTGAGGAGATGGAAGTTTGTCTGAACTGATCCCTGTAATTTGCATCAAAACTCTGCTGATCCCCAATATTGTGATCTGATCAGTTGGTTTCTGCTGGATTTTTTTAAAAAAAAATCATTGACACCCATTTTGAGCATCCTTACTCTGAAGGATCCATATGGTGAGATTCTTAGTTGATGCTACTTAGACCTGGGCTCCAGGGTACAGTGTAGTCTGGTGATAGCTTTAGAAATATTTGCAACAAGCAGGCTCACTCCCTTTAAAAACAGAAGGAACCTCGGATGCTGTAAATCAAGAACAAAAACAGAAATTGCTGGAAATACTAAGCAGGTCTGGCAGCATCTGAAGAAAAATCAGTTAATGCTTCAAGTCTGGTGACCCTTCCGTAAAAGTTCTAGGTTCATTCCCCTGTCAAGCAAGTGGGAGAGTGAATAGTAACGAAGTTTGTTTTCCCACCAGTTTTTCTGTGGTTGGGCGAAGCTGGCATAAACCAGTGCAGTAAATAATCTCTTGGGAAAGCAGGTGATCTGGTTGGGCTTTAAAGATATCGCTGAGTTGATTCAGAATAGTGACTAAAACTCATTAGCTGGTCTGTCATGGTGTTTTATCTTCAGCTTGTGCTGCAATGATTGCCTTGTGGGTCAATGTTTATATTGGTCCAGTGTTTGGTGTTGAGTTTCCATCCAGCTGCTGTTTGTGTTTTAAGCTGGAATAATTGGATTGCTGCTTTTGGTCCAAGATCAGAGACTGTCCCTGAAACAGTAAAGGACTTGTATTGATAAAATCTTGAACATTCTCTGGTAGCAGTATTAAACATGAATGTTCTTTCTCATTTGGTTTACAGGTAGCCAAACAGCTGAAAGAACAGCAGATGGTGATGCGAGGGCACAGAGACACCTCAATGGTCCATGAACTTAACAGGTGGGTCATATTACATAATTGGATCTTTGTATTAAAACAATAATTGTTTTCATGTCAGTATCAGACAGTTTGATTGTTGCCTCTGATCTGATCAGATGTGTGCTGGTTCGTAAATACTTCGGCAGCAATGTATTTTCCATGGTACGCTATCCAGTAGTGTGATGCCATTTGAAGTATTGAGGTCAGGACTAGCTCAGCTGTTGAGCTTGTCATGCCATTTGATGAAGTCAGGCTGATCAAACACTTGAAGCCTTTTACCATTTTTGACATTGAGTTGACACTTTGGATGGAGAGAAAGAAAGGTACCCCTGGAGCTGATGAGTTGCTTTCTAGGACATTAAAAGTAGCAGCAAAGTTAATTGATGTGCTGGTAGTAATCTTCCAAGAATCCTTGGCTTCTGGAAAAGTCCCAGAGGACTGGGGGGGGAGAAAAAGCATTCTGACACCCTAATACAGAATGGGAGAGATCCAAAATGCGGGATACTATAGGTTAGTTGGCTTAGCAGCTATCTTTAGAAAATTGTTTGTTTATGAAGGATGTAACTGCAAAGCATTTAGAAATACATAACACAATCAAGTAGTCACAATGGATTCAAGAAGGGAAATATTGCTTGACAAATTTATTAGAATTCTTTTGAGAAGGTCGCAATGGACATAGGAAACCAAAGTTGTCAACCTCACTCTCAACTCGAGCTACAAATCTTTTTGCTAAAACCTTAAACCAAAGATGTTTGTATTTGGATATTCAGTAAGGTACCACACACAAGTTCATCTCCATGCCATTCATTCTGACTTGGTAATATAGTGTTGTTTGTTCAGGTGTCATTGGATCAAAAGCCTGGACCTCTCCTTAACTGTATTGGGGTGAACCTACACTCTGTGGACTGCAGTGGTTTAAGAAAGCAGCTCAGAGCCACCACCACCACCAGGACAACTGGAAACAGGCAATAAATACTGACCCTCTCCAGCCACACCCGAATCCCATAGCGATTTCTTTTAAAAGAGCTATGTAATAAGATAAAAGCCCATGGTGTTGGAGCTAATAATTATCCTCCTTTGGATAGAGGATTCTCTAATAGACAGAATTGGCATAAAAGGGATGTTTTCAGGCTGGTAGCCCGCAGTTAGTGAGAGCCAAAAGGATGAATGCTGGGGCCATGATTATTTACAGTGTGTACTAATGACTTGGATGGAGGAACTGAAGGAACTATAACTAGTTCATTGTCTTACCTTGAAATAGGTGAGAAGGCAAGTGGTCTGTGTATGAGTCAGCAGAGGGATATAGACAAGTTGAGCAAATGGCAAAGACTTAACAGTTGGAATGCAATGTCAAAATGTGAGGTTATGCATCTTAGTAAGAAGAAAAGATGAGCTGAATATTTAAAGTTGGAGGCTAGAAAGTGGATTTGCAGATAATCAGATCAGCTAGACCTTGTTGAATGGGAGAGCAGACTCAATGGGTCATTGGCCCACTTATGCTTGTATGTTTAGTGGTCTTGCATGTGAGGCAATGCACTTTGGTGAGAACATTGAGGGACACTTCATTCCTGAGGTGTTTGCAGAAATCTTTGAATTTAGCAGGACAAGTTAATACTGCAGTTAATGAAGCAAGTAGGCTGCTGTGACTCTATTTGTAAAGCCCAAAGTACAAAAACAAGGAAGCTTATATTAAACCTGTGCAGCTGAGTTTTAAAACTGTGTATTGAACCCATCTGAGCTGGAGCAAAGTGCAATTCTGGGCACTTTCCTTTAGAAAGGATGTGGAAGCTTTAGAGAGGGCTTCCTAACTGATTCCTGGATGAGGAATTACAGAACAAGAGACTGGTGGCTGTTCTTAACATCTGAGAAGATTAAGGAAAGACGTGATTGAGGTGTTTATAGTCCTGAAGCATGAATGGAGTGTATAATGAACTGATTTCAAAATGACTGGAGGATGAGTAATCATAGAGTGCAGATTTACGGTGACTGGCAAAAAGAATCAAAGGAAGGAAAAGCTGTTTAATGCAGTGAGTTGTTACCCCCTGACATAGTATCCAACTGGAAGCTGGATACCTTTTTAAAGAGGAATCCGATAAATAGCTGAAGGGTAGAAGGTTTTGGGGAAGAGAAGAAGCAGGGCCTGGTGCTGTTATAAATGCTGCTTAGCCAGCAATGCCCTCATCCTGTCATGAGTTTAAAAAAACAAGTGGAAGTGTACTTCTAATGGTTCAGATGTGTGAAATAGCTGCCTCCTGTGCTGTACTAATCTACAGTTGATGTTGTCACATCTGAAATACTGAGATTATGCCCTCTGGTCCCCATTCCACATCTATCCTGTCAAGTCTTCTAGGAATCTTGAATGTTTTAATAGGTTACCTATCGTTCTTCTAAACTGCAGTGAGTGCAGGTCCAACCTACTTAACTTCTCATAACACAACCCCGCCCCCATACCCAAATTAACCTCGTGAACTTTCTCTGGACTGCCTCCATTACCAGTATATCTTATCTTAGATGAGGGGACCTAAACTGCTAACAGTATTCTAGCTTTGGCGTGACTTGTGCCTTGTATAGTGTTAGCAGGATCTCCTACTTTCATATTCCATTCCCTATTACCCACTGAACCTGTATGCTAACTCTTTGTGATTCAGGCATGAGGACTGCTAAATCCCATTGTCCTGTGGCTTGCTACTTTCTTGCTCCATTTAAATAATATTCAGCTCTTCTATTCTTCCAAAGTGTATAACCTCACATTTTCCTATAATACCTTCCGTCTTACAAGTTTTTAACCATCTACTTACCCACTCTATAGTCCTCTGCAGGCTCTGTGTCATCCTCCTCACTTGCCTTCCCACCTGTTTTTGAAGTTGTGGGGGGGGAGGATAAATAATTTTAAAACCCATTCTAACCAATTGTTTAAGGAAAACTCATGATAGTGGAAGTGTTTTTAGAAGGTTGTAGGAGGATGTAGTGAAAGATATAAATGTTTTTATATGGTGCTCTTGTCCACCCTTAGTTGCGCTCCATGGGCTCAAGTTGCTGTAGTCCCTTTAGTTGTAGTGATAAATTCTAGAACACTCTGGTTTGGGGAGTGAGTGCCACGCATACAGCAGAGAAGAAGCACAATTTTTAGATAGGTGGACAAACATCAGCGTACTTCTGCACAGCTAATCAAAGTCAGGGCTCTCTATTCCACGAAGTGACAGTGTCTGCAGTTGATTTTCAACATTAATGTACAAAAACTTTCCATTGGAACACACTCTTCCTTTGCATTGTAACCAGAAATATAGGTGCATTAGGAGAACAACAGGAAGGGAAGCATGCACATGATTTGAATGCAAAATAGTTTCACTTTGTTTTCGTTAGTGCCAGAACAAACTAGACGCAGCCACCTGCTGCTCATGGTGAATTTAGGTGGATAGGCCATGCTAAATAACCCATAGTGTTCAGGGATGTTAGGTGTATTAGCCATGGGAAATACAAGGTTACAGGGATAGAGTGGGGGAAGGATTTGGATGGGATGCTGTTCGGAGGGTTGGTGTGGACTTGTTGGGCCGAATGGCCTGTTACCACGCTGGGGATTCTGTTTATTATTGTGTTGTGTTTCCATTTCCTTGCACTCATTCCTGTCAAGTACATTTGTACTCAAAATAGAGTCATAGAGCTGTACAGCACAGAAACAGACTGTTTGGTCCGACTCATGCAGACCAGATATTCTAAATTAAGCAAGTCCCATTTGCTAGCATTTGGCCCATATCCCTATAAACCCCTACCTATTCATATGCCCATCCAGATGCCTTGTAAATGTTGTAATTGTACCAGCCTCCACCACTTCCTGTGGCAGCTGATTCCACATACAAACCATCCTCTGTGTGAAATATTTGCCCCTTAGGTCCCTTTTAAATCTTTCCCCTCTCACCCAAAACCTATGACCCCTGGTTTTGGACTCCCCATCCCAGGGAAAAGACCTTGGCTATTCACCCTATCCATGCCCTTCATGATTTTATGACCCTATCTCTAAAGTCACCCCTCAGCCTCCGCTCCAGGGAAAATAGCCCCAGCCTATTCAACCTCTCCCTGTAGCTCAAACCCTCCAACCCTGGCAACGTCCTTGTAAATCTTTTCCGAACCCTGTCAAGTTTTACAACCTCCTTCCTACAGCAGGGAGACCAGAATTGAACGCAACATTTCAACAGGAGACTAACCAATGTCCTTTACAGCCTCAACTTGACCTTTTTAACGCTTCTCGTCAGTGCGCTGACCAATAAAGTCAAGCATGCCTTCATTATCCTGTCTACTTGGGACTCCACTTTCAAGGAACTATGAACCTGCACTCCAAGGTCTCTGTTCAGCAACACTCCCCAGGACCTTACCATTAAGTGTGTAGGTCCTGCCCTGATTTGCCTTTCCAAAATGCAGCACCTCCTATTTATCTAAATTAAACTCCATCCTCAACTCCTCAGCCCATTGGCCCATCTGATCAAGGTCCTGTTGTACTCTGAGGTAACCTTCTTTGCTGTCCACTACGCCTCCAACTTTAGTGTCATCTGCAAACTTACTAACCATACCTCCCTATGTTCACATATAAATCATTTGTATAAATGACAAAAAGCAGCGGGCCCGGCACTGATCCTTGTGGCACAGCACTGGTCACGGGATGATCGTGTACCTACACAATTTCAATTATGTGCTTACAAAGATGTTTGGTTGTTCTGAGAAATAAGTATGACAAAGTGTGAGTTAGAAACAATAGAACTCCTGAAAGGGAGTGTGAGAAAATTTCCATCTTCTGATCAACCCACTTGTGGTTTGCAATTACTAATTAGCGCTGACAAGGTTGAGCGAATAATGTGGTTATAGTGGTCACTGGATTAAAGCTTCCAAACCTGCGCCATCAGTCTAGGCTCAATTTAGAACTTGGGCTATGTCTTAAACTCTGCCTATTTTAAGTGGAATCACCAGTTTTGTTTAGCAATGCAATATCGTGAATATAAAATTCTGTAATTTGTATTTAAGCACCCTCAACTTTTTATTTTGCAGGTATATTCCTACTGCTGCAGCTTTTGGAGGCCTGTGCATTGGTGCACTCTCTGTACTTGCTGACTTTCTGGGAGCCATAGGTTCTGGGACTGGTATCTTACTGGCAGTGACCATCATTTACCAGTACTTTGAGATCTTCGTGAAAGAGCAGAGTGAAGTGGGAAGCATGGGAGCCCTGCTCTTTTAAGTGTGCTGACTCTCCTATCCTTTTTGAGTGTTTGACAGAGTGTCCAGGCGAGAGATTTCTGAATTATCACAGCAGGGAAGAACATTTCTCAACCCTTTCTCACCCAGGGTAACTTTTTTTTTTATTTTGAGAATTAACTGCTCTGAGTGGCTTAGGGTTAATTCTGCTTTTCATTGCTTTTGATATCAAGAGCTAAAAAAGCATTTTTTTTGGAATCCGTTTTGTTTAAATTATGGTTAAGAGCACAAATTTCCACCATGGGAAAGGTGTGTATGCATGTGGAGTGTGTCTGTGTTTGTGTGAACCTGTGAATCTTTAACTGATTGAAAATTGGAACTAAAAGATCCAGACTGAATTGACATTCTTTTTGAACTGAAAATTCTCATTGCCTCAGTGGTAGGTACATGTGTTATCAGGTGGTCTCTGGTTTGCTCTTTGATCAGTTGCTGGCCTCGTAACTGGAATAGTGCAGTGGACAGTCCTGATAGGAACATCAGGCAACACTCCTCAGCTGTTAGCCACAGCCATTGACTGGGAAAGTGTTTAGATGTTACAGGAGTCAGGCTCATCCTGCTCTGATACAACTTGAGATCAAAGTAGCGGTATTGAAGCTCAGCTCGGATGTAAAGGGCTCGTAACCATGGGCTGATACCTCAACAGAGTTGGCCTCCTGGAACGAAGGGGAGAAGACTGAACTGAACATCACAGCTTTGTCCTGGATATGGTATGTCAGGAGGTCTGTGTTTTAAACTATCCACCTACAATATTCAGTATCATATTAAGGTCCTGTTAATTTACCTCTTTCCTAGTTGCTGTCAGTTGCCTCTTTTTGTTAAGGTGTGGCCAGTGCAGCTACAACAAGAGTTGATTCCTTTCTATTTAGAAAAGGCGTGTCCATCTCCATTAACACTGATATCACTAAATGTCACTGTGCAGGATTTGATAGTGGATGCACCAGCAAATTTATTGGCATTTCTAAGGTTAGGAGTAGTGGGAGGTTCAAATCTCCTCTTTGTATTGCTAGTAGTTGGTATAACCAGCAGTCAGGTGCTGGATGTAGAATTGATTAGCTTTTTAAACGGGAATGGTTGAACCTTAAGGTGCACACATGAGCACTTTTGATTTGAAACTTGAGTTTAAACAAAATAACACTTGATATGTTGCTTCTTAGGATTTTATTTTCTGCAGCTTTGTTCCCTTTCCCATTAGTTGAGAAAGTAATTGGAGTTTCTGTGAATTTTTAATTTCAATCCTCGCTGGGCCCAGGTGTGTGTGTGTGTGTGTGTGTGTGTGTGTGGTGTTACCTGCTCCTGATTATTCTTCACTGCATCTTGTTGTATTGCGTTTGGACATATCAGGATGACTTACAATGCTCAGTCTCTCTTTGGTCAAATAGTCCAAGTCCATGCAGGAGGAATGGCCACATGGGAGATTGCAAGGTGACGTTACAGTTCTCTCTCCTGGGGAGGGTTGGGAATGGCTGGTATTCTGAGCACATTTGAAAGTGCTGGGGCCCATTAATAAATTTGCTGGTGCCTGTCTCTAAACCTCCTCTTTTTAAGTCGTTAGTTTTGTACATAATTCTCGGCACCTGTATCAAAACCAATGTTCCTGTACCCTGTTGTGATAATGGTATTTTGAAAGGCTCTCTTGCTGAACAGTGTAAAACCATTTCTGGATTTCTCTTTCAACCCATAGTTCCAGTTTGGGGAAAAAAGTGGAATTTCTATGCATTCCCACCAGTTGACAGCGACTAAACCTCATTAAGCAGTGTTTGTTCTCCTCCAGGACCTGCCGACTTAAAATTCTGTCTTTATAAATAAAAGTGTTTGAAAAAATATTGATTTGCTGTTTCTAACTGACCTCGTACGTGGGTGATTCTATGAAGGCTCATGGAATAGTGTCTCTCAGCACGTGTCCGGACATTCTAACCAACCAGTTTACGCTCTGCACAGATTTAACTTTTTTCTCACATTGGTAGGAGAATGAGGAGCTGATTATGAATTTGTCCTTCACCCCTCAGATGGAGGTTTATGGCAAAGTATGCACTTAAAGCCCATACAATAGACTTTTATTTATTCCCTCACTGGAAGTTAGTGCTGAGCTTATATTTTCATACATTTGATCTTCAAATCCTGTCCTGTCCAAGCATTCATAGAACATGGGCCTGTACTGTACTGTTCTTTTGGCCCACAATGTTGCGCTGACCTATTATCCTACTAAGATCAATCTACCCTGCATACCCTACATTTTACTATCCTCCATGTGCCTATCCAAGAGTCGCTTAAAAGTCTCTAAAGTATCTGACTCCACTACCACTGCCGGCAGTGCATTCCACACACCCACCACTCTCTGTGAAGAACCTACCTCTGACATCTCTCCTATACCTTCCTCCAATCACCTTAAAATTATGCCCCCTTGTAATAGTCATTTCTGCCCATTCCTGTTGCATTTCAGTTTGTCTGTACTGAAAGTACCTGCTCTGTGCCCCCAGACGGTGATTGCTTGAGTAGCTGGTTTACCCTGTGAAGCACTGCACAATATTTACCGAGGAGCAGTGTTGCTGGTGGCTGCATCCCGAGCCCACAGTTTGCAGCAAGACTCACCTTTTAAACATTGGGATTGGTTTGTACAGGCCTGTCACTGTATAACATTGGGGATACTGACGGATAGAAATATCTAAATAGATATAAAACTACATGGTACAGTGCTGGTGAGAACAGGTCAGTCATTAATAGCTGTATAGTGTGGTGAGGATAGGTCTGCCACTATAACAGTGGGCTATAGTACTGGGGCATAAGGTCTCACTATAAAATACAGCTAAAACACCAGTGACAGGTCAGTCCCTATGACATGTGCCCTTTCCTGGTGTGCAAGTCTCAGTGTACACTGACCAGTACAATCCTGGTGGTTGCAGGATTTGTTGCTGTAACTTAGTTTGAATTTAAAACTAGAAGGTGATGGCACCTGACTTCTTCTGCGTAGGTTGCTTGATTTTCATGTTAGCCTAAGCGCCAACGTACAAACCAGGAATGAGTTGGCCACTTGGCCCTTCACACCTGCTTCCCCCATTCAGTAAGATCATAGCTGATCTGATTTTTTTAACTTCAACTCTGCATTGCTGCATCTCCCCAAGAATCATCTACCTCTGCCTTAAAAATATATTCAGATTCCGCATCCACTGCCTTTTTGAGGGAGGGGCTTCCAAAGAGACAAGCCTCCAATGTTTCTTTATCTGTTTTAAATGAGCACAAACTGAGCCCTTGCTCTAGATGTCCCCACAAGAAAACATCCTTTTGCTATGTAACTGGTCAAGTTCCATTTGCATTGTATTTTTCATTGAGATGCCCCTGATTGTTATAAACTGGAAAAATATTAGCTGGGCCTTTCATCATTCGGGTAATCCACTCATTCCAGGGATTCGTATGGTGTCATGAGAGCAGTTTTGCTCTCCTTATTTAAGGAAAAATATCTTATTGGAAGTGGTTCAGCGAAGGTTTAATAGGACAATCCTTGCTTTGGAGGATTGTCTTGTGAGGCTAAATAAGTTGAGATTCTACTCTGGATTTTAGAATGAGAGGTGATCTCGTTGAAACGTGCAAGATTCTTAAGTGACTTGACAGGGTAAATGCTGACACGATTTTGGATCTGTATTGGGGTTTGGAAGGATGGTGGGGTGTGGGGGGGAGTGGATCTAGGATCTGATTGAAATTGACAGCACGCAGAGTCTGGATATAGTTGCCGTGGAGATGCTGTCTTCACTGATGACCAGTAGGAGAGACTAGGAACTGAGGGCACAGCATTGGAGCAAAGGGGTGACCCTTTAGAACTGAGATGAGGAATTTCTTCAGCCAGAGGGCAGTTAATCTGTAGAACATATTGCCACAGAAGCCTGCAGAGGCCAAGATGTTGAGTGTAATTAAGACTGAGACCAGTTCTTGATTAGTAACGGGATCAAGGGTTACAGAGAGAAGGCAGGAGAATCTGGTTGAGAAGCATGTCAACCATGATTGAATGATGGGCCAAATGGCCTAATTTTGCTCCTATAACTTATGATCTTGTGCTTGCTTCCCCTTGTGGGAGAGTCGAGGACCAGAGGGCGTCGTCTCAGAATAAAGACATGCCAATTTAAGACTGAGATGAGGAGGAACCTCTTCTCTCAGTTATGAATCTTTGGAACTCCCTGATGCAGTGAACTGTGGGGTCAGAGTCTGTGTGTATATTTAAGGTTGAGATAGATTCTTGATCATTTGGGGAATTGATGATTATGGGGAAAATGCAGGACAGTGGAGGTGAGGAATGTCAGATCAGCCACAATCCTTTTGAAATGGCAGACCAGGCTCAAGGGGTTTAAAGGGCCACTACAGTTATTTCCTTATGGTCTTGAACCTTGTCTGAACTGCTCCCAATCCATTGACATCCTTTGTAAGTATGGTGATCAGTGCTATAAACAGTATTCCAGGACCTTCAGTCTCAGCCACTCTAAGAAAGTAAAGAGGAACCCATAGCAGAACAACAGTTTGAGTATCTATATCCTAATCAACATTGAAGAAATTTGGACAGAGCTGTTTTTAGGAAACATAAATATAAATAATACTGGAAATGTTACACAATTCTGTTGAAAAGATCTACACTGTAAACATTAATTCTTCTCTTTTGATGGGCCAGTTGTATGTTTGTAGCATTTTATTTGAGATGTCTGGCAAGTTTATCTTTTCCATTTAAATTTTCTTTTGGAGTTTGGACTGCTTGTGCATTTATATCCTTTCTTGAATAAGGAGACCAAAACTGTACAAGCTCCTCCCTATTTGATCCAACCAATACTCAATACAATTCTATCCGTACCTTTATATTTCATTTACCTTTTTAATCACTTGCTGTACCTACATACTACATTTTTGTTGTGCCTCCTATACCGAAAAACGAATCTCCCTCCAATTAAATAATATGCTGCTTCTCTTCCTACCAAAGTGTACAATCTCCCAAATTTGCGGTCTCCTTATATTCCCTTCACAACTCATTGTCTTCACCAAACAATTTTGATCAACACATTTAGATCTGTCATCAAAATGCTTTTTTTTAAATTTATCAAATGGAATTTGAGCGTCACTTTCAATTTACAATATTTGTCCATCCCGAATTGTCCCTTGAATTGAATGGCTTATCAGGCTATTGCAGAGGGCAGTTAAGAGCCAACAACATTGCTGTGGCTGTAGAGTCACATGTATGCTGAATGGCTTTCTTCCCTAAAGGACACTGATGAACCAAATGGATTTTTGTGCCGATTGACAAGTTGGCGGCTGGAATATGATATGGGAAAGTTTGAGGTTACACACTTTCGCAGGAAGATTAGAGACATAGACTATTTTCCAAATAAGGAATGGCTTCAGAAATTGGAGCACAAAGGGACTCGGAATATAGAGTCTTTATTTCTGGACTCTTAATTCAGAGACGCAGGTAACGTTCTGGGAGCACAAAATACTGAGACGCCTGGAGAGAGTGAATGTGGAGAAAATGTTTCCAGGGTAGGAGAGGCTAGGGCCTGAAGACACAGACTCAGAGTGAAGGGATGACCCTTTGAAACTGAAGTGAGAAGGAATTTTTTTCAGCCACAGGGCGGTGAATCTGGAACTCATTGACACAGAGTGCTGTGGAGACCAAGAGATAGATAGGTTCTTGATTGGTAAGAGGATCAAGGATTATGGGGTGAAGGCAGGATTATGGGGTTGAGAAACATATCAGCCATGATTGGATAGCAGAGCAGACCTGATGGTTCAAATGGCCCACTTCTGCTCCTATATCCTATGGAATTATGACAATGGTCATGTGGTCACCATTTGACTAACTTTTAATGCAAGATTTAATTGTATTCAAATGTCACCATTTACCATGGTGAGATAGAACCAATGTCCCCTGGTTCGTAGACCACTGACATTACCATTACACCACTAATTTATAAATTATAAGTACAGCCCCCAACTCCGATTAGTGCAGTAAAGTGCTTATCACATCTGTCAACCTGAATACAATCATGTATTTTTACCCTCTGATTGCTGTTAACCAACTAATCTTCAATCCATGCTGATATGATACCCCTTACAGCATGATACAAATTTTAATTTGCAGTAACCTTTCATGTGGCACTTTGTCAAATGCCTTCTGCAGCACAGTACATGCACTGGTCATTCCCCCACCCCCAATATCTATGTTGCTTATTTCTTCCTCAAAGAGCTCTAATTAGTCAAATATAACTTCACTTGCACAAAACCATGTCAACTCTGCCTGATTCTGCTTAAAATTTCTAAATTCTTACAAGAACCATAAAGACATACAGCTTGGAAATAAACTCTTTGGTCCAACTCGTCCATGCTGATCAGATATCCGAAACTGATCCAGTCCCATTTGCCAGCATTTGGCCCATATCCCTCTAAACCCTTCCTATTCATGTACCCATCCAGATGCCTTTTACATGTTGTAATTGTACCAGCCTCCACCACTTCCTCTGGTATCCCGTTCCATACATGCACCACCCTCTGTGTGAAAAAGTTGCCCCTCAGGTCCCTTTTAAATCTTTCCTCTCACAGCTTAAACCCATGCCCACTAGTTTTGGACCCTACCCCAGGGAAAAGTCCTTAGCTATTCACCCTATCCATGCTTCTCATGATTTTATAAACCTCCATAAGATGACCCCTCAGCCTCCGACACTCCAGATAAATAGTCCCAGCTTATACAGCCTCGCTATAACCACCTTAATAATACCTTCCACCATTGTCCCTAAGACGGATATTAAGCTAACCTGTCTATAGTTTTCTGTATTCTGTCTCTCTCTTTCTTGATTAGAGGAGCCCCAATTGATATTTTCCAATTTGACAGAGCTTTTCCAGAATCTATGTGACTTTGGAAAATTCAAACCAACTATTATCTCAGCAGCTATTTCTTTTACCCATCTCAGGATGAAGATTTCTGAAGAAGGGTCTAGGCCCAAAACGTCAGCCTTCCTGCTTCTCTGATGCTGCTTGGCTTGCTGTGTTCATCCAGCTCCACACCTTGTTATCTCAGATGAAGTCCATCAGGATCTGGGGACTTGTCAGATTTCAGTTCAAATAATTTCTGCTGTTCCCATTCCCTGGAGATTGTGATTATTTCATGTTCTTTGGTCCCTTTCATATTTTGATTCACAAATATTTCTGGAATATAGTTTGTATACAGTGCAGACAGATGCAACATATCCATTCAATTCATCTGCAAATTTCCTATTTTCCATTATTAAATCCCCAGACCCACTTGAGAGCCATTGCTTACTACTTTTTTCCCTTTTTAATAGCTCATCAGTGATTGGGAAACTTATGGAGAAAATTCTGAAGGGGAAACTTAATCTTCCTTTAGAGAAGCAAAGATTGTTTTTCTTTAGAGCAGAGAAAGTTGGGGGGAACCTGATAGAGATGTATAAGATTCTGAGGGGCATGGACAGGATGATTAGGAAGCTATTTACCTTAGCTGAAGGGTCAAGAACAAGGGGGCATAATTTTAAAGTGAAAGGTATGAGGTTTAGAAGACATTTGAGGAAAAGCCCTTTTCACCCTGAGGGTGGTGGGGATCTGGAATGCACCTGCTGGGAAGGTTGTTGAGTCAGGAAACTTGCAACCTTTAAAAAGTAAGAGATAACAAGGTGTAGAGCTGGATGAACACAGCAGGCCAAGCAGCATCAGAGGAACAGGAAAGCTGACGTTTCGGGCCTAGACCCGTCTTCAGAAATTCCAGACCCGAAACATCAGCTTTCCTGCTCCTGTGATGCTGCTT